>CM055728.1:24884850-25262140 GCA_029465975.1 Dallia pectoralis | reverse complement strand
CACCCACAAAATGTCATAAATCATTCAGATTGAAAGGATGAAATGTAATTCACAATTAAACATAACGTCCGACTAAAATTGCTAAACAGTCTTGTGGTGTGACAACAGACTTAGCGCACAAAACGATACATGATATTGGGTTACGAGATCGAGACGTGGCGATATTTTAACATTATTTCTAAGAAACCTTCAGTGACGAAATATATGACTGGAATAATGGCATTCTATCCGACTGAGAGTCACAAGATGATAGAAATGTGTAAATTATCATATGCTGCAAATAACAGAACAACATGCAAGCACTGTAATGGATTTGCCACAAACTCAACTGACTGGCTTCTCTCCTGTAACATTTTGTCACGCTCTAACGGGTGTAGTGTGTGAAGAAGCCACTTGCAGAGCCGGAAAACGTTTGTGGTATTTATTTGAACATTTGAAACGAACTCGTGACGACGAACAGAAAAGTGTACACTCTGTAATGAAATCAAATTGCGCAATGAAGCGACTTACTACGATACAAACCAGATGGCACTAAATAGAACACTCGCCAAGTCTGAAACACGTAACATTAAACAATACCAAGCACCCGTGAACCTAACCAGGGAACTTAAATAGCCCACTGATTACATAAACCTACGCCCAATGCTTAGCTAAAGACAAAACAGATGAGCTCCTAATCAAGAGAATACACAGGTAGTGCTCTCCCCTAACACCCTGTGTAGAACACAACTCACCAAGTCTGTTCAGACCGTATAGACTGTGCATGTGACCTTCTTACTCAACTCCCTATCACAAATTGAAAATAACAAATTATGACTTATGACTATGAAAAATGTAAACTGTATAAATAAATAAAAAACTAAGACTAAGTTTTTTACGGTGTTAAATTCTATTGAAATATGCTAAATCTATAGCGATCTTAAAGTTTGCTAAATGAAACTGAATAATTATCTCTCTATTCATTTTCATAAACTGTGATTTTGGCATGAATGTAGGTCTAGCCAGCTACTTTAATAATATCAAAACTCTATTTATTGTGATGGGTTCGTCGCTATACGTAACGCTAGCTGCTAAGCTAATTTCCACCATGTTAAATATTATTGAGCTATGCTAAATCCGTTTTTTTACAGATTTCAGAACTTTCCCTTCGGATTTGTCATTAACACTTTTTTGTATGTTAAAGTGGACACCTTTATTAAGGGTATGATATAAGTGAAATAGCTTTTGTTGCAATTTGTGGGAGATGGAGTTATATTATTACTGGAGTACTTCTATTAAATTTGAACCTCACACTTTGTCATGGTAATATCGCGAAACAGCTTTTTAGCTGGACGAGAAATTTTGTCATGTGTAATATCAAGAGATCTCATCACACCCCTAGTAAACAATGATCTGCAATGCTGAGCATTGCTTTTTTCCTAAAACATTGCTAGTTATCGTGGTATTCATTAGTGCGCATTGTTACCTGAGTGAAGGGGAAACATAACCCTACTGAGAATTAATGTATATTATTAAACTAAGGCAAGTGTATTATTTATATCAGGGCTGGGCAAACTTAGGCCCGCTGGCTCTCCAGGCAATTCCGTCCGGTCCACACTAAGTATAGAAAAAGTTTTAAAGGGAAGTACAAAATATCATCCCTGTCCAATTGTTATGTATTTTAATCTGAATTAAAATGATTAATATATAATAATAGACTAACAGTATAAATGTTTTGTGTATAAGTTTTAATTATTGCCTTTTTCTGACCCACAAATCATTCATAATTAACAAATTACAAAACAAATGTGGCCCTCAATTTAATAAGAAGTCCTGATGTGGCCCCTAAGCTGAAAAGTTCCCTCCCTTGATCTAATTACTTTTTGTCATGCTAGGATCTCTATCTCTTTCAACCTTATTCAAATCAGCATGTCTAGATTTGACTTTTCTTCTTAAGTTTCTCTCCCTGTCTTTTTGCAGATGTTTCTGATACCCTATTTAACTAAGATGGTTTCCACCACAAAATGACCCCCACATTCAAGTTGTTGATATAAATTACGCTTCTTCAATTTTTTTAGGTTGCTTTACAAGCTAATGGCTATTATTAAACCGATTATAAAGTTTACAATTAATACATAACACCATTTCTGTTCAAAATCCTACCACAGTTTACACTACACTACTAACATTTCCATAGATTTTGTAACTTCTGAACATCACATCTAGTATGGCATTTCTCTGCAGTCTTGTCCTTGAATGCCACAACACATTTCCATAAAAACTAAGTAAACATTCTCTTGAAAAAAAAAGAAATCAGAAGTGTTTCCTTTGTAGTGGAAATTACACTACCAAGGGACAGTTGAATTTTGTGCGAAGAACAGCATAAAAGGCATACTCATTGCAAAAACTGATATTTATTTGATATTGATTAATATACAAATACGTTATTTATTCAATTATTTCTAAAATAAATAGAAATTAGAAGTGTTTCCTTTGTAGTGGACATTACACTACCAAGGGACAGTTGAATTTTGTGCGAAGAACAGCATAAAAGGCATACTCATTGCAAAAACTGATATTTATTTGATATTGATTAATATACAAATACGTTATTTATTCAATTATTTCTAAAAATAAATAGCATTCAATAATTTAGAAGTATGAATAAATAATGCACAAAGGAAAAACTGTGAATTTTATATATAAAATGCATTTAAAAAGTAATGAAAACACTTGATAAAGAGTTATGAAGAGTAGTCTGGGATAATTGTAGCGTGATTTTATGCTGGGGATGTTGGAATGCCCCTAGTTTCCAAATCGGACATATGCCTGCTATCTTTGTATAATGCAGAATGTGTCAAAAGAACAGAGTTAACTTGACAATTTCCACAGATCTTCTCATTTACTTTTCATTTTTGTACCAAAAAATTAAACACTGTGTTCTGGGCCTTAATAGTAATAATCATTATTAAAATTGGCCGATTATGCCACTTTATAATATTCCTGTCAATCCCCCCTGAGTAATAACTCAGTATATAATTCAGTATTAAGTTGATCTGAGGGCTGTTTCGCAATTTGTCCATTGTCACTGTAAAAGCAGGTCGTGGATTGGCAATAGTGCGAATGGCACAGCTTGTGAGAATGATGAGGTACTATTCATACATATTCATGAGGTAATGAGGTCGGCGCAACCAATGATTTTGAACTAGCATCTATTGATGGCAGCGCAGCCTATGATATGGCTGAAGGATGTATGCAGGATGCTCAGGATAAAGCTGGGCATTGGCTAAGCCCACAGGCTAGTCAGGACTTAAGAGGTGGACAGGTGTTAGGGACTGCGGTGCTTGGCCTAGGGTTGAGCTTCAGTATCAAGTTTGGACTGTTTAGTAGGGTGCTCACTGCTTGGTGGAAATAGGAAAGATTATGGAGGCAGCTTTAGGAGTGGTGAGAAAATAAATAGTAATATGAAATATGCTGCATTTTCATTTCTATGTGATCTAATAATTTATATATATATAATTGCTTAGGGCGAAAAAAAGAGGCTCCTGGTACCTCAGAGACAGAGACCGAGGATCCTGGTACCTCAGAGACAGAGGCTCCTGGTACCTCAGAGACAGAGGCTCCTGGTACCTCAGAGACAGAGGCTCCTGGTACCTCAGAGACAGAGGCTCCTGGTACCTCAGAGACAGAGGCTCCTGGTACCTCAGAGACAGAGGCTCCTGGTACCTCAGAGACAGAGGCTCCTGGTACCTCAGAGACAGAGGCTCCTGGTACCTCAGAGACAGAGGCTCCTGTTACCTCAGAGACAGAGGCTCCTGGTACCTCAGAGACAGAGGCTCCTGGTACCTCAGAGACAGAGGCTTCTGGTACCTCAGAGATAGAGGCTCCTGGTACCTCAGAGACAGAGGCTCCTGGTACCTCAGAGACAGAGGCTCCTGGTACCTCAGAGACAGAGGATCCTGGTACCTCAGAGACAGAGGCTCCTGGTACCTCAGAGACAGAGGCTCCTGGTACCTCAGAGACAGAGGATCCTGGTACCTCAGAGACAGAGACTCCTGGTACCTCAGAGATAGAGGCTCCTGCTACCTCAGAGATAGAGGCTCCTGGTACCTCAGAGACAGAGGCTCCTGGTACCTCAGAGATAGAGGCTCCTGGTACCTCAGAGACAGATACTCCTGGTACCTCAGCGATAGAGGCTCCTGGTCAGGGTGCATGCTGTCCAATAGGAACCAAATGATATTCCACTCAACCACTCAAATACATTGAGATCTGATAAATCGTATGAAAGTTGGAGGTCATCAGAGCTGGCGACATTACAATACACTCTTAAAGTAACCTCGTAATGTGTGGACATCTCAAATCAATGATCCAAAATTGGTAAGATAATAAGATAATTTGAAGCAAAGAAAGAAAATTATACAAGCGGGGTACAACGATTGATTCCCAGCGTCAGTGTTGTTGCGATAATTGCCAGCTGAGCGTTTACAATGTCAGGTATTGACTGTGAACACTGGTTGGCAAGTTGCATTGTTGAACCCCAAGGATCCCATTACAATGAAGCAATCAATAATGGCCAGTGTGATGGGCGGAGCAACCGTATGGAAATAGATACCTATAGCCAGTGATTGTAATACAACTATATATCCAGGGATTATATATATATATATATATATATATATAGCCTTTGTAGCAAATTTCGCGAAATTCTATGAACCTTCTGTGAATTCTGTGAACCTTTGGGGCAATATTGCCTGATTTCCAAGTTGAAGGATGCAGAATTAACTTAAACCAGGATTTAATTTATTCAAATGTTGCACCTTTGTCAGGAAATGCACAAGTTAATTTATTTTGTCAATAAAGGTTTATCGATCGGTCACTTATTCAATGAATAAGGCTTTGAATCAATAAGATTTGCTAGTTATTTGAATGATGAGATTGGATTAGATTCACTCTATTGCCATTGGACAATACAAGTACAGTACAACGAAATGCAGTTTGATGTAGCACAAACCATTGTAGTCTCCTTCTGGGTAGTATAGAGCTGTAGACAAAAAACTGTTAGAAAAAAATATTTTTAAACCCTTTTTGAATTGAACTACACTAATATATAATTTTGTCACCAAATATATCTATCCCAGTACAGTAGGGCTTTCATTTCAATTAAAGTAAGCATGGCCTTTCCCATTAGATCGCACTGCTGCAGTATCAGTGTAAACATAATTAAGGAGGCATACAGAACTTGTCTCATTTATTCAGAGCAAAATGAAGGAATTCCTCACTAAATGCTTATCTGAAGGTTTACTGGTCTGTTATTTGGATCTCCACAAAACCAAGTAATCAAAATCTAAAAGGTAACTGCTTAACAACAAAATATCCCTCTGCAGTACTTAGGTCTTCCTTTAAAACATTAATGACATGTATAATGTTAAATTATTGTTTAATGTTAAATTGTTGTTAATGCCCGCTGTCTATGTTTTTCTTTCTGAGGATTCATGTAATATGAACGTAGCATTTGGTAGCTAGTGTTTGAAAATTAATTTCTGCTAAACTCAATCAATCACATAAAATCAAACTCTTTAGTAAGCTGGAAGCATCTAATGACCTTTAAACACAGCATCCCAAAGTCATCCATCTGAGCTGCCTGACACATCATTGGTCGTTCTTGCAATATTTTCCTATCATCACTTACTCCTTAACTGCTGCTAACGAGATCGTAATGTCAAAATCAACTCATTTTTTAAATAGAAGAAATGGCTAAGATGATTGACAAGCCAACAAAAAGCATACAAGTAAAACCGCTTCAACAGACATTATCCAGCCTTCACCCTAAAGTAGCTTGACACACCTGCGTGCACTGCTTACAAAGACAAATGTAATACTCTATATACAATCTCAACCCAAAATTAGTACGCTCCTTCCACGTACTCTATATACAATCTCAACCCAGCATCGGAGGTACTGTAATAATAGACCTAGCCCTGACATACTGTTGGGATAATACTTTGAGGGTGACTTACACTCTTTCCCATAATCCATTCCCATTTCCTCATCACACCGTTGGCAGGCAGACAAGCAGTCAGATATGCTAGAGTCAAACCCTGCACTTGTTGGCAAGCTGAGGAGATTTAGGATTAAGGCATGTGGAGGATTAGAGGATTACAGATGGCAGCGAAGAAGAACAAACGCCATGAAACGTATCTATCTGAAAATGAAAGAGTCCTTTCGTGCAGAATTAGGAGAAAATATCAGAGGACAAAACATTTAAAAAAGAAGACGCAATTTAGAAGAGGGTATGCTACAGATTGAAATGGGAACTCGGCTTTTAAAATCGTTCTCGTGGGTGTTCTTCTGGGTGTAATACTCATTCCATCTAAGGTTGTGATCCTTCTCACATGATCTAGAATGATCTTTGCATTCCCTGGGAATATAGATATTGTTTGAAGACAATGCACTACACAAAAATTACAACCGATCAATCAACCAATCGAATGAAAGTATTTGAAATAGCAATTTCAATGTTAGCATTTTAGTAAGTTGGCTGAACAACCTCTTGGTTAATGAGCTGGTCCCATGCTTTATGTACTCCAACTGCTAATCTATCTGCCGGAGCACAAAGACGAACGTAGTAAACTGACTGAAGTACTGTATATCTACTAGTCATTTTAACCTTTTGCAGTTGTCTTATCAGAATCAGCATTCACGCTGCTAACTTATGTACTGCTACATTGTTGAACTGAATACCGGCACATTTACTTATCCATGTCAATTGCACATCCTCACACTGTACTGAATACCTGCACATTTACTTATCCATGCCAATTGCACATCCTCACACTGTACTGAATACCTGCACATTTACTTATACATGTCAATTGCACATCCTTATACTGTACTCCATATCTTTTTGCACTGCTCTTTTGCACCTCTGGTTGGATGCAAACTGCATTTTGTAGTACTGTACTTGAACTGTCTAATGACAATAAAGTTGAATCTAATCTAATTAAGTTTCAGCTACAGCTGGCAGAGCGGGAAGTAATTACTTTTTGTTGTAATCTTTTAGAAAGAAGAACAATCTTGACACATTGTATCTATATTTCTGTTGATAAGAACATCTCCGAAAGACATCTGATTGCTCTATCAATGAAGGCCAACAAAGACTATATTTAAAATGGACTTTTTCTCGTTCTGTATCGAAGCTGCTTTTTCCAGGTTTAAATCTAGATTTTTACCAGGTTTTGAAGACAGCCGGGGCATTAAGTACAACCAATGTGCTATACAGGTCACCTGACCTCACTTCTGTCTGGTGGGAGGTTCACTTCTGCTGTGGCTCCCCTCTCGTTTCTAGAGAATCACCTGGTGTCATGGCGATGTGTTGGAAGGAGGGCCTGCTAGTGATTGAGGCGCACGAGGAACGTATAAGGCTCCAGCTCACCAAGTCTCTCTGAGATGACCGTCTGTCATCTGAAAATGAGCCAAGCAGTACGCACCAATCATTTCTGTTCTGTCGATTAAAAACAATTCTGACAGGATCCAAATTAAAACCGATTGACCTTATCTCACAGAATAATTGATCCCCTTTGATTTTTTGTGGGTTGCAACGAGGGAAACAAAATAAACCGAAACTGTGCACCAAGGCAATTTTGCTGGCAGCCGAATCCAGGGCAACTTTCAGTAATGATTACAGAGATTCTCATATTGACCTCCGACGGGACTGGAACCCAGACGTCTGGCACTGCTAACATCAGCCCGTACCAACAGAGATACATTTGACCTGGCAGTGGATGCTGTATCCGTTGCATTTAGCCATTAGCTCTTTACAAAAGTGGACCACCTTTTTAGTTTTTATTTTTTTTGCCAGAGATGAGTCGATCCATAAAAGCCAGGAGAGTGCATACATCCGTCTAATGACTAGGTTTCTATGGAAACCTGGTTAGATTTGAAGGCAGTTGAAGTGAAAACCCCCGGGCTTCAGTTTGCTCCCTGACTCTGCTTCTAAACAAAGCTTAATTAAATGTATGGGGTCTTTCTGAAAGGCGGCTCCAGCCAAGGTCCATATTGGTTCAACTCTTTATTGGGATGGAAGGAGTTCTCAGTCAGCCCGTTTCCTTATCCATTGTTCTTCTTCAGAAAGAGTTTACAAGGCCGACTGGTGCCGGGAAAAAGTATGATACCGACATAGTTTAAGGCTAGTAATTCTGAGATTTTCAGATAAAGTTATATCAACACATTCAACCAGAAGCCCTTTTGAGTTATACGTTTTGGGCAAGATTAGGGCAGATCTATTGTCTTATGCATTGTTATTTTTCCTTCATGCCGTCATTTGAGGGACAGTCACCGAGCTTGATGTTGTCACGAGTGGTGAGTTAGGGTACTGCACTGTCTGGTTTCGGGTGCCCACTTCCTGGTTTATGTTGGTTACAGCTGTTGGGGATTTGTAATCACTGGGTTATAAAGGGATTGCCTAGATGTCACTGTTTGCTGTTCATTGTTTCATGTCACATTTGATAGAGAGGTGTGGGTTGTCATTTGACTATTGTGGTTTCTGGGTTGTTTTATATGTAAGTCGCTATATGCGCACGTTTGCTTTTCAGTTAACCAGTTAGTCCTTTTCGCCGTTGTCGGTTTGTTTTGTGTTTGTGTCACGAATAAACCTAATTGAACGGATTACCTGGCTCTGCACATGGCTTTTACCTGCACTACACCCTACGGCCGTGACAGAATGAACAGCCACCTAAGCCAGCGGAGCCAGACGGTGAGTGGATTCCACGGGGGGGCAAGCTATAGCGCCCCGTCGGATGAAACTCACCGTCGCCCCACGGAGCGGTGGGAATGGAATCGGCCGGAGACACCACAGGAGCGGTGGCTACGTCTCCGGCCGTATGCTGAGTACGAACCATCAATGCAGCATTCAGGGTCTGTGAAAATGGGTCCGCGGGCCTTCTATGAAGGCAAGAGGACATCCCGGAGGCGCCCAAAGTGATTTTTGGGGGAGCTAACGGGGTGTTCAAGGAGGTCCGCGGAGAGAACACCCACGACCCTGGTGCTGCCACAGCAACCACCCACTGCTCCGGGGCTGCAACCAGAGCCAGCAAGAGCTCTGGAGCTGAAGCCAAAACCCCAGCTCCAACAGGGCTATGACCCTTTCCGGCCACCAACCTCCAGGGCCCAGAGACCACCTAAGGGCCTGGAGTGCCAGCCGCCCGGCGTGATTAGGAGATGGTGGGGGGTGTGGTTCACCCTGCAGGACCAGCCTCTCCCACTCCAGCAAGAGTGCCCTGAGCGGTCCCTTCCACCACAGCAGGAGTTCCAGGATGAGCCCCTCCCACCTTTGCTTGAGTGTACTGAGCGGCTCCTCCCTCCTCTGCGTGAGTGCCCGGACCAGCCCCTCCCACCGTTGCTTGAGTGTCCAGAGCGGCTCCTCCCCCCTCTACGTGAGTGCCCGGACCAGCCCCTCCCACTGAAGCGTGAGTGTCCAGAGCGGCTCCTCCCCCCTCTACGTGAGTGCCCGGACCAGCCCCTCCCACTTAAGCATGAGTGTCCTGAGCGGCTCCTCCCCCCTCTACATGAGTGCCCGGACCAGCCCCTCCCACTTAAGCATGAGTGTCCTGAGCGGCTCCTCCCCCCTCTACGTGAGTGCCCGGACCAGCTCCTCCCACTCCAGTGTGAGTGCCCTGAGGGGCTCCTCCTTCCTCTGCCAGAGCTCCCAGAGCGTCCTTGCCTGCCAGAGCTCCCAGAGCGTCCTTGCCTGCCAGAGCTCCCAGAGCGTCACCGCCTGCCAGAGCTCCCAGAGCGTCACCGCCTGCCAGAGCTCCCAGAGCGTCACCGCCTGCCAGAGCTCCCAGAGCGTCACCGCCTGCCAGAGCTCCCAGAGCGTCACCGCCTGCCAGAGCTCCCAGAGCGTCACCGCCTGCCAGAGCTCCCAGAGCGTCACCGCCTGCCAGAGCTCCCAGAGCGTCACCGCCTGCCAGAGCTCCCAGAGCGTCACCGCCTGCCAGAGCTCCCAGAGCGTCACCGCCTGCCAGAGCTCCCAGAGCGTCACCGCCTGCCAGAGCTCCCAGAGCGTCACCGCCTGCCAGAGCTCCCAGAGCGTCACCGCCTGCCAGAGCTCCCAGAGCGTCACCGCCTGCCAGAGCTCCCAGAGCGTCACCGCCTGCCAGAGCTCCCAGAGCGTCCTTGCCTGCCAGAGCTCCCAGAGCGCCCTTGCCTGCCAGAGCTCCCAGAGCGTCACCGCCTGCCAGAGCTCCCAGAGCGTCCTTGCCTGCCAGAGCTCCCAGAGCGTCCTTGCCTGCCAGAGCTCCCAGAGCGCCCTTGCCTGCCAGAGCTCCCAGAGCGCCCTTGCCTGCCAGAGCTCCCAGAGCGTCACCGCCTGCCAGAGCTCCCAGAGCGTCACCGCCTGCCAGAGCTCCCAGAGCGTCACCGCCTGCCAGAGCTCCCAGAGCGTCACCGCCTGCCAGAGCTCCCAGAGCGTCACCGCCTGCCAGAGCTCCCAGAGCGTCACCGCCTGCCAGAGCTCCCAGAGCGTCACCGCCTGCTAGAGCTCCCAGAGCGTCACCGCCTGCCAGAGCTCCCAGACCGTCACCGCCTGCCAGAGCTCCCAGAGCGTCACCGCCTGCCAGAGCTCCCAGAGCGTTACCGCCTAAAATGGCCGCCGCCACGCCACGTCGATGGCCGCCGCCTGCCCACGTCGATGGCCGCCGCCACGCCCACGTCGATGGCCGCCGCCACGCCCACGTCGATGGCCGCCGCCACGCCACGTCGATGGCCGCCGCCACGCCCACGTCGATGGCCGCCGCCACGCCCACGTCGATGGCCGCCGCCACGCCTACGTCGATGGCCGCCGCCACGTCCACCAAGATGGCGGAAGCCTTGCCGCACAAGATGGCGATCGGGCCACCAAGGCCCTTTAAGGGCTGGACCTGCTGTCTTGGACTAACCCTTTGGGTGTGACAGTGGGTCCTTGCCTGTTGCTCCCTTGTTTTTTTTTTGTGTGTTGTTAATGTTGGTTGTTGTTGGCTATCTGGGAGCTAGCCTTAAGTGGGGGGTACTGTCACGAGTGGTGAGTTAGGGTACTGCACTGTCTGGTTTCGGGTGCCCACTTCCTGGTTTATGTTGGTTACAGCTGTTGGGGATTTGTAATCACTGGGTTATAAAGGGATTGCCTAGATGTCACTGTTTGCTGTTCATTGTTTCATGTCACATTTGATAGAGGTGTGGGTTGTCATTTGACTATTGTGGTTTCTGGGTTGTTTTATATGTAAGTCGCTATATGCGCACGTTTGCTTTTCAGTTAACCAGTTAGTCCTTTTCGCCGTTGTCGGTTTGTTTTGTGTTTGTGTCACGAATAAACCTAATTGAACGGATTACCTGGCTCTGCACATGGCTTTTACCTGCACTACACCCTACGGCCGTGACAGATGTTGTGGAAACGCGATGGAGGAATCCCAGTTATAAACCACTAGTGCCTTTGGTTCTCGCAGTTTATCAAATTGACATAATGGTATATTAAAAATATATATATGTCCGGAGGGAGCATAAAGCGCATTGATTTGTATTCAAATTTCAAAGTTGATGAAGTGCCAAATTCCTTGGGCATATTCCAGTTGTCTTTCAGATAAAGCACAGTTGCCATCTCAGTCCACTTTCTGCTGTATTCAATAATCTATCGCTGTCTTACCTTTTAATCTTTTTTCACCTTTTTAAATCCGCATCTGAAGGACAATTTTGAACAGCATCATCCTCTGAGAATATTGATTGTGCAGGCATTTGATTGATTGCAAGGCAGATCCATGTTCGGGGATGTGATCATTAACTGAGTGTCAGTGGGGTTGGACAATAGCTGTCTGGCTTTCTCAGTGGGGTTGGCTGAGATCCCTGCAGAGCAGAACAGACTCACACAGGCCTGCTTAATTACACACAGTCTCACCATGACCTACAGTCGGTCTGTCCCTATGTGGGTCTGTCTCTCTGTCAGTCTGTCAGTCAGGATGGGAGGAACACACAGTCTCACCATGACCTACAGTCAGTCTGTCCCTATGTGGGTCTGTCTCTCTGTCAGTCTGTCAGTCAGGATGGGAGGAACACACAGTCTCACCATGACCTACAGTCGGTCTGTCAATCTGTCTGTTTCTCTGTCTGTCAGACTGTTTCTTTGTCTGTTTTTCTGTCTGTGTGTGGATCTGTATCTCTCTCAGTCTGTCAGTCAGGTGAGGACAAACACACTGCCTCAACATTACCTACAGTTTGTCTGTCAGTGTGTTTGTCATGGAAGAGAGCAAATACAAACTACTGACCACGGCATTGAGGAGCTTTGGTTGTTATAGACTACTGACCCAGCAGGTCCAAAGCATGAGGCAACCAGGTAAGGATAACTAGCTTATGGACAGGAAGAGGATTAGGTTTATCTAAATGCCCAAATTCTCCCTGACTCAACTCCAATATGCAGCATTTGATGTCAGTTTGACATAGCTGTATCCCATCAAGCTGTGCACTCCTCACTCCACCGTCCACGAATGTGTACCTCTGGTGTGGAGATACCAACATACATAAAATATACATCTCTTCTTCTACACTCCTAAAGCTGTATCTGCTACTACTGCACATACAGTAGTTCAAAGAATGGACCACACACACACACACACACACACACACACACACACACACACACACACACACAACAAACAGACATCCTCTGTATACAACTTGCCATCTGTATTGCAGGTGTGGCAATCACACTTTCTATGACTATAGAAATCCCAATTTGTAGAGGCCAAATAGATCTGCACTTACTACGTTCAGCAGCTGCTTCCCACAGTGTTTACTGTGGAGATGTCATACAGGATATATATAATGTACGGCTCAACTGTCACGGCTTCTGCAGTGTGCGCGATACAACATTACCCAGAGAATAGAGCGGTTGCAAATGCATTTCCGCCATCTAATGCACGTAATGAACGATGATTAAATGCTTCCTATTGGGGACATTAATATGCACTTAAGATAATCAACAGCCAATTTAGAGTGTGTTATGTGGTTACGTGGGAAAGTTGCTAACGGTTAGCATTCCGAGCCATCCGTCACCACGCCAGGCTTCCCAGATATAAACCATTTATTTTAGCTTCTTACGGGATATGGCCGGGCGAGTAAATAAAAAAAATGTGACAGGGTGGTCACTGTCCTTTGTGTAAATGTGTGAGTAATGGTATATGTCAAGAAGATGTCATGCAGAAGCAACTCAAATCCCCTAGCCAGGGAAATCCAGTATCCGGTCTCTTGGATAAGCCAAAAGTGAGCCGTACTAGAAACCCAATTTATTACTAAGTGCTGAACGGAGTGGAAAGTTCTCAACAGAAGTTCAACAAAAGTTTTCAATGTTAAAACTAAAGTACCATTGAGCTGTTTACATTTAATATATGTTTTTCCAAAGTGAATAATGAAAGATGCAGTCCTATTTTCAACCTCACGTTTTGGGCTAGTTGTTGTTCACAATGTTGTTTACATGTTGTTTACATCTTGTTTACATCTTGTTTACATGTCCATAAGTAGAACCACCATCAAATCTCCATTATCCATGAAATAGCCACGTTTAAAAGCCGGTGGATTTGATAATATGCGGCACAGATCGGCAAACACATGCACACACACATTTTGTCTTTACAGCAATACAAATTAATCTTTAATTATGGTATTTCTCTGAAAAATAATTAGGAAATGTGGTGTGTGAGTGTGAATTGAATACGTTTGTGTTTGAACCTCTTACAGATCTTCCTGCATAAGCACTGCATGATATTGAAGTCTATACGATGCAATATTGAACCAGCAGAATCGAACTTCCAGTGTTGGCGTTAGAAATATGCTCATATTTGACCATTAAACTGGGAAACAGTTGAGCCAGCTGATTTTTAACAGAAACAAATTGAATCGGTCTCGTAGCAGGTCCTGCTATGTAACAGTTAAAGGGTAATGATGTTAACGTTGAAGTCAGAGTACACTCAGAAAGCCCCAAGACGCTGTGAAACTGTTAAGTGTGAATTATAGCTGATAGATCTGGGTAATCAAGACTGCAGCAGCAAAGACCAATGAAATAACTGCTAATTTTCCACTCTAAAGTATGAAAACGTTTGCAACTATCAGTTGGAGAAAAATAATTACATTGCATCAAGAATATATAAATATACTGTATGTCACCATTGGCTAGTGTCCCATAAAGCAAAGACAGCTATGTTTTTTCTTTGCCTACTTGGGACAGCCTGTCAGCAATATTGGTGGTTCTCCAGGTCTTGGGATCCTATTTGTTCATCGCGACAGCTTATTTATAATGTTGAAAAGAAATAAGTTTGAGTTGTTCCACAAACACCCCTCACTCCATTTCCCTTCACAACTCCACACACACACACACACACACACACACACACACACACACACACACACACACACACACACACACACACACACACATTCGACACACTCCAGGCATTTCCAGGCATTCATTGATGCAACTATTTACGCAGCACTTTCTTCACACTGTCACTTTTCCCAAGCGTCTTTGTAGCTATTGAAATGGATGATAAAGCGATTTATCATATAGCAGAGTTAACTATAATTACTTTTTTAACTAGGTGACTAAAATCTGTGCCACAGCGATAACAACGGCGTGTGTTTTCATTTACTCTTATTATTCTTATTCTTTAAATATACTTGCAGTCATTGTTTTATGGACCGCACAAGTCCATAAAACAATGACTGCAACAAATGTATGTGTTGTTTCTGTGATGCAGGACAACGCCATATTCCTGTACTGCGCCATGATTTCTATGTATCCAATTGACTCAGATTTTCTCTGTTTCTTTCTCTCCGTTACCGCCATCTGTCTGTCCATATTGTGTGATCCTGCGTTTTTGGTACCCGCGGCTCGGCTCCAGACGTCACTTTTGGCCTTCTTCTCTGCGTGCTTCTTCTGTGTGGCCTGGCCCTACTGACTCTCTGTTCCGTCGCCTCCTGGAAGCTGTGCTGGGTGCCCTACTGGCAGAACAAGGCATCAGCAGGCCTGTCCTCCAGCTCCGCAGCCCTCACCCCAGCCTGTGGACCCCCTGACGACAGCCCCCCCCTCCAGCCGGCCATCTACCCTCACCGTGAGCAACAGTTCCTACCCAGCCCCACACAGCAGAAGTCACCAGTCACCATGGCGACAGAGAAGGTGAAGGACCCGATGGGATCCTTGGGCTTCCTGGAGGCAGCGGTGAAGATAAGCCACACGTCGCCTGACATCCCTGCTGACGTGCAGCTCTCAATGAGGGAGCATTTCATGAGACGCACGCAACGAATGCAGAGGCAGGCTACAGAGCCCGCTTCCTCCACTAGGTTAGCGCACACATGTCTACACTTAACACACACACACCTCTACACTAAACACACACACACGTCTACACTTAGCACACACACACACGTCTACACTTCACACACACACCGCTACACTTAACACACACACACGTCTACACTTAGCACACACACCTCTACACTTAGCACAGAAATGTCTACAATTAGCACACACACACATGTCTACAATTAGCACACACACACACACACACGTTTACAATTAGCACACACACACGTCTACACTTAGCACACACACACGTCTACAATTAGCACACACACGTCGACGATTAGCACACACACACACACGTCTACGCTTAGCACACACACACGCGTCTACAATTAGCACTCACGTCTACACTTAGCACACACACACACATCGATAATTAACACACCGACACACGTCTACACTTAGCACACACACACGTCTATACTTAGCACACTCACGTCTACACATAGTAAACAATTGTCCAATCTTAGCTCACACACATCTACATTTAGCAAATCCTCATCCAATCTTAGGAGTCACACATCAACTCTGACCACATGCACGCCTTCCACCAGCACACACACATCTACCCGGAGCACACACACATCCACCCTTAGCACACAAACACATCTACCATTAGCACCTGCACATCTACCCTGAGCACACACACATCTACCCTTAGCACACACACATCTACCCTTAGCACACACACATCTACCCTTAGCACACACACATCTACCCTTAGCACACACATCTACCTTTAGCACATCTACCTTTAGCACACACACACATCTACCCTTAGCACACACACATCTACCCTTAGCACACACACATCTACCCTTAGCACACACACATCTACCCTTAGCACACACATCTACCTTTAGCACATCTACCTTTAGCACACACACACATCTACCCTTAGCACACACACATCTACCCTTAGCACACACACATCTACCCTTAGCACACACATCTACCTTTAGCACATCTACCTTTAGCACACACACACATCTACCCTTAGCACACACACATCTACCTTTAGCACATGCACATCTACCCTGAGCACACACACATCTACCCTTAGCACACACACATCTACCCTTAGCACACACACATCTACCCTTAGCACACACACACATGTACCCTTAGCACACACACACATGTACCCTTAGCACACACATCTACCTTTAGCACATCTACCTTTAGCACATGCACATCAACCCTGAGCACACACACATCTAGCCTTAGCACACACACATCTAGCCTTAGCACACACATCTACCTTTAGCACATCTACCTTTAGCACATGCACACATCTACCCATAACACACACACATCTACCTTTAGCACATCTACCTTTAGCACTCACACACATCTACCCTTAACACACATACATCTACCTTTAGCACATCTAACTTTAGCACATCTACCTTTAGCACTCACACACATCTACCCTTAACACACATCCATCTACCTCATGCACATTTGCTGTTCTAACCTGCAGGAATAAAACCTGCGTCTCCCATGAACTAATGATTTTACAAGAAGATATACACTCGTTGTTTTTATTGGTTTTATATTTTCCTATCGATCTCAGAATACTGACTGTTCACCTCAAAGCTTGAAAATTGTAATCAAGGTAATAGCAGGTTTTGCAGGGATTATTTAAATGTTTTCATATTGAGCTGTCATTTAACATTGTTTTCCTTCAAATACATTATTACTACATCGACGTCTTTAGTTACAAAAAATGTGGTCAGTTGACTTTGTCTCTAACCTTAATGTTAATTTTGCAATTTTTAACAGTAAGTTATAAGTCGTTACTATATTTTCCTGAATCCAATGTATAATCAATCGGTTAAAACAACAAACAAACTACTTCATTTTGTTTTGGTCCTTCCAAGCTCTTGCGAATACTTGCGGCCCCTGAGTATGAGCTGTTCATTAAATTCAAGGTAATTAAATATCCAAACAACTCTATTAGAAATAATAGAATGGAGAAACTGAGAGAAGAAAATATAAAACAGTCACACTTATACACAAATATACAGTGCTCCTTTGGGGAATAACTCTGTGATGTACCGTAATAATCTTTTCAATAATGTCATATCTGCACTCCTGAAAGACCACACCTGTTCTAAGGGAACTAAATGGGGACCGTGGAGTTGCAGTAATATTATTACGGTTTTAAAAACACATTTGGATATTTTCCATAACATTGACTTCTCGGTCTTGGCCGATAAGCTGTTCAAATTCCCCTGTTGACTCCCCAGCCTTTTTCCACCCATTCTCACTTCAACAAAGTGCATGGTTTAGCCAGGTTGACGTATTTTCCCATGACCTCTCGTTTCTCTCCGCAGACACAGCTCATTCAAAAGGCACCTGCCCAGGCAGATGCAGTCGATAAGCCTGGACCTTGGCAACGACTACGTGGACGACGAAGAAAAGCCCACCAGCATCGGACGAATCAAACCGGAACTCTACAGACAAAAGACTCTGGACACGGACGAGTCCGCCAAGAACAGCAACACCAAGACCTGCGGGAAGATCAACTTCTCCCTGAAGTACGACTATGAAAACGAGGCCCTCCTGGTCAATATCCTCAAGGCGTTCGACCTGCCCGCCAAGGACCTGTGCGGCAGCTCCGATCCCTACGTCAAGATCTATCTCCTTCCGGATCGCAAGAAGTTCCAGACGCGCGTCCATCGGAAGACGCTCAACCCCACTTTCGACGAGACCTTCCAGTTCCCCGTGACCTATGACGACCTGGCAGTTAGGAAGCTCCACATGAGCGTGTTTGACTTTGACCGGTTCTCCCGGCACGATATGATCGGGGAGGTGGTGGTGGACAACCTCTTTGAAACGTCGGACCTCTCCAGGGAGACCTCCATTTGGAAGGACATCCAGTACGCGACCACTGTAAGAACATCCATTTCCATCTCGTTCAATTCATAGAGGACAAAGCTTTGGTTTCAGACCTGTCCGTGCTGCATTTCCAGCTCCAATAATCATTGTTTGGTTTACCAATTACCGCAGACTGAAATCAGCAATGAGAAAACATTATTTATGCTTAAAACCATCTATTATAATTTATTTCACACCATCTTAAATTGTTCGAAACCAATCGGTCAGTGTTTTATAATGTTAGACTCATTAATGAGATGGGTCAAATTTAAATGATTCATATGCTGAAGTCACAAAAGTAAATCTTCTTTAGCCGGCAATCATTCTGAATGCAGGTTGTTGGTGATTATTAATTTCCAACTTTTAAATATCATCACTGCTTACTGGATTCAGATTTTGTGGTGATTAGGAACATGACATTCTACAGTGTCATCAGTGCTTGAACCGGTCAGAGTTTCGAAGCAAGTGACATGTTTTCAGACTACCACAATGGTCACATGTTATCTGGCCCCGCCCCAAACCATATTGGGTGAACCAGACTCATTGCGGCATAAAGGGAATGCCTGTTTGCGTGAGATTGCGTCCGTCCAAAGCAAGGAGTCTGTGTAGCCAGGCAACCATGCAGTATTGTTGAATTTCACCTGCCTTATAAGGGCAATTGAATAATTTAGTTGTGCTTGCCAAAGTAGCTGAATGCTATTAGACTGTTTGCTGGTGGTTCGACATTACATTTTAACTTACAGCCAAAGACGACAGTCACGAATGGGTAGACGGACACATGCGCAGAACGAACGAATGACATTTATTGAATACAAATGTAACTATAACTGAAAAAACAATTAACTAGACAAGACATAAGCAAACGTAGGTGATGGTAAAAACCACACAAAGACCGACGACACACACTGGGAGAAGAGGAACTTAAATAGGACGGTGATTAGGAAGACAGGTGAGGGCAATAAAACATTGAAGTGTCAGTGCGCTAAACGAGGTAGAGAGGGCGTTGAATTTCACGGCCACCTGCCGTTCCAATGCGTGACAACGACTCAATCTCGTATAGATGCCAAATTAAATTAAGCTGTAGGCAGCCGCGGCACTGCCATTGGGCCCGGGTGGGCCTACCCATTTTAGGTGCGGGCCCGCCCATTTTGACAGGCCTAGTGAGTGGTTTTCATTCTAGCAATTCGTCCAATAAGCAGCCCGAGGAAAGCTTTGAGTGAAAGCTTCTTAGCCAATCAGCGGCTTCTACCCCACGTGTGGACGCTTAAGCCCTAACATGAAGGCCTTTTTGATGGAGTTCAGCAGACATTGTTGTCCATCTGGCAGGTGCTCCCATCTCTGGAGATGAACTCTGAAGCTCTTTTAGAGTGGCCATTGGGTTTTTGGCCACCTTCCTAACCTTTACTTCCCTGACCGAGGCCTTTCTTGTCCACTTGAGCAGTTAGGCTGGACACGGAGGTCTAGAAAGAGTGTCGCTGGTTACAAACTTCTTTCCGTTTCACCATTGCACTGTGCTTCTGGGACATACCCAGATCTTCGCCTCAACACAATTCTACAGGTCTACGGAAAGTACCTTAAGCTTCATGGTTTGAGTACTCTCTGAAGGCACTGTCCTGGCATCACCTGGCTTCTGCGCAATTTGCAAAACTTGGGTACGCAAAAAATGAATCACTAGTTAGGAGGAGTAAAAGCCAAGGCTTAGATAATGAATGTAAAGGTTGTGGGGAACTAAAAACAATAGTTAGAAAATGTAAATATAGTGCAATAATTAAATTACATTACTTTTAGTAATGTTAGTGTAAAGGGAAAAGGGAAAATGTCACAGTCACAGCTTGAACCAGTAGCTTGCTAGACTGTTGTCTATCTACTCTCCCTAAACAACCTTTCTGCTTTAGTTGTCCTACATCAATAACCATAATTACATTATTGCAATAGTGCTCTGAGATATCAAAACATAAGTAAAAAAATCATGCTGTTTACAAATGGGTCTATTTGGCCGGCTATCGAACAGAGACCAAGAATAAATGAGTAGTAGAGTGGGAAGTGAAGTCCCAGACAGTAGCTTTATTCTGCTAATATAGTAAATCAAAGGGAGTCGAGACGTATTGACTTCTGGCTGTGTGTTAGAGCATGTTTGATCCCCACAGACTAGTTCAGTGGGGCTCGTTCACTAATTATAAAACTGCTGGTGAGAGATTAATCACAAATGTCCGTAAAATGCATGTTCACGTGTAGTGCGCCTTGCTGATTCAAGGAAGTCAGAAACGCTAGTGACTGACCAGGAAACCAGAGGGTCAGATGACAGGGTTTGTGAAACACTATCTGAAAGTGAATCATAGCCATATCTTAAAAATTAAAAATAGAGTTGTGCATTATGAGTATTATTTATAAGACAAACATAAGCTGACCTTTCCTTTGGTTTTACATAACAACCAGCCTCTGCTTTAATCTCGGCCCCCTGGCTATTTCGACCCTGAATTTATGCCATTCATAACAGCGCTTATTGTACCGCTGGAACAAGAGCGCGAGAAGGTAGTGCATCCGTTTTTCAACAGCGCTACCAGTGTCCAAATAGTCTAATAATCTTTAATGTTTACATTGACTATTCAGGTAAAGTATATCTAGATGCAGGGAGATACAGTTAGAGTGCAGTAAAGTGCAGCTACTTAGTTTCCAGTTTTCGAGGTGGTTTGATGTCTCTTATTAGCCTCTGACCTAATCTTACTTCACTGCCCCATGGCAGGGCACTCACTATATAGGAATTAATCCAAAGTTTTCTTCATCAGCTAAATCCCATTCCCCCGTCGGATTGCTTGAGCTAAGTCATCTTTACATTCCTGAGAAATTAGGTCCACATATTGTCCTAAACCGTGGGATTTGTCTGTCAGACGGGGGCTAGCTGAGTCAATTTAAAGTTATTAGAACATCACCTATACCTCGACATATTTATAGGATGCGGGCGGATCAAAACCCCCAGCGGCAACGGACCAGGAATTCTCCTCGACATTAATATCCACATTATATTTGAACCGCTTAAAAATCCACTTTAACTCCCACAGCTTAGACCGGATCAGTGGGGTCGTCGTGTGCGACAGCGTGTTTCACACCAATATATCTCTTAACCCGAGTGTAGAACAGCACTTATAACAACATGAATATCCAAACATACGGCCTCATAACGGCTATGTCCTCGTGTCCGTTGTCCCCGGAGACACCCTTCCAGTGCTGTGAGTCACATCCGTCCGTTCCTCTGTTTGTTCTCCTAGGAGAGTGTGGATTTAGGAGAGATCATGTTCTCATTGTGCTACCTGCCAACCGCAGGACGCCTCACCCTGACCGTCATCAAGTGTAGGAACCTTAAGGCCATGGATATCACTGGATACTCAGGTGGGTGTACTTTCAGTGTGTGTGCGTGTGGTGTGGGGTGTGTTTGTGTGTGTTGTTGTGTGAAACGGAGCAGCGGGGAAGTCATTTGATCCTATTAAACGTATGCATTTTGTTTATCGTTCAAATCCCAAAGGTCTGGTCACAGCCCATCGACAGCCATAATCAATGGTGACCTTGAAGTGATTAGGCTTTAGTGCCTTGCTCGCGGTAAGGTTGACAGATGTGTCACAGTGTTGGATCTTAGATTCCAAACAGGGACCATTTAGTTACCGGTCCCACTTTTATAACGATATAGGGTCCCTGCTACCGTGGAATCATCAACCGTATTGTGGAGCCAGAGTGAAAATAACACTCGGCTATTACATATCAAATTATACATGCAGTCGCATGAAATGTTTATTAAACAGCAAACGGAGGAAAATCCTCTGTAGGGCGGCATTCTATTTTTACTTAATATCTGAAACTCTATTTACATTCACCTCCGGTGATATGGAGATGTAATCTGCAACACTTGATTTCATGGAGGTTTCACAGAGTGTGTTTGTTCAAGTCGATGTGAACTTTTCACTTGTTATTCTATTCCCGACTGTGAACTACTTCTGACTGGCACCGGGACGACTCGGGCTATAAGAAGTGCACTACTTCTGACTGGCACCGGGACGACTCAGGCTATAAGAAGTGCACTACTTCTGACTGGCACCCAGACGACTCAGGCTATAAGAAGTGCACTACTTCTGACTGGCACCCAGACGACTCAGGCTATAAGAAGTGCACTACTTCTGACTGGCACCCAGACGACTCAGGCTATAAGAAGTGCACGATTTAGATACATTCAGCAAACCTAACAACCTTCTATTCCACATTCAAAGAAACTTTGGGAATTAAAGATACTTTTAGTGTAAAATGCATGGAGGTTAGTTCTAAAAACAGCTTGTTCTTATTTATTTTTTGTCTTACAATACATGTTTAACACCTCTTTTCAGTTGAGAATTTAAATGTTCCTGAATTGTTTGCGAAATGGAAATGGATCTGTGACCGTGAAACCATAGCTTGTAACCAACACCCTGAAGCTTTTTGGGGCTGCACAGGCAGCACAATTTGTATTGATGTGTAGAAATGTGGGACAGCTTACATCTTACTTATATAGTGGCATAATGGATCATATGAGCTGACGGATGTAGACTGGAATCAGTATTTACCACAACAATGTGTATTGCCTGAGCCCATTAAAGCACTTTGTCAACATCCTTCACTTTCCCCCTCTCAATACGTCAGGTGTTGACTCATCAATATTAAATGTACACAGAGATATATTCCAGGCCTTTCCTAGGGAGGTCTTGTTGAGTTTGGATTTAGGTAGAGCAGGAGAAACCTCCACATGGGAAATACATCTGGGAAATAAAACTCTTGCATCTGTATAGCTATGCTATGGCACGTCTCTGTGGGGGGAAGAAAACGTATGAGGAATAGTATGAGGAAACTTATGAGGAAACGTGTAAGGAAACATATGACAAAACGTGTGAGGAAACGAATGAGGAAATATATGAGGAAACATATGAGGAAACATATGAGGAAAGAAAACGTTATGTGGAAACGTATGAGGAAAAGTATGAGGAAAACGCATAAACGTGTAAGGAAACATATGACAAAACGTGTGAGGAAACATATGAGTAAACGTTTAAAGAAACCATGAGGAAACATATGAGTAAAGAAAACCTTATGTGCAGAGTCTCAACTTCATATGGTAGAATACAGTGCGCACCATAGACATAGAACTCATATTCTTGGTTAGATTAATATCGCATTAATGTGTGAACAGGCGCAGTGTATTGTTATGTACTGTTGTTTATTTTGGGCTCGTTGACACCAAAATAGCATCATCCTCTCACCCTGAGGTCCACAAAAATCACAAAATCTAGCAACAAAATCACTGGCACAAACAGTCTTACAATTTTAACGAAACATCGTATTGATTAACCTATTTTCTTCTCTCTGATACGTTTTCTTTTTCATTTCAGATCCCTATGTCAAAGTGTCTCTCATATGTGATGGGAGGCGTTTGAAAAAGAAGAAAACGACCATCAAGAAAAACACCCTAAACCCCACATACAACGAGGCCATTATCTTCGACATTCCACCAGAGAGCATGGACCATGTCAGTCTTCATATCTCTGTCATGGACTACGACTTGTGAGTGTGACATTTTAATTTCAACTCACGTTTGCGGCTATCAGCTCAGACTGCTGTCCCCCCCTTCTAGAACAGTGCCGACAATACAGTTACTGGCCAATCAGGTTGTCCATGTGTTCCTCAGAAGTCTGTGCCTGAAATCCTGGATTCTTAGAGGATGTTCGATAACAATAGGTTTTTATTGTAAGCTATTTGTGTCTCAGATGTGGAGACAAAGGGAGTTTTTTTTAAGGTGCATGCAATGTTTTTTTTATTTATCCCAGCCGTTGGACAAAATCCAGCCTAGGTAAACATCCATTATGTTGACAGTTGGAAATTATATGAGTGCATACAGTGTTTTGTGTAGTGATTTAGAAAGAGTCTAAATACTGTCTAAGTAACACCTTGCAATGCACTGGTTTGCATGAAGTGAACAGTTCTTTGGGTTTTACTAGACCCCGTTCCACGTTAATTCCTTGGGTACCCAGGAAGTATCTTTCTCCTTATGAATACTTATGATTTCAATATGATCAATGTGCTGGTATCACATATAAATACTACTTATGATTTCAATATGATCATTGTGCTGGTATCACATATGAATACTACTCATGGTTTCAATATGATCATTGTGCTGGTATCACATATGAATACTACTTATGATTTCAATATGATCAATGTGCTGGTATCACATATAAATACTGCTCATGGTTTTAATATGATCAATGTGCTGGTATCACATATAAATACTACTCATGGTTTCAATATGATCATTGTGCTGGTATCACATATGAATACTACTTATGATTTCAATATGATCAATGTGCTGGTATCACATATAAATAATACTCATGGTTTTAATATGATCATTGTGCTGGTATCACATATGAATACTACTCATGGTTTCAATATGATCATTGTGCTGGTATCACATATGAATACTACTCATGATTTCAATATGATCAATGTGCTGGTATCACATATGAATACTACTCATGGTTTCAATATGATCAATGTGCTGGTATCAAATATGAATACTACTCATGGTTTCAATATGATCATTGTGCTGGTATCACATATGAATACTACTCATGGTTTCAATATGATCATTGTGTGTGTGTGTTGTGTTGACTCTGTGTGTGTCGTGTTGACTCTGTGTGTTTCGTGTTGACTCTGTGTGTGTCGTGTTGACTCTGTGTGTGTCGTGTTGACTCTGTGTGTGTCGTGTTGACTCTGTGTGTGTCGTGTTGACTCTGTGTGTGTCGTGTTGACTCTGTGTGTGTCGTGTTGACTCTGTGTGTGTCGTGTTGACTCTGTGTGTGTCGTGTTGACTCTGTGTGTGTCGTGTTGACTCTGTGTGTGTCGTGTTGACCCTGTGTGTGTCGTGTTGACTCTGTGTGTGTCGTGTTGACTCTGTGTGTGTCGTGTTGACCCTGTGTGTGTCGTGTTGACTCTGTGTGTGTCGTGTTGACTCTGTGTGTGTTGTGTTGACACTGTGTGTGTCGTTTGATCTCTGCAGGGTAGGACACAATGAGATCATTGGTGTGAATCGTGTGGGGTGCTCTGCTGAGGGGCTTGGCAAGGGCCACTGGAATGAAATGCTGGCATACCCACGTAAGCCCATTGCCCACTGGCACCCCCTACTGGAGTCAAAGAAATCAGAGAAAGAGGTTGGTTCAAACAGGACGGTGCAGTGATTTAAATAGTCACTTTTAGACATTCATTTTGAATTTGAACTTGTCAAAATCTAATGTCGTAATGTTAATGCAGTACACAATATGTATTAACTGAAGTCTGTGTGTGTGTGTGTGTGTGTGTGTGTGTGTGTGTGTGTGTGTGTGTGTGTGTGTGTGTGTGTACTGCAGTGGAAAACGCGGACGGCCAGTTTCGACAGCCAGGGCTCCTGCCCCTCCCCTAGACCCCCTGCTAGTCCCTGAGGGGAACCGCCTGTGACCCAGGTTTGGTTTGGGTCTCTTCAATCCTTCCAACCCTGCATTCTGTCTGGTCTGTCTACCTAAGCCTGAGGAGAAACATATCCCCGCAGTATCTCTGTCTTCGCTCTCCCTCAAGTGTAGCAACAGAGTGCGCTCCCACTCCTAAAAACAAATCTCGGATTAGCATCGCCGTAAGATGTTTGTAAAGTAACGTTGTTTTTTTCAATCGACATGAAATGTTGAAATCTGGTTCATTGATCCGGGGTAAATCCTAGGACTTTGGGGTTTTGTGGTGTGCGGTTTCATCCTGAGTCCGGCTTCTCTCATCCGGTGAGCAGCGACTGGCAGATCTTGTTGTCTGAGAGTGAACTGGGCGGCGGTTTACAGTGTCTGTCTATCTTTGGCTCAACGTTAGATAATGGAATGTGATTACAGCGCTGTCGCCGGGGGAGCTGGTCGGACCGTTCTGCTCGGGCCCGGCAGAGCTCCTCGATGAGAGACCTCACACGGTTATCACGAGTTAAACGTGAACGAGGTTGCTGAGACAGTTCACAGTTGTACCCCCATCCCCCCACGATTAAGTCCAAATAAATGTTGACGAATAGTGAACAGAACTGAAAGGGATGATATTGACCAGTCAAATGGGGTCGAATACATTAATGAGCTACCAACAAATACATATTTATATGCAACATTTAAGCACACTGCAACACCATTGGATAGGTAGGCGGGTAGATAGATAGCAGCTCTTGGGAGTTGTTTTTTTATGGGACATAGAGAGTTATAGCACACTAATAAAACCTTCCTTACCTCTCCCTCTTGCTCATAGTATTGCCTTGTTAGTCTGTGCGGTGCTGCTCTTGACTATTCCTGCAGAGAGTAAAATCTCATTACTCCCGTTCCCCTAGTTTTCCTGTTTTAGCCGAAGGTATTGCACTTCTTCCATACCTTCTTATCATCTTCTGCTCCCTGGGGGTTGTTTAAACAGAGCAGTTCTCTCTCTCTCTGGTCATGTAATTTGTATTTCCCACTAGAATACAAAGTAGATATAGCTCGTATTTTTCGTTTGTTGTTTTCACCATCCGTTGTGGAGTGTATGAAGAACAAGAGAGTCATTGTTTTTGCATGTCATGTGTGTCATTAGCCACTACAGATGGAAACAAGAGTGGTTTTAAAAAGAAAATCTTTAAATCTACTCTTCGTAAAAGGAGAGGTTTATTGAACATCGTTGTGCGGCCGGAACTGATTCGAATTAGAATCCGATTTGTTGACTAAACACAATTAGTCTGTCTTTACATGTGAGCAGTCATGTAGCTAAACCTATTCTAATGTATGTCAAACATTTGTACTATTGGATCATCTGAATAGATGTATATATATAAAAAAAGATTAAGAGGGTTATGTGATACTTCTATTTCTTTATTGAATTCGGTACTAAACGAGTGCTGTACAACCTAGTAATTGATGTCCTCTCAATAGCCAAGTGTGTGTGTCGAACTGACAAAAACAAACTGATTGTGTATAGTTTTCGTGCCAAACGTGTTTGTAGCAAATGTAATTCCTTATTTGCCCTGTAACGTGAGGAATAATACCAATTATTGATATGTTTTCTATTCCGTGAGACTATTTTCTGTGCAATTTGGTAAACATACAGTTTCAATTATCAAAAAAGAAAAAAAGCAGGGACTACAAATAGCTTTTAATAAGAGGCAAAAATTTAAAAGAGATATTTTCATATTTTTTTATTGATTCTTTATCTTCCCAGGTAATATAAATCAGGACTCTTTGATGTTGTTTGTGTTGACCCTCACGGTGTTTACATTATTTGACTAATTGGCAAGCACATGTTTGAAAGCAGGTCTGGTCTGTTAGGAAATCCATGTTGTCAACAGCAACATATCAGGGGAAACTGGATCCCCGATATATCGGGATCGAGACTAGCTTCTATAGCCATAAATTGATAAACCTGTCCTAAATTGTTCCTTCTAAAAATGTAATTGTATTCTTAACCATAATTACATTGTTAACCTCATGGCTGACTCTTCACCCCGGAAAGCTTTGAAGACCGAAAGCATTTGAAGACGGTATGAATCAGACAGAGACGATGCACAGGGAGGAGATGGATTAAACAGACATACATGAGGTCACTGTTTTAGCCATTTCCTTCCTCGTGCAGAGAGAGGAGGTCGCCTCAATTAGTCTGGCAGGCAGAGAAACCTTCAGCGATACAGTGCTGACAGACAGATTGTGTCGTGCCATCTAGCCAGTGGAGAGTCACATTCCAATTTACTGCAGTGTGTAGATGACAATCTGCTAATTGGCAATTGGTTACACAATATATTGGCTAACATGTTGGTGATTCACACCATCCTGGTTTGATTCATCAGGGTTTCCTCACACTCTGTATATATAGTTACAGTACTGATTAGAGTCCTGAGAAGATACTGTACTTATTGTCATTACTGGTAGACTCGTAAAATCTGGCTCATTCCAGTTTGTTAGAAATAGACAATGATATACTACTATTGGTGTATGTCATGTATTTTCTTCAGTTGTACTCATGTATGTATGACCTGTTGGATAAATTCCTCACTACGTTTATGTAATTTCTGTTAACACTCTGGATATCTCACTCAAAGTGTATTTCTATTGGACAGAAGTGGTTAAAAATACCAGACTGTGGTGTTCATTCCTATTTCAATGCTGGGTTTAATTATGAAGATGATTTTATGTTCTGATAATATCGCTTATTGTGTTTGTTCCCACTGTAGGTAATACTATCATGTTCAATTGATTTGGCTTCAATGGACGTTTTAAAGGCTGTATTGTTTTGGCTATTATTATTAATATCATCATTGTGTTACTCAATATGATCTTGTATTTCTTCCATTTGTTATGGATAGCACTGACTTTCCAATTTTGTATTTCAAATTTGTACTTGTAAGATAACTGTTTGACAACTGTTCTTGTATTTGAAGCTAACTGCTGTACGCTCAGATAAGGGTTTTATTTTAATGATACTCATGATATGATAATGATAGTCATAATATGATAATGATAGTCATGATATGATAATGATAGTCATAATATGATAATGATACTCATGATATGATAATGATACTCATGATATGATAATGATAGTCATAATATGATAATGATAGTCATAATATGATAATGATAGTCATAATATGATAATGATACTCATGATATGATAATGATAGTCATAATATGATAATGATACTCATGATATGATAATGATAGTCATAATATGATAATGATACTCATAATATGATAATGATAGTCATAATATGATAATGATACTCATAATATGATAATGATAGTCATAATATGATAATGATAGTCATAATATGATAATGATACTCATACTATGATAATGATAGTCATAATATGATAATGATAGTCATAATATGATAATGATACTCATACTATGATAATGATAGTCATAATATGATAATGATAGTCATAATATGATAATGATACTCATACTATGATAATGATAGTCATGATATGATAATGATAGTCATAATATGATAATGATAGTCATAATTTGATAATGATCAGTGGCGGCTGGTGAAAAATATTCTCGGTGGGGCTGTGCCATACTTTTTTGTTTCTGTTACCATCGCAATACAATTTAACGCAAACTGCAGGACAGCAGTGCTCAGTGAAATAGTCAGTCATTATTTAATGCCAATATTAAAAAGTTGAGGCATTCTTACACGAAAAAAATAAAAATTAACTTTATATTGCACAAACACAAGCCTTTCATTTGCATATATATATAATATAAGTTTCTAGGAAATCTTTTGTATAAGCTTTATGGGGCACTGTATATAAAGGATGTATAATATAGAAATGGATATCAAGTGGCTGACCTCAAACCTTTGACTGGGAGAATAGCATACAGTATTTTATGATCAAACTAAATGTAACTAATTGTTAATGTGCTCCAGAACTGCAACAATTAATTGATACAAAACAACATATATACAGTAATATTCTCATGCCCACGCAAGGCCAACTCAAAAAATGTGTCACTGTACTCACTCACCTGTCCATGCTGGATCTGTCCCCGTCGTTTTAAAAAGCACGGAAAGCAAAATAAAGCATTAGCATTAGCATGAGTGCACCCAGCTAGCCAAAGTTCTCCTCTCAAACGGATCTTCGGGGAGAAATTTCACCGAGTTATGGTTGGGTCTTGGAGAAGAGATTTCACCGAGTTAGGGTTGGGTCTTGGAAGATTAACGTTCGCGCACGTCATTAATATTGTTGTCTAATAAAAATAGCGCCCCTTAGAGGCCGGTCCTTATATTATCAGGGGCGACCTTGGGGCGATTAAATAATCTCCCTTCTTGGATTCGATTTAAGAACGCTGATTGGCTAAATGTTATGTCAATCATTCATATTTAAATTAGCAATTGGTTTAACTGCTACGTAGACCCGCCTCCTTGTGGTGCTCTCTCTATCGCCCCAGAGCTGTGACGAGGCGTTCAGACAGGCAGAGGAAAAGTTGAGAAAATTATTTTCCATCATATTTTACACATATTACTGGGTGCATTCCATATTTAAAACACACAAATATTGACATACTGGTGTTTTTATTATTATTATTTTTGTTTTACATTTTTTATGTATTTTTATTTTTTGTTGCTTAATGGGGGCAGCGCCCTAGCGCCCTCTATGGGCCAGCCGCCACTGATAATGATTCTCATAATATGATGATGATACTCATAATATGATGATGATACTCATACTATGATAATGATACTCATACTATGATAATGATACTCATACTATGATAACGATACTCATACTATGATAATGATACTCATACTATGATAATGACACTCATAATATGATGATGATGCTCATATTATGATAATGATACGCACAATATGATAATGATACTCATATTATGATGATGATACTCATAATGATACTCATAATATGATAATGATTCTCATTCTGATAAGGTCCAATGTGAAATAAACTGACATAAAAACTATCATTTGATCTATTGTTAATTTGACCTATTATTTTATTGTTATGATGAAAGATTATTCCAGACTCCTAGATTCACGTCCTTAGATTTCTTGGAAGAATTGATAATTTAGCCAGACTTTCTACCTTTCACAATTATGTACTATATTCAAAATCAAAATGGAATACAGTACAAAATCTAAAGTTAAAAAAAAATAAAAACTTAGAATCAAACTAGATGAACGTATAGAATCATGCAGAACCATTAATCCTGTTGTTCAAGTAATATGCATTTGACATGCTTCTGAGGAAAAAAGTGATACAGTATGATGGAATCAAGAAAACATTGAACTGCTTCTAGTGAGTGCCTTCACATAATTCCCATGCAATGGTTTGTGTTATCAAATACCCAGTCTGAAACCACTTAAACCAGTAGTTTCCTTTTCATTGACAGTTTGTATAAGATCTGGTAGCCATCATCCCAGGCATAGATCTGTTCCTCCTGGGGGTTGTACTTCAGACTAGAATGAGCTCCAAACCTCCTGGGGAAGTAGAGCAGAGGAGCCTCCTCATTGGTCACCATGTCATTCACGTCGAACACACACTGCACCCGGGATCGACTGGCCACCCTGGTGTTGTAGACCACATAAACCGTCCCGCAGACAACGAAGGCCGCCTCAGCGTTCTCCCTCGGACACTGTGTGTCCCAAGTCTTCTCCGTATCCAGGCTGTCCGGGTCCATCTTAGCCAGGTTGATGGACTCGCTCTCCCTGGTGGCGTACAGTGCCCACAGGCCCAGGTTGTCGGCCGCCAGGTCCACAGCGGTCTCCGGGTTGAGGCTGTAGACCGGCCTCTGGTTCGCCAGCTCCACCGGGAACACGGCGCTGTCCGTCATCGTGCCATTGGCCAGGTCGTACTTGATCAGCTGGAGCTCGCCGTTACCGTCGGTGACGTAGTAGGCGTAGCCGTTGAATACGGCACCACCGGAGCCTGTCCACCTGGAGGGCAGTCTGATGGGCCTGCCGCGGCCCACCCCGGACGAGCCAGAGAAGTCCAGAACGGAGCTGAACTGGTACAGGGTGTCCTCTGAGGTGCCATTAAAGACGTAGACCTGAGAGGACCGGGCGTCTTTAGTCCACAAGCCTTTGGGGCTGCCCATCTTCTTAAGGATCTTCATGGACTGAATGCTGGAGATGATATTCACACAATCTATTAAAATAGAAACGGAGATTCTATATGAAAAGCCATAGTTACCTAAATATGTCAAAAAGTACATTGTCAGATTAAAAAAACAGTATTTACTAACTATTGAAATTTGCATTTATTACATCTATTCACAGTTTATTATGACTGATGTCACACGTGTTCGGTATTGATCTGTTAGGATCTCGTAGTCCAGTTCAAATTCGTTCTAATTTGTCACTGACCACCTGGACACTTGGTTGTAACTTGGTCCAAATTATTATACAGGGCACATCATTTGCCATGCAGGCTGTAGCAGCCATTCCACTGCAGTCCAAATTAAAATCGACAAAACACAGAGGAAAAACTCTTACACTGTGTTGCGTAAATTGGGGAGATGTGAGAAGAATACAGATATGCTGATGTCTAGTGAAGTGGTTCCTTTCTTCAAAGACATTGACAGTTGAAATACTGTTGTATGCACTTTCATAGTAGGTAGGTCAGTATGATGTTCCTCAATTTAACTAAAGCCTACATTTGATCTGGTTTGTTCAAAGGTTTACAATACTTTCTATACATTTCGCCCTTTTTCAGGGCACCAAAGGTTTAATCAAATGTCCAAATAAAGCACTTATGTTTAGTAGTACTTATGTTGCAGTCTGTGACCCATTGCCCCTTTGAGCTGTTGACCCCACCAGACACGTTTTCTGTAGTAGTATTTTTGACCTAAGTTGCACCTTTGGGAAATGCATTTTGAATTGAATTCGTATTTGGAGATTTACAGTCAAGAAGTGTCCGTTGTTTGGTCATTACAAAGCTCCTAAATGTCTGCACATATTATGTGACAAAACACACATAAGCCTCAACACTTTTGGTACCGTAAAATTGTGGAAACTAGGTACAATTATGTTGGTCAAATTTTACCCATATAACCTTAAATAAAGGACAATAATTTATACTTTAACCAATTAGTATTTGCTTGATTTCAGATCCAAACGTTTGGAGTGTTGACCCAACAGAATAAAGGATGCTCATTGTCAAATTATATGTCCCTATAAAATCAGAATGAATTGTTCATGGACTTCTTGTCCCAAATCTGCTTCCAAACCTCCACATAGATGAATAGGATACACCCTACAGAGGCTGAAACTGCTACTGAGATGTTTGGGTTTTATACAAATACTCTGTTATACTGTTAACAATGTTCACAAGCTGTCTGTGAAATAGGATTTCACCAGCCTGCCTTGACACATATTGTAAATAATAAAGACAGAAGATCTGTGTCCATGCAGAACAAATAGAGGCCTGGTTCCCACGCTGAACTTAATGATTCATAACACACTAGCGATAAATCTCTAGGAAAATGAAAATACACGACAAACCGGGCTGCAATGATTCAAAATGTAGCTCTAACTGCAAGAAATCGTAATACTTTCAACAAATTGTTTTTTGTTTCCCATTATCCAGTGGAATGGTTTGTCAGGAGAGGACACCAACTGTCAGGCCTGGCAAAGGGCCTAGTGTGAGTCTAAAAATAGCCTAACCATCTCCATAAGCCAATAGGAGCGCTCCTAGCCGAGTCTCAGTCAGACAGGAAACTGGAGGCTCCAGATCAAAGGCAGTCATCATTGAAAACAGGTCAGATCTGTAACCCTGAAACTTCAGCTCTCTCTACTCACCCGCAACTCCGGAATACCCATAATTCTCCTCTCCCCCTTTCGTCCGTTCATTAACCATCTTCAAGCCCTGGTCCATGTCCACCATTCTGTCAGCCTGGGTCACACAGGGCCTAGCCAGATTCTGGGTCTCAATGTAGTCCAGTTCTCTCTCTACGCGGTCCGCCCTGACACCGGTCCCGCCCAGTTCTTGCCGCAGGTTGCTGTGTTCCTGGTTTAGTGTGTCTATGAACTTAGCAGTCTGCTTCTTAAAGTCTTTCAGCTCTGCGTTGTACCGGTTGGCCTGCTCGTGCCATACGAGCATGCGATCCTGAGAGAAGATAATGTGCTATTAGGGATGTTAATTAGGTGTGTCATTCCACGACACTGAACGCATGACCTTCCTAACGATTCGCTGTGGCAGAAAGTATCAGCGCCTATCAAAATCAATTCCACCGTCACGGTCCTACAAGATGCGACGTGTATCGTGTATTATCGCAAATCTGTTCTGGAGTCAGTAGAGAACAATGTGATTGATTCTCAGATTCACAGGAAAAGGCCGTGAGATGGAGACATAATAACAACATATTAGTTTTCCTCTCTGTCTCTTTTTCATTTTCTCTACTTCTCTCTCTCTCTCTCTCTCTCGAGTCAGTTGTTGGTTTGGAATGATTACGCTTCCTGAAAGAAAACACATCCTGGGAGTGCAGCAGAAGACATAAAGCCAGAGGGGGAACAGAGACTTTTACCTATTAATTGTTCATTCCGGTTTGAGTTGATAATACGGTTTTCTTTTCGGTGCAATATTTTAAAATACCCTGAAAAGGGAACAATAACTGTAATGAGGTTTTATAAGGATTCATTACCATTTAAATTTGATTCTGGGTAAATTACTTCACAGACTCTTGATTACTCAAGCTGTTAGTGTCGGCATAAAACACTGGATAGAGCAGAACAATTCTGCTACTTCATGGACACTTCATCACACTCAGCAATCTGTCTATGCAAAAATGGCATAACTACCGAAGACCCTTACAAGAGTTGAAGTAGAATGTATAAGGCGAAGTGGAAACTTCCAGAAACGAGACATTATCTTTAACAAAACAAACGGAGGAGCCTGCCTCAGACATCAGCTTCATTAGGCCCAAATCAAATTTGAAGTCAATCTGATTTATCGTTGCCCGAGGCGCTGCTTTGCAAAAGCGGCCCTGCTTATTCTAAATAAAGCTACACGTTTTGATTTTGTTCTTCATCGATGTGTTGATATCTTTGATCCTAATGAGAAGTCTCACATTTCTTAGTGTTCATGCTGAGAACTGGAACGAGAACATCAGCGATACCAAAGCAGAGATAGGGCAGCTCCGATGATATTCTCTCAGGGCTTCAGCCAGCGAAGTTGATGACTCGAACAGAGATTGTATTAATTGGATTGCTTTAGTCGACACATAAAGATATAAAAAGAAACCGTGCAGGCGGTCTTTGAGTGGCTCAAGTAAAGTTTCACAGGATGTTAGAGCTATGGTTAAACTCAATTCAAGATCAACCATTGTTTTTTGTGCTATATATCCACATAGAATATTTAAATTATTTCCTAAATATATTTAATATATTTTCATTTCATAAATTGAAAGCTAACTTTAAATTTGATAACCACTTAAAAATATTAATAATAATTGTTTTGTCTGGGGTGATTAATGAATGATGTAGATCATATGAATACATGTTTCAGTTACTGGCTTCCAGAATAGGTACGTTGATGCTGCAGTCCTGATCACAGGATTTCTGGGTCTAGTGCAAATGACATGGAATGCTTTCAGTATGCGTTATATAGTTCAAGGCATTTATATTCCTGTTTTGTCTGATTTGGCACATGGTCTCATGCCTTCCTCCATTGATTTTTAGCCATACATTTAATGGCTGTCTAAATAAGTAAATCAAAGATTATAGTTAGTTAATTGTGGCCCAGTGACTAATTCCCACTAACATAAGATTGTAAAACGGTGAAATGCTTCTTTAACATGAGATGGAAAGGTGGAGTTGAATGTGAAAATGTTTGCCTCTTACCTCAATAGCAATGAATCTGTTCTCCAGATAATCCATCAGTCCCTGGTAGTAGTACTGGCCACTGGTGAGCTTGAGCTCCATGGCTATAAAGAGGAGGAAGTAAATACCCATTCTCCTGCTGGATAGATCCTGTGTTAGACAGCCTGTTTGAGGTGTTCTTCCGTCCAGGTTGCAGATGAACTTTCTCCAATCTGCTCTGATCTTCGTCCAGCCTGGGTCTTATTGAATCCTGCTGGCAGTCTCCTTACACTTGGTTTTCCTGCGTTTGTGTATAGCTGTGTGTGGGAATGTGTATGTACATGTGTGTGTGTTTGTGTGTATGTGGGTGTCCGAGTCTTAAGCCTGTGTGTTGCCTGTGTGTGGAAGTGTGTGTGGAAGTGTGTGCAGAGGTGAGGGACAGAGTACTACACTCACTGGCTCCCTCACGTTGCTGGAATGTTTTCCCAAACTCCCTGGGTGGAGCTTTGAGGCTCTAGCCCCTTTCTGTTCTCAAAAAGTGAATGTACTGTTGTACTGTACTTTGAGAAACACTGTGTGTGTGTGTGTGTGTGCATGTGTTGACCAAATGCGCACATACCGGTATACGTTTTTACGTGTGCATTCGCAGCCGGAGCTTGAATAAATCTCTTTAACCTAGTATTGGATGCCTTCTCAGAGTTTATCTAGTTTTGTGGGTGTCCACGTTTTTGTGGGTGTCCATGTTTTTGTGGGTGTCCACGTTATTGTGGGTGTCTGCACAAATTCTCAATCGCCTCCGCTGCCTCTCTCTGAACATTCCCTTGAAATTAAAACCCTGCCTAACACAATTCATTTCCCTCAGATCAAAGTTCATGACACAACCCCAGACAGTGGTGTCTGGCGTTTGGTTTAGAATTGTGGGAGCTGTCACGGATTGGGTTTCGGTTTGTTGCTGATAGTAGGACACAGGCGCAGAGATAATGATAATCCAACGTCTTTATTACAAGAAGTTGGATTAAAAACGGAACCGAAAACAACCAAAACGTACCTTCACACAGGCGAACGACAACTAATGCCACGACACCGACAGACAGACAAAACAGGACTTAAATGCTCTACTTAATGAAACAAACAGGTGCGGGCAAAACACAGGTGAATAGAATGTCCATAATTACTCCCCTCTCCTCTGACTGGGGGAGTGCCAACTCTGGCATAGAGGAGGACATAAATGTCTTAGAGTCTTACAGGAGCAGAGAATGTAATATTCAAACCTCAGAGATCTTTATTCATCCATGGTATTTCACCATCCTCATAAAAATAAACTGCATCGTTCAAAACCATGTTTCTATTGTGCACATCTCTGATTATAACTTCAAAGAAACACAGATAGGGCTTAGTGCAAAACCAGGACATATGTAAATGAAACGAAATGCTTGTTCGTCACATTATGCCGTCAAACAAAGCCCCCACTGGGTTGAGCGCATATCTACTCACAGAGAGGTTATATTATTACAGCATATCATTCCCTCCCACACCCTTAATGAGATTACCAAACATCTCATCCCCACACCAAGGGGATTGGGTTTCTCTGATGTTAGAGAAACAAGCGTGCAGAAGACACATTGAGTCACGCTTCCTTACATGGTGTAGATTGGCACGGAGGGGGTTGGGGTATTTCAAGCATCAGACCAATAAATAGGACAAAGCAACAATCCTTTGTGTGGTGCAAATACCATGGCAATGTCCTGTGATGTCTACAAAATGTAAAACTAGATTTTAAAACGTGCGTTGTGCGTTTAAATGTGTCAATTGTGCCCTGATTGATTTTCATAAAATTATTGTAGCAACCTTGGCAAGGCTATGGGGATATCCTTATTAGCAGCAGTGGCTAGTGTTCCGGACACTGCCTGCCCGACCTCTGACCCGACCACTGTTATTATGAAAAGAATAAAAATGAAGATCTAACATAGAATTAACAACAATGTTTTAACTATTCTCATAGCTGGAGCTACAATGCATTGACCTCTGAGATATAATTGTTTCAATGCATATATCTGGGAAAAAAATTAGAAAAAGCTTCCTGTTGCACTGAATGTTCCCGAGAGCAAAAAGGCTCCGGATTGTGGAATACGTTTGGAACTAAGAAGACACTTCCTAGAGCTGGCCATCCAGCTAAACTAAGTATCCGGACCGGAAGAATCCTGGTCAGGGATGTAAACGAAGAATCCAATGGCCAGTCAATCTGTGTTTTTCTGCATAAATGGGAGAAACTGCCAGAAGGAAAACCTTTTCCGCAGCAGTCCGTCAATCAGACTCTAAAGAAAACCTGACCCAGAGTGCACAGGACTTGAGACTGGGGCTATGACTCATCACATACAACAACAACCTGGAGCAACCCGGTCAAGACAACAGTGGATTGGCTTAGGGACATGTCTGTCCATGTGGATTGGCTTAGGGACATGTCTGTCCTTGTCTTTGACTGGCCAAGCCTGAGCCCGTTTACCAGCTGTGTTAAGATCTGAAGGTTGCACCATCTTCGATAAACATAAATAAAAAAAAACAGTGAAGAATACAACATCTCAAAAGTTGCATGCTTTGTTTACTTTTTATTCCAATATTTGATTGTCAAGAAGTAAGTACTATGTGGAGTTTTGATACATTCATGATTTTGTATGTGTCTCCTTATTGTAGCTGTCGGTTCTGTGACTCCAGGAAACTGTTTGATTTTCAAAATTGTGATAGAAAACAAATATTGTTATTGCTAAATCTTTATTAGCACGTATGGTTCCAGGCATCCTGAATTACTGAACATGTTTGAGCTTCACATTACCTGCCTCTCATATCATCGCTCATTTGGTAATCATGATGTATTTGAAGAAAAACGTGTTTTTGAATGATAATCATTGTAATTGAATGGATGAACTTCTATTAAATCTTCATGAAAACACTATATTTGTTAAATAAACCAGGGTTAGTGGGACAGTGGGTCCTATATTATGTACACTAGACCGGGCATGAACATGTTTTATGCACCGATCCACACTACCGCTTGCTGTGATAATGGTGAGCTCCACCACATCGGATTTGAACTATTAAAACTCAGCAAAAAATGCCTCTTAAAACATCAAACGTGGGAACCCAGTGTCATTTGATGGCTCACCCCTGTCTGAACTCTTCAGCAACATATAATTTCACAAACCCCAACAGTCTAGCGACACAAGAGCTCCTGATTGTCTGCTCCTCTCATCTTACAGAACTGAAGTTAACCTTGTCACAGCCTTATTATTTTCATGGCCACAGAGACAGACCAAATGGTTGAGTGTCACCATAGCAACAAAGTGCCAGGCTAGGCAGTTGCCTGTGAAACCCTTATATGGTTGTGTGATCTGGCCCTATCTGTCTGGCATGCAGACTGTAGAGTAACTGGCTAGTACACAGTGTCTGAACTGACACCTTGGTCATTGTATACTGTAATGGATGATTTAACTGACACCTTGGTCATTGTATAATGTAATGGATGATTTTAACTGACACCTTGGTCATTGTATACTGTAATGGATGATTTTAACTGACACCTTGGTCATTGTATACTGTAATGGATGATTTTAACTGACACCTTGGTCATTGTATATTGTAATGGATGATTTTAACGGACACCAAGTTCATTGCATGCTGTAATGGATGATTTTAACGGATACCCAGTTTATTGTATACTGTAATGGATGATTTTAACTGACACCTTGGTCATTGTATACTGTAATGGATGATTTTAACTGACACCTTGGTCATTGTATACTGTAATGGATGATTTTAACTGACACCAAGTTCATTGCATACTGTAATGGATGATTTTAACCAGCACCAGATTTATTGACAGATAAAGGTCTATGTTGCAGACCTAAGTGTCCACAAGATGGCGGTAAAGGATTAGCTAATAGTTGGCGCGGTAACATTTCCTTGGGATGGTGGTGATGTTCAGCCAGTAAACAAGGTGACAGGCACAAGGTTGTTTCTGTCTAAAAACTAATAGCTGTTTTGGCTGTTTACCTACAGTTGTTTAAATCTGATTTAAAAAATGATATTGACATTACAGGTGAGGAAAGGCTCTGCTGGGGATTTACAAACTGTATGTGGCTGTGAGCCTCGTCTAAAACCTTCCTGCTCACACACTGTTTTGGAACACACTGCTGATACTCCAAGGGTTTACTATACATATCACATTTCCTAATATTACACTAACCCTAAACCACTCATCAATATCTCACCATATTGATTGAGTGCTGCCAAAAATAAACCATGCGCTTCTAATGATCGTACTCCGTATGTGTACGTGTGTGAGTTTATAACTTGTCGTGTGTATAGATGTTGAGGAGACATTCTTTGATTACCAAGGCCAAGACGACCACCTAGTGCTCACCATATAATATATCAGTCCGTTGTGACCAGCAGCCCTAAATCCTTTGGGTTCTTGTAAATAGCTTTAATACACCCAAGGCGCCAAATCACTTGACCTCCGTTAGCCCCACGGTTTGGGAGCTTTTTGGCTGACTGAGAGCTCTGGTGCCAGCACCTCTCCTCCCATTCTCTGGCTGTCAGTCCAGGTAATAGTCAAGGTCTTATTAGTAGCATGCTTTGCTCTGGGGCTTCTTTCCCCTGGCTCCAACCTCAGGGTGCATTTAATCAGTCACTGAGAGAAAGGAGAGAGGAGATGGCTGCTACTCTGACCCTAGAGTCTCTGTGTCTGTGTCTCTGTCTCTGTCTCTGTGTCTGTGTCTGCCTCTGCCTCTGTGTCTGTGTCTGTGTCTGTGTCTCTGTGTCTGTGTCTCCGTGTCTGTCTCTGTGTCTGCCTCTGTGTCTGTGTCTCTGTGTCTGTGTCTCCGTGTCTGTCTCTGTAAATGTCTCTCTTTCTCTCTGTCTTTTTTCTGTCACTATCTCTCTGAGTTTCTCTCCATGTTCACTGTTTCTCTCTCTGTCTCTCTGTCTCTCTGTCTGTCTCTCTCTCTGTCTGTCTCTCTCTGAATTTCTTTCTATGTTTCTCTGTTTCTCCCTCTGTCTCTCTTTGTCTTCATTTCTCTGTCGGTTTCTATCTCTGTCAGTTTCTTTCTCTGTGTCTCTGTTTCGCTCTAAACTCTTTCTCTGTCATACTCCTTCAGTGTTTTTCTTCAGCTTTGTCCTTTGTTTATATATGTGTGTATATGTGTGATATGTATTCTGCTGGGAAATAATGTGTATCACATCCTGTCTCTCCTCAGTCTTCCTTCACATCATTAACACTGGTTAAAGCCCCTGCCTTTACAACGTCCACCTTGAAGTCATAATCCCATTAGCCTCTCAGAGCGTCTACGACATTTTTTTTAAATTGGTGTCTGCCAGGGGGACCTTAAAAAATCTGGTAAGAAATATCAGACTTTAGTGTTTTTTTCTTCACTAAGATAAATATTTGTATTATTATTATAAGCCTTGAAATCTAACAGAAGAAATATGAAAACGATTTCCTTTCCTATCCACCCCCACTGAAAAACATATTCGTCATAAGATTTACTTTATGGCTTTTTTAATGAAAAACAAATTATTTTGCTTACAGTAAAACCTAAATTAGTACTAAGTCTTTGGCCATGGACTGCCTGCTGGCATGAGACCCACTGCTTCGGCACCACTCGCCAGATCCTTGCACGGCACCTGCTCTGTAACCTAAGCGAATGATTAATTATTTGTCTATTTGTGTTCCATTTTCCTGAGCGGTACACAGGAAACTGTCATGTGTGCGTGTTGAGGCCGGGGACTGAAGTGACAGTTGCCCCGGGCAACAGGGAAAACCCTGACCATGGGGCCGTTACACGACGTGCTGCACACAGACTCAGCAGCGGCCTGACCACAGAATATAACCACACAGTGGGTGAGAATATCCCAGGAAAAGGCTTTAGTTGCCCTGAGACAGGGGCACACAGCTGTTTACCATACCGGTCTCCTTCACTCTATCGCCGTGTCTCTGTGTTTACATATGTCTCTCTCTCTCTCGATCGTACTCTCTGCCATTCTCCCTCCACTTGTCAATGTATCTCTCTCAACATCTCAATTCATTATTTATCAGGCACTTTTTGTCAACGACAACTATCACAGTGTTCCTTTTCAGACGGCCAGCATGATACCCGACAGACCAGCGCGTCGACAGGTTACGTTATACACAGCGGCTAGGAAAAAATGTGAAGAAGAAACCTAGAGGGTAACCAGGCTCTGAGGGGTGACCAGTCTCCTTCTTGCTGTGCCGGTGAACTTTAGTAGTTTAATAATAATTGAATGCATATGTGTTATGTCTAGAGTCTTTAGAACATGACCGCAAAACACATGAGCTATAGGACAGGTACAGCGAACAGCTAGCAGTCAACAGTGAGGTGAGGAATACAAAAACATACCACCCAAACCAACTGTGTCATTGAACCGGAGACACGAATGCATGGAAAAGAGAGATTTGGGCGATTTACCACAAAACAAACATTTACAATTGCGTGTAACCTCACTTGCTGTATAATACAGTCATGACATGGTACATTAAAGGGATGGAACCGAGGTGCTAACTGTAAACATAACTCGTATGGTTCCTAATCTCACCTGAGGACTTAGACCCTAGCTCCTCATGGCGATGCCTGGATTTAGCTCAGAACGGCATGCGTGACGTGGGGCTTGGAACATAGACACGGACCTATATGTGATCTCACCGATGGAGTCCTGAGATCCATCTCCCGCCTAAGTGGTTTAGAACACAACAGCCCATTGACGGGGTTCTCGCCTCTCACATCCGTGTGCTTGACATGTTTCAGCGTCAGTCCTGTCGCTGTTCTCCCCTGGGAGCCGAAAGCTGACGCTGAACGGGGGAACATGGGCAGGAGGCGTGTCTACCCGCGCATGCCATTATATCTCACAAAGCACTCATTACCCCAGAGCTCCCATCTCCTTCTGCACCAGCGGGACATGTCACCTCATGTTCTCCTCCGCTTGTTCCCGAGCGCCTCAACCGCAGTTCATCAGCGCAGTTCATCCCCGCAGAACTCCGCCCCCGCAGAACTCCTCCCCCCGGACCTCCCTGGCACGACTCTTCGTTCCTCACCGTGACTCACCTGAGTGAAAGGCCTCACACTCTGATTAATGATGTCTTCGTGGGTGCCAGGTTGTGAAATTGAAATTGCGTTTTATGTGCATCGGCGTGGCAGCCGATCTCTGGTCGCGGAGTTAAACGTGCCCCTGGTTTCCAGGATCACCTGTAGGCCCGCTTTCAGAAGAACCTAGATACAAAGGATGTTCTGCAATAACGTTTCATCTTATATGCAGAGATCCGGCGGATGCAAATGGACTTGCTCTTACTGTAAAAAGCCATGGTAACAGTTGTATTGCCGTGTGAAAAAGCAATAATTACCAGTGTAGAAAATGCCACTAATTGCGGTGAGAGGTATCATGACACTGTATCCTGTGGGAAAGCAGCATTTAACCCCGGTGTGAGGTGGGGCGTACCACTTTTACAAGACTTCAATAACATGGTACGTGGCACCTCGCCTGGTACAGTGAAAGTTTGACAACATACATCCAGGTGATTTAACCAAAGGGAGCTATTTAATTACAGGACCATCTCTAAGCCTTCTCATTCAAAAATATCCACTAGAACATTTTACCTCATAGCTAAGTGATGATAAAACCACATTGACTAGCGGTATTTCAGAGGGGAGACTGGATCAGGTCGGCTTATATCTCAATCAATCCAGATGAAGAGCAAGAAATCCGGGAAATATTCAGTGGGTCTGAAGCGCGGTGAATTTTCGTGGAAATACATTGGCACGTATGCAGTCTGGTATATATACCATTTGCCAGTGGAACCAGACAACATGGGTGCTAGGCATCTCCAGCGATAGAGGCCGTGTTATTCACAATCTGTTTAGCAACAGTCTGTATGTTGGAGGTGTTTAGCGGTCCATTGGAGAGAATTATCGTGCTGGCTGGAATCAGTTTCCTTACTGCGGCTCTGGGAACACACTGTAGACAGAAGATGTGATTTTTTCGGGATCTACAGCCAGGCCTGGGTAGGAATCTTTTATCTGAACACCTGTGTCACAACGACGGCATCCCTTTAGACTGGTCTGAGGAAGAGAGAGACTTGTCAGCAGCTGTTTCAGACTTCTGGACGGTGTGGAAATCCTGTGTCATAGGTTACCTGGTGGTTACTGCCAGGAGCACAAAGGGTGGACTGGACGAGTGTCTTGTCTGTTAGGAGACATACTCTCAGACTGAACAGGGGGGTTAGTTGAGGAGGCAGACACCGGCTTGGTCTGCTTGGATTCATACGGCCTTAGCAGAACAGAACGAGGGAGACAAAGAGTAAGAGACAGTGGAAACGAGAAAGGAAAAGAGACTGAAGGCAAGTGAGGGTCTCAGGGAGAAATAGAAAGAGCGAGAGAGACAGAGAGTTTGTTTGAGGTCCAGTGAGTAACAGAGAGAGAGAGAGAAAGTGTCAGGGAGAGATGCCACCCGCCCACCCTAGCCAGTCAGACAGTCTGGCTGCACAAGGATCTCCAGCACTCAGCGTCATATGATTCCCAGGGTCAAAGGTTATCCCTACTGATGAATATCGGGCCGAGGCCAGTCTCTCGCTCACAAAGGGAAGGGAGTTGCTTTCACTCCCGAAGTCTGGAAAATGTATTTCAGGAATTCATTCTGCCAGCACAAGACTGTAAACCTCTCAAGCCAGAAGAGTTATGTCCACAAATATTGTATTCTTCAGAAACGGTTCCAACGGGATGCCAAGAGATCTAGACTGTCTTCTTCAGGAACACATCGATGTGTAATCCTCCTGTGCTTTGGAGAGCAATAAGTGCTGACCGGTTCATGTGTAAACGTTTCACTACAGAATGTATTTCAACAAGATTCCAGAGGATTAAATGGAAGACTGTATTCAGTGTGAACATAAAGTGGCCTTTTCCCTATACATCCAGTATGTCTCATCCCACACACAGTGAAACTAGTGCCCCGTCTAAGCCAGCGACTCTGAGATATCGAAACTGCCTACGTGCAGAATAATCACGGAATTTATAACACAGCTGTCTCTGATAGTAAGGCTGTATGCGATTTCACACATTCACAAAAAGATCAACTCTAGCAGCGCTAGAGTTGTGAAGCAAAACCTGTATATAACCAAAGTCACCAGAATCAAGGGCACATGTCAAGGTCCGGGAAGATTCGATGGTAAGCGAACAATCTGTTCTCAAAGTCAACATGTTGGATGCAGGAGAAATGGGGACAGGAGCGAGGAAAGATGCGAAAGGAAGATGGCATGAAGGCTGTACTGTTTAAAGCAACGTCAAGCTCACTCCACATTCCATCACCCACGGGAGAATGAGAACTCTGGGTTGTTGACATTGCACTTTCTGAAGCACTGGCAAACTCCTGGGATTCTACTCAGGGATTCTGTCCTGTACACCAAGAGATCGTGTTTCAACAGAAAGCCAAAATTGGCCCAACGTAGGTATTTGTCGTAATATTCAATAGCGGAGATATTACTGTAAGAAAAGTCTAAATAGTCAGTGGTTTACCGTCCTTGCAAAAAGTCATTGTTGGGTTAGAGAACATCCACAGACTTTTTGGCCATGTGTCATGGCCCTGTGGAAGTTTTGTCTAATAACTGTTTCCTTTCTGGGGTTAAATAATGAGTATGGAAAGTAAAGTAAGGTGTCAGTAAAAACAGCTGCAAGGTCACTGGCATTAAGAAAAGCAAATGTCCACATATGAAACTTTCTGGAACATTTGTGATTTAAAAAAAATATACAAATCTTATTGAAATAGCTTGAAAATGTTTGAACATGGCCCTGCCTTTGTTTCTCTTCCCAGCACCTCAGCCTCTCCACCCCTGCCTCTGTTTCTCTTCCCAGCACCTCAGCCTCTCCACCCCTGCCTCTGTTTCACTTCCCAGCACCTCAGCCTCTCCACCCCTGCCTCTGTTTCTCTTCCCAGCACCACAGCCTCTCCACCCCTGCCTCTGTTTCTCTTCCCAGCACCTCAGCCTCTCCACCCCTGCCTCTGTTTCTCTTCCCAGCACCTCAGCTTCTCTACCCCTGCCTCTGTTTCTCTTCCCAGCACCTCAGCCTCTCCACCCCTGCCTCTGTTTCTCTTCCCAGCACCTCAGCCTCTCCACCCCTGCCTCTGTTTCACTTCCCAGCACCTCAGCCTCTCCACCCCTGCCTCTGTTTCTCTTCCCAGCACCACAGCCTCTCCACCCCTGCCTCTGTTTCTCTTCCCAGCACCTCAGCCTCTCCACCCCTGCCTCTGTTTCTCTTCCCAGCACCTCAGCTTCTCTACCCCTGCCTCTGTTTCTCTTCCCAGCACCTCAGCCTCTCCATCCCTGCCTCTGTTTCTCTTCCCAGCACCTCAGCCTCTCCATCCCTGCCTCTGTTTCTTTTCCCAGCACCTCAGCCTCTCCACCCCTGCCTCTGTTTCACTTCCAAGCACCTCAGCCTCTCCATCCCTGCCTCTGTTTCTCTTCCCAGCACCTCAGCCTCACCATCCCTGCCTCTGTTTCTCTTCCCAGCACCTCAGCCTCTCCATCCCTGCCTCTGTTTCTCTTCCCAGCACCTCAGCCTCTCCACCCCTGCCTCTGTTTCTCTTCCCAGCACCTCAGCCTCTCCATCCCTGCCTCTGTTTCTCTTCCCAGCACCTCAGCCTCTCCATCCCTGCCTCTGTTTCTCTTCCCAGCACCACAGCCTCTCCATCCCTGCCTCTGTTTCTCTTCCCAGCACCTCAGCCTCTCCACCCCTGCCTCTGTTTCACTTCCCATCACCTCAGCCTCTCCATCCTTGCCTCTGTTTCTCTTCCCAGCACCTCAGCCTCTCCATCCCTGCCTCTGTTTCTCTTCCCAGCACCACAGCCTCTCCACCCCTGCCTCTGTTTCTCTTCCCAGTACCACAGCCTCTCCATCCCTGCCTCTGTTTCTCTTCCCAGCACCTCAGCCTCTCCACCCCTGCCTCTGTTTCTTTTCCCAGCACCTCAGCCTCTCCATCCCTGCCTCTGTTTCACTTCCCAGCACCTCAGCCTCTCCATCCCTGCCTCTGTTTCTCTTCCCAGCACCTCAGCCTCTCCACCCCTGCCTCTGTTTCTCTTCCCAGCACCACAGCCTCTCCACCCCTGCCTCTGTTTCTCTTCTCAGCACCTCAGCCTCTCCATCCCTGTCTCTGTTTCTCTTCCCAGCACCTCAGCCTCTCCACCCCTGCCTCTGTTTCTCTTCCCAGCACCTCAGCCTCTCCACCCCTGCTTCTGTTTCACTTCCCAGTACCTCAGCCTCTCCATCCCTGCCTCTGTTTCTCTTCCCAGCACTGCAACCTGACATTCACGAAACCTCACTCACACACACACATAAACACACACACACACTGGAGGCAAACAAAACCCCAGTCTAGCCAGTTTCCAAACAGGACACATTAGTTTAACCTGAATGTCTCAAGTCCGTGCTGAGCCTGCAATTGAAATTCTGACATTGATTCAAGGAGCTCTGCATTCCATTGGCTCTTATGGTTTTCCCTGTTATGGGCTCCTATTAGCACGATACCAATCTCTCCAATGGCTCCAGTCGCTACAGACCTCCAGCTCTCCCATGGGCTCCTTAATGCAAGTTGTCTCCAGTCTAGAGGGAACCAAACATCCTCCTGCCATCCCCCTCCACTCCCTAAGGAGGTGGGCATCAGGACAAACAATCAATGTCACTGACAGATCCACGTCAGACAGATGGGACAGGACGATAATTATGGGAACCTTCTGAAAGACACTCTGTGTCATCATTACATTGCCACCGTCTCCAGACTAAACCCTGGACAGGAGCCTTAACTCCGTGTAGGCGAGCTGGGCACTAATTGCCTAATTAGGTTGTGTTTCTGTAATACATTAATGGTAGTTAAATCGAGAACTATAATGTTGAGAACATGGAAGTAGGGTCACATTGGTTGGTTTGTTGTCTTTCAATGGCGATTGGATTTATCTAGAGATTGCTTTGTGACTTACACTGGCTAGTACGTAATAGTATCTTCTCCAGCTGAACTATATGAGGTTGAAAAAGGTATGAGAAAAGAAAATGTTACATACAAAGATACAGGCATGAATTCAGCTCAACTAGCTCGACAATGGAGCAATGTGTGAATGTAAAAAAATACACAAGAACTTGACAACAGTGATAACTTTTGATTGTTTTTCAAAAGTAGGTCTATTAGTTTAGTCTGCTCATCAGAAATCTAGATATTAAACAAATTATCTAGACGAAAATGTGACAACTTGGTAGACTTTTTACATTGTCCATATCATGGAGGGGAGATTTGCAGCTACACTGCAATCAATAAATCACATCCAGAAGTTTATACAGGTTGATACACAGCGGCTAGGAAAAACTGATGGATCGACTTTAGGAAGAAACCTAGAGAGGAATAAGGCTATTAGGGTTGGCCAGTCCTCTTCTTGCAGTGCTGGGTGAACAGTTTAATTTAATAAATATTAAATGCATTTTTAAATGCAGAGAGTCTTATAAAATAGAATAGTCCCGGTCAAATACAGTCAGAAAGGGACAACCAAGAGGGTGGAGGCAGATTGGAAGTCGAGACTGTCAGGTAGCATGAGCTTCTCAACCTGCAACACAACCAGGGGGCCCCAGGAGGGTTCTGCCACATGTTCCCAGGGGGCCCCACAGGGTGGCCAGCAGGCACAGGTCCTCCACTGCAGGCATTAGTTATCCTGATGTCTCAAAGCAAATGTTTATATTAGTTCATTGTTATAGGCACCATATACTTGGATATAGGACTGCTTTTATTTTGTAGTTAGTGACGTTATTCAAACAACGCTTTTTGTCATCAAGCAATTGAATTACTTCGGTCCAATCAGAGTACCAAATTGCTGATTTGCCAAAATGTGTTCTGCCACTGACCTAACCCATTATACTTCAGGAATGTGTCACCTTATCAATTTTGTTGTCAACAAATGGCCTAAAAAATTCTTTATCTTCCCACTGCAGAATGTAGGATAAAATCTATAACATTATAATATACTAATGATAATGATAATATTTGACCTTAAAGACTATAACAAAAATGACAAATAGATAGTCTGAGTTACCTAGTAATTATCGAGTAATCACTTACCAAAATCTAGACTGGGAGCATAAATATAATTCCCCAAACTATAGAAAAAGGACTATTACAGCAATTGACAGCGAGACATGTTCAGTATGACTCACCTGTGGAATAATGAACAAACCCCGGGGCATAATGAGTTTGACACCACTGTCTAGGCAGCTTTGTTAGTAACACTAGTGGTAATAAAACCTGCAGCATGTGTTGCTAGTGCCATGCGCTTTTGAAAATCACCGGACCAATGCCATCCCAATAGTAAAGACATTCTGAATGTATTAAATGTAAAAATGCATTATAGTGAAGCTATATTTGGAGCCAATTGTTGTTTGGTAATAGCTGTCTACATACAAATTGCCTGGCGGTGTGTGTCTAACCAGACATAGAAGACTTTTGAAAATGTACCACATACTTGTGAAAACAGTAGCAAAGAAATTTGACTAAAGATGTTATATGGAAAAATCTCATTGCTCCATGTCTGTGTATTTTCGTCATTCCAAATCTTCACTGAACTGCAATGTTTTATGTGAGCTATAAATACAAGACGGTGTCACGATTATTCACCTGCCTGCCCAAACTAACGGAAAATAAAATAAATCGATAGATACAAAACAACCGCTTTATCGGGTTTGAAGCGAGGTGTGTGTTAATAAGTCGTTTGCGAAAACTATTTATAAAGTTAAAATAAAAACAACCACTATGATGAGAAACATTTCTGTCAGAAAATAAAGCCAAGAAACTTCGGGAATATGTCACACATGATGTGAACCCACCGTCACATTCCCCTTGGCTTTCACCTTTTTTCCGACACAGACGAGAGACAGGTCTGAGCGACCCAGCCGGTATCCTAGCTACAGTTGTGTTTACGGCACCATGCATAGGTACCAGTGAGTCTCACCCTAAACGATTGTTTGGAGTAACTAAGGTTGCTGTGAAACAATTCAAAGCATGCGCAGAACATAATACACAGGAGCTTGGCGTGCGTCTCCCGAGGAGAGACAGTCTCCCCGTGCGCGTCCCAAATGGGACACTAACCCCTTTTTGGTGCACTACTTTGACTCGCTTCCCCGGGCCGAGGCAGTGCGGTGTGCTGGGAAACTCGTGCCCTTTGAGATGCAGACTCTCTGTCTGCTCTGCTCTCTGCAGGTAGCCTTGTTTGGAAGTGCTGACAAACAGCGGCGCGATGGAGACAGAGAGCATGAGGCCACCTCTCATCCAAATAATATCCCCGACATTGTTCAGCTGCACAATCTCCTTTCTGAATCATTCCCATCTGGCTCGTGTGATTGGGACAAATTAGTCAAACGCATTGCATCCAATGAACGAGAGTAAAGAGGGAGCACCCGGCCGGGGAATATACGCTGGTTAATTATCTGATAACAATTAAGTACCGTAACTAATTACGCACATTATAATTTTCTGAACATGATAATGATGATGAAAGAGGCAATAAGCCACACATGAGACACGAACTCTGCAGTTCAATGCACATTAACCCGGTTGGCATGGCGATGATACTGATATTTCCTAAAATCTTGATTTACACAAATTGTGGAGAGGCAAAAATGGTAGTGATGTAGGCCTACCGGCACTTGCAGGGAACTAAAACACACAAACTTAAGTTTAAACCAGGAAAACGCAACAAGTGATTAGTGATAGGTACATATAATGTAACGCGCATGTGGTTGTCACATAGCTATCGTGAGACAAACGCACAACTCATGCTGCAGTAACACAACATGTGCACATCGCACACTTCTGTCACAAGCTGCCTTTGTCTAGTGCGGATGTCCTTTATGGGTGTTACTCTGCAAAAGCCATCACACGATCACCCCACAGGCTCCAGTCAGTTCGCCAAGCACAGAGAAAATGAGCTCGATAATTAAAGCCTAATTAAAGCTACACAGCCCATCTAGGCTTGTTAACAAAACCCAGAAGCAGACAGATGGATAGACGGGCAGAAACCTCACAAGTTCACAATGTACCCATTCATGAACCCAGACTCACTTCTCTAGGAGAGCAAAGGGGTGGAAAGCAGTTGCTCTTAGCATTTGGGCAGATGTAATTGTAATCACTCAGCTCGTCTGATGCTGATAATGGGTCAATGGGAAATTCCTGTCAGAGGGTTTCAGTCAAAGACTTGTGGCGTTTCGCAACCGCTTTGGCAAGCAGGCAGACGGGGTGTGTGTGTGTGTGTGTCTGTGTGTGTCTGTGTGTGTGTGTGTGTGTGTGTGTGTGTGTGTGTGTGTGTGTGTGTGTGTGTGTGTGTGTGTGTGTGTGTGTGTGTGTGTGTGTGTGTGTGTGTGTGTGTGTGTGTGTGTGTGTGTGTGTGTGTGTGTGTGAGAGAGAGAGAGAGAGAAAGAGAGACGCCAGGGCAAAAAATGAGTTGTAGCATGCTCAAATAGTTGTCATTAAACGCATTTAGAAAAAAAACTGAAGAGAATCCAAACTCTCAAGTGCCTGGCATAGCACTAAATTCTTCATTGGACAGAATGACATGCCATGTGTAACCAGTGACAACTTTTCTCTCCTCATTCCATCGTAGGTAGAGACAGCCTGCGATAGTTTTTGTCAGTGCCAATGGTCCGTGGACCGAGAAATAGTTTGAATAGTTACAAATAATTGTGAAATGATCACAATGTCTTGGGAACTCATATCCTAAATAAATGTTTGTATTTTTTTAATACCTGTTGATCATATAAGTCATGTTATTTCACAGAAAATAGAGTTATCAGTAATTATTTTGTTCATATAAAAGTCTCAAAGGTGTGTCTGCGGATGCTCTACAGATGATTTTATGAATATCATTAACATTTCAATTATCTGTTAAACCTAACCCTGAGCTAACTTTTATTCTAAACTTAACCCTTTACTTTAACGCTTTCCAGATAGTTTGTGTAATGTTTCTAGGTAGCATCACTGTCTATCGAACAGCTATAGCTTTATTATCAATTATTATTATTTCAATTGTGAAACAAGTTTTCCTTATAAACCACTGTTCGAACAACAGAAACGGCCAAAAATATAGAACATACAATCTAACGTTCGTAAGTTTGTCCAAACGTTTGACACGTACTCTATGTCTTTGTCAAACACATTAAAATGATAAAGGGACGACCTCTGACTGACTAACATTTAACATCTTTATTATTCTTGTCAATGTCTAATGTTTAGAAATGTTTTGTCATGACAAAGCAACTACATTCTAATAAATATGAAACCTAAATACAGTCTCTCACACAAGTAAGAACACCCCTCACATTTTTGTAAATATTTGATTTATATCTGTTCATGTGACAACACTGAAGAAATGACACTTTGCTACAATGTAAAGTAGTGAGTGTAAAGCTTGTATAACAGTGTACAGTCGGTGTCCAATAGATTTTTCAAACAGAAATTGTTTGTTTTCCAGACAAACACACTACGGCACATTTCCATTGAGTATTTAAAATGGGTATTGCACCAAAAATATTGTAATCGTAAAAACGGCGTGGTTCCACAGCCGTGTCTCGCTTTCTGCAGAACTGCTTTGGCAGGGAGCCAAAGCCAGTGGTGTTATGGGTATAGGGACCAGCTATCTAATATTATAATAAGTCCTAGTGAGTCACAGGCCTCAGAAGACGTGCTTCACGCCAGCAGGCCAGGCCACTGGACCTATTCAGGTGTCATTTGCATAATAAATGGTTGACATGGTTTTGCTATGTTGTAGTAAACAATTTTTCTCAAAGCAGCTGAGCAACTTTATTATGCAGGCCGTAGAATCAGAATAAAAAAGGGTTTTATTGCCAAGTGAGTTTACAACAAACAAGAAATTTGTTCTGGCCTGCTGGCGCAACAATCAACACAAGCAATGAACAAATACGATGATAGACGGCAACAAATTACTCAAAAATACTACAAATATTTACTGGAGTTGTATCAGCCTACTGGAGTTGTATCAGTCTACTGGAGTTTTATCAGTCTACTGGAGTTGAATCAGCCCACTGGAGTTGAATCAGTCTACTGGAGTTGTATCAGTCTACTGGAGTTTTATCAGTCTACTGGAGTTGAATCAGCCCACTGGAGTTGAATCAGTCTACTGGAGTTGTATCAGTCTACTGGAGTTGTATCAGTCTACTGGAGTTGAATCAGCCCACTGGAGTTGAATCAGTCTACTGGAGTTGTATCAGTCTACTGGAGTTGTATCAGCCTACTGGAGTTGAATCTGCCTAATGGAGTTGAATCAGTCTACTGGAGTTGTATCAGTCTACTGGAGTTGTATCAGTCTACTGGAGTTGTATCAGCCTACTGGAGTTGTATCAGTCTACTGGAGTTGTATCAGTCTACTGGAGTTGTATCAGTCTACTGGAGTTGTATCAGTCTACTGGAGTTGTATCAGCCTACTGGAGTTGAATCAGCCCACTGGAGTTGAATCAGCCTAATGGAGTTGAATCAGTCTACTGGAGTTGTATCAGTCTACTGGAGTTGTATCAGTCTACTGGAGTTGAATCAGCCCACTGGAGTTGAATCAGCCTACTGCAGTTGAATCAGTCAAATGGACTTCACATCCAATGTCAACAGATGCAACAGATATGAAGCTATGAGCCTCTCACTGATCTGACATTCTCAACACTGTTACACATCTGACATAGACATAAAACAAATCAACCATGGTTGTGTGCGGTTACGTTGCATGTTAAGGCAGAAGTGATTCAATCTAGTCCTAAAAGTCAGTCTGATTCACCTCAATAAGAAATGGTCGGTTAGCGGTTGGTCTGAAACATTAAACACAGTCAATATAAATGTTTGTAGAGGGGCCTGGTACGAATTCAGGCATGACATACAGTCTGTAACAGCGTTTCCCTTGGATCAGCAGAACTCTGTAGTTTCACTGAGCGTAAGCCCTGGTGTTTGGTCTGAGTGGTCGCTATGGTCTGTGTAGAGCACAGCCCTGTGGTCCCCACAGTGACGGCATGTGCACAGCTCTCTCAGCAAGGCATTCATGCACTGATGCTAACAAGCTCATACAAGTGGCTGGACAGGCATTTGTGGGAAGAAGGCTAAAAGCTGCCTGTTGAGACCACGTGATACACGGACCACCCAAGATATAAAAAAAGATTTACAATCGCATGATAACTCTATTTGTTTGACCGGTCGATATGACTGGTCAAGGCACTCATTTAGCCATCAACTGGACAGCAAGAAACTTTGAAGATTTCCTTTGCAGTCATCTATAGACCAGAAACAAACAACCCATTGTGAAACAACATTTGATTACAGATTTTTCTTAGTAATCATAGTTTGACTTAGTTCCATTTTGTTCTTATTACAATGTAATGTTAATATTTATAGAAGCAAATCAGTGTAAAACATGACGATACTCCAATCTGTTCGAGACTAGAAAAAGTGCATTTATTGTAAAAAGTATCTGCTATGGTTAGAAAAGATATTAACATACATTTTCTGTTACATGTCACCTGGATACACTGAATCGTTAATATGTTTTAGGTCTACAGTAAACTCTAAGGAAAGTGTATCATGAAATAAAATCACTCTTTACAAACAAGTTCATCAAATATATGACAGAAAATACATAAAGATATGCACACCAGAAAAATATATACAATATAGTATACGTTTTTTAACTGAATAGATACATGTTTGGTCTATTGATTGTCATTTGTAACCATTGCAGTCACATCATTACCGTAAGTGTAACCTAAAAACACAGTTAATTAAATACAGTGGTATAAAACCAAATGGCCAATGCAGGTGATCATCTGCGCTTCATTTTAATGCTCTAACCACATTGACTACCTTGGGTTTGAATCAGAAACAACAGACCCAAGCCGAGAGCTGTTTCCTAGGTTTTGCCCAGCGGCCGTTAGAGTTGTACCAAGCAGATATGCCATTCATTCAGGTCATTAGGATGAGAACAGGGTTCTGCACAATCCAGATAACTGTCCCGTGTGTTCCTCGGTTTTCAAAAGATTCAGGAAGGATTTCTTTCCAAACGTTCCGGAACGTTTTGCAACCTGGTGGAGGAATTGAGCAGTAATACGAGGCATACTGGTATTTATTTTTGTACTTTTTTACATCATCCATTGTATATACACACTCACTGAATCTGTTGATGGCACTCACTGCCATACAAATTAATATACTGACATCAAATAATAAAAACCTTTTAATTTAATAAAAAATATCTGTTATAGCATTTCCCTAACAGGCTGTTGCTGTGTAAAAGATTATCTGCAAATGGTTTTGTTTTTCTTTATAAAATTAGAAATGTTCATTGAGTGAATTAAGGATTTTGTATATGGGGGGTGTCTGTTGGCACAAACGTTTTTTTCACCCATTGAAGTGCTTTACTTCCCTATTTGTGGAGGGGCCGTTATGTTTTGAAATGGTTTGAATGCTCTCATGGAATGGTGGTGAATCAGGACTCCTCTGTTCTCCTCCATGGAGAGGTGGTGATCCGGACCTTCTCTTTTCTTCTCCATAAAGTGATGGTGATTCGAACCTCCTCTGTTCTTCTCTATGAAGTGATGGTGATTCGGACCTCTTCTGTTCTCCTCTATGAAGTGGCTGTGATTCTGACCTCCTCTGTTCTCCTCTATGAAGTGGCTGTGATTCGGATCTCCTCTGTTCTCCTCTATGAAGTTGCTGTGATCCGGACCTCCTCTGTTCTCCTCTATGAAGTGTAGGTGATTCGAACCTCCTCTGTTCTTCTCTATGAAGTGATGGTGATTCGGACCTCTTCTGCTCTCCTCTATGAAGTGGCTGTGATTCTGACCTCCTCTGTTCTCCTCTATGAAGTGGCTGTGATTCGGATCTCCTCTGTTCTCCTCTATGAAGTTGCTGTGATCCGGACCTCCTCTGTTCTCCTCTATGAAGTGTAGGTGATTCGGACCTCCTCTGTTCTCCTCTATGAAGTGTAGGTGATTCGGACCTCCTCTGTTCTCCTCTATGAAGTGGCTGTGATTCGGACCTCCTCTGTTCTCCTCTATGAAGTGTAGGTGATTCGGACCTTCTCTGTTCTCCTCTATGAAGTGGTGGTGACTGGGCTGTTTGTTAATAGTCCAACTATATACAAGTGATACATGCCTGTTGTCCAGCAGTGATAGGTAACACCTACCCCCAGCACCTAGGCAGGACACGGGGCTATACCCCCAACAACATGCCCATGAAGTCTGAGCCATTCTGTACGGTGATGGAAGCCCCAGCGCCGTTGTCCACAAATATCGAGGTGTACTGTCCCACCTGAGGAGATACAATAGCATTAATATAACAAAACTTTGGTTCGGTTAAAGTGGTGTTCCCCCCAAAGCCCGGTTCCTCTCTGTTTCTTCCTATTTTTAACCTATATGGGAGTTTTCCCTAGCCACTCTGTATCAACCTGTCGATGCATGCCTTGTTTGTGAAAGCACTTTGTGACAACTGTTGATGTACAATAGGGTTTATAAAATACATTTAATTTGACGGTACAATCCATTATGCAATAGTACTTATGCAATCTCGCTTTCACGTGCTCTTTTGGCCATATCTCACCCTACAATCAGTTGAAAACCTTTAGTAATGCACATAATGCCTACCTGTAGCTCCAGTAAGCCTTGTACACACACAGTGAAAATCTTGCTGTTACTTTCCAATCCAACAATCATCTCTAATGACCTGAAGTAAAGAAGAAAGCAAACATTGTATGTTAATTAATCATAATCTAGTTTCGCTCATCTCAGACATTGTTCAAAATCAAGTACAAACCCTTCAAACTCTCCAATAAAATGGCACCATTGTATGATATTGCATGTTAAATGTGTATTGCTATGTGCATCACAAGTAATGTAACTGCTTTATTTAGACGTTTGCTTCATTAGCACTAAAGTACAGACAGAAATATTGCCGACACACAGTCTAGTCCTGCAACTCCTGCTGAGACCACTGGCTCCTGTTTTTAGTGGAAAACGCTAAATTGTTATGGTGAATTAATCATGTTTGTCTTTACTTTAACTGCCATCGCAATAAGCCTCATTTTCACATTCTTTGCATTTTTACGTGTGGGGGACTGAGACAGAGAGGCTGGAAAAGCAGAACAAATGTGCCCACTTTTTGTGGTATGAAAACCTACCATAACAATATTATTCAGACATTCCTGTTATTAAGAAATTGTGTTGGCCTTTTCTAGTAATTACATTGGGTAATGTTGATTTCAAGATTTCAAATGTTTGATTTATGTATGTGAACGACTGTAAACTGTCTTTTACGCAACCTTGAAATAGTTTTGTAAAATAGTGTTCAATATATAGTGTTAAATATCAACGCCAAATGGTGTTGGATTGTAATTAAGTACCAATGTTTATTAGGAGATGTTTAATCTCCTCTCCTGGGGTCAAAATGTGTTTCTGGTCTGTGCTGCTGGAAGTAGCATGGTGACCTAGATGTCAAAGGTGAGTCTATAAAGATTTATGAGACGTCAGGAACCGGAGGGAGGTGTGAGAGGGCATTGGCTCTCATTTAATACGTGTTGTTCCACTCTTACACAGGAAATGTTTACCTTTTTCCACACAACATATAACAGACATGTTTAACAACTCGTAAATACTATCAATAAGTAAAACTGGCATTAGACATTCATGATCAATGGTCAATGTAACGGCAATTTCACAACATCATAACAGTTCATACAACCAAAAAATCCAAATAATCTATTTAAGAAAGTTGGTGATTAGGGGTATGTAAAAATGGGTTCTTCAAGGAACAAAGAATTGTTACAGCTACAGGAACAGCCAAAGAAGCCGTTCGAAACCTATTTTTTATTTTATAATGTTTAGAACTACTCACGTATACCGATGGCACAGAGATTCAATGCAGATCAGCACTCGCACATTGTCCCTAGGTCTCAGCTGGCTCTTAGTCTTTTTCACCTCACTATGGTCTGCAGGGAGAAAATCGAGTTATTTCATGTGGTTTAGTGCTTTTCAAATGCCAATTGTCTAAAGCCGAGTGTTGAATGGGCTGCTAGCTGTCGGTTGGCGGGGAAAGCCAAGGGAGGAGGGCCATCAAAAGGGATCATCTGGTCTCCTTGCACTTTGCTGGCTCCCATCAGGTAGCTAATCAATCAAATCTGAATCAATCAAATATATTTTATAAAGCCCTTTTAGAAAAAGTTGTCACAAAGTGGTTTTACAAACACCCAGCCTGAACCTGACAGAGCACACGTCAACAAGTTGATACAGGTTGATCCACAGCGGCTAGGAAAAACTCTCTGAAAGGTCGAATTAAGGAAGAAACCTAGAGAGGAACCAGGCTCTGAGGGGTGGCCAGTCTTCTTCTGGCTGTGCTGGGTGAACTTTTTGGAGTTTAGTTTAATAATTATAAAATGAGAGTCTTATAAAATACAATAGTCTAGTTCAAATACAGTCAGAAAGAGACAACCGAGAGGGTGGAGGCAGCTAATGTGCCTACAGAGCTTGATGAAGCCACTAGGTAAGTATGTTTGTCCTCACACATGTTCAGCCGCTTTACTCTCCGGTTGCACAAGTAATGTGAAATAATAATTATACATATATTTATCTTTATAACAATATAAAGTTAATGTACAGTAATAATGTATCTCCTGAAGCATTTAGTATAAAGTAGTAGAGAAGCATTGCATACCAATATGAACATTAGCAAAGAACTGGTAAATCCCAGTGAGGGGAGCCGTGAATCGCCCTGTGGATTGGTCCATTCCTGTCCCTCTGAGAAAGGCACCTTTAGCAGGAGGCTGAAAGGGAAAAAAACAATGTGATTTGCATAATGTAGCGGCACAATAACTGACAGATAATGTGGGCTTAATTGATATCTGGCTAAAGGAAATAGACGGCCTATAAATGTATAGGTGGTATGTCGGCCAAAAGCAACACCTGAGCAATCAATCTGAAATGTTCCAGTTGACATTATTTTAACTCTGCTCTTAACCTCCCTCCAGAATGTCCCTGAACGTAGTTCTTCCACTACAGCATGCCGTTTCAAACAGTGTCTATTTTTGTCCTCTCCACACCATATTCCAAGTCACAGACAGAGTGCCTTTTGTGTGCCGCCCAGAACGTGACGTGGAGTCCTAAAAATTTAGATATTTCGTTCATTTTTAGTGCTGTACTGTCTCAGACTTTCAGAGTGGGCTGATCTCTAGTGATTCCTGCCTTTATTTGTATATATCAGGTGGATATGAACAGAATCATTGCTGGTTCAGAACCAAAGTAAAACACAAAGTACGTCAAATATATTCGGAATAGTAATAGTGGTTGCACATGACAAATTGATCTAGCCCAATATTTTTTCTTCAACCATCTCTTGGTGCTTCTTACAGTGTGGTCATTGTCTGCTGGAAGCTCCACAACCTCTAACGTAGACCCAACATTCTGACACTGGTTTTGACATTCCGTTCCAAAATGCCCTGGCCTGAAGGTCAACAGGAATCTGTGTGCAAGTTGATTAGGTTCCTTTCTTCATTATTAGAAAAATACTACACTGCGATCTGTCATTAAGTTTCTAGGGTGCTTAAGTACAGTTACGAATACTATATGGTAGAAACAAGAACATCAAGATGGACTTGTAGCCTTGAAATTGTCCATGCTTTTATATGATCTTGTTTCCGACCGCCTCAAATCTTTTTTTTTTTTTTTTTTATATATTTGTTGCAGTGTACTGTCACAAACCATTGGTGAAGTTTTGTAGGAACCAAACGCAGGCATTATTCCAGTTGAGATGTTTTAAGTGACTTTTGTTTGCTAGGTATATAGTGAATGCATATCGCTGGTTTTATTTTTTAGTTGACGGTTTCATATGCTCCTACCTATAGTAAGCCAGAGACGCCCTCCGCCTACAGCGAGCCAGAGACGGCCTGCCGAAAGCTATGGAGACCCCCACCTGAACCACCTTCTCAGGGGTTCCCCGCCCTCCCTCCCCTGTTTTCTGTTTGTTACACCTGGCCTGTCTGGGAGCCAGGCCTTTAGGCGGGGGTACTGTCACTAGTGGTGAGTTATGTTTCCACACATGTTGGTTAAAGAGGTGCACATGGCTAGTTCTGGGTGGTAAGTTCATTGTTTACACCAGATTTGATTTAGGCTAATCACCGTGGCTATACAGGTTGCTGGTTGGCTAAATTCAGAGAGATGTTGATTCTTCTAGGGGTGGGGGTTGGTCAAAACTGGGAAGGGTGTTGGAACTTTTATGTCTTTTTTTGCTTTCCTTCGTAACCTCTTGTGGCCGAGCACTCCCATATGACATGGGACCTATACATGACTGAATGACGCATTCAATCTGTTTTTGGTTTGGATACCCTGAAGAAACCCATTCTGGCGTGTCTGGTGGCGTATGTGTGTCTGTTTAAAGTGCCTGCACATATATTATACAAGTGGTCACGATTTTCAACACTGAGAGGTTTCTAGAAAAGACTAGAAGCATTGCATCTCTTCTCGACTCTCAACCAGGATAAACTGTCATGCGTGGTGGTTTGTTAGTTCAGTGTGTGTGCGCGGTAGAGGACACATGTTATTCTAATGTGAGCCAGCAGTTGTCTTTGCTCCAACTGACCATATTATTAGACAGTGAACCAGAGTCTGAACAATTAGTACAGTTTATATAGGTAAAAAATGCACAGCATCTTTTAAAAACAGACATACTGCACCTTTCCCTGTGTTCATAAGAACATTGTTATAACTGATTGTGACAGAATTTAGTTACTAACGCCGTTTTTTTGTTTGTTCGGACACATTATCCACTTACGTCATCAAGGTTGTTTTGTTCAATTTCGGACATTTTGAACTGCCATTTTACTGTGCCCAGGGACTGCAGTATATGGCCAGTGCTCATGGTAACAGAAAGATGTTTTGATCAGGAGGTGCCGATGATGGTTGAGCGTGTGGTGGTGTTGACTAGAAATTAAACGAACGTGTGACTCGTGTCAGTCGGCCGTAATGACGAGCACCAATCGCATGCGTAGAACGATCACCGCCTGTCTGCTAATGACACACTGATAAACGAATTATGCGTACGCGTTAATGGTGGACAGAAACAAAAATCTAGTCTGGCTCATTGTCCAGCCGGCAGTGTTAAGGGATTGGTTATACCTCACAAGTAAAAAGCCAAACAACATTGTTCACCAAACGTGTTTGGTTGTTTGGAATGAGAGGTTTCCTGAAGGATAAATATTCTGAGATTCAAAATAAACCTACTTTGGTTCTGGCCCAAAATATATACACCTAATAAACATATTTTAGTCGCAAATCTTTGACTTTGATGCGTCATTTTGTTAAATGTATTGTATGTTTGTTCACGTGTTTGGTTCAACGGCCAAAACAGACAGTATTTGCTCCAAGTGCATTTTTTACGAACATCCCTATAGTGTTCATCCGAAACTTACCGTCTGAAAGTTCTGTAGTTCCGTCAGTGTCTTCTTGTCGACAACCACTGGTCCTTTGAGTTTACAGTGAAAGGCTTCCTCTATCTTTCTGTACGGGCTCGTCCCCTCTAGAGCGATTAGGGCCGTGGGTATCTGACTAGGACTGGTACCAGTCTGCCTGTCCACTGCAGCAGCTCTCCTCTCTGCTGCTTCTGACACAGAAAGAAAATTACACTCTCAACACCAAAGCTTACAAAATCAAACAATCTTTATTGAATGTAAATAACTTTGAACTGTCAGAAAATACTCTTACAGAATAAGCCTGTCACCCAAGCCCAATATTTATCCTAGTTGATCAGGTACTAAAACCTCTAAACCAGTCATCAAACCACTTAACATGTTTTGACCTGACATGAAGTTAGCTTAAAAGAAGTTACCTTTTATCATCTGTTTGAACTCCTGGAGGAGGACCTCCTGCGTGACCTCTGCCCCTGGAGATCCAGGAGGTCCCTGGGGACCTGGAGGACCAGGGGGACCTGGTGGTCCTGGCTAACAGACAAGATAACAACACATCACACAACGATACTGTGAGGGCCTGCTCGTGTACACATGAATGGACACAGGTACAGTAACAGAACAACCACCATTCCACATATGTGTTGTGCTAGATGCTTTATGATGACAATAATGAAGGGACTCGTTGTTGATCAGCTAGGTAATTAGAACTATTACTGAAGATTCAATTTACCAGTGGCCTTTTGCGTTTGCGGCATTTCCCAGGAAAGTTGCCGACAGGTCGCTTCACAAAGTCCAGCCAGGATCCCAAAGGATCTACTTTTTGGTTGTCAGGAACCTATAGGACGGATGAGATATAAACATATTACACATTTTGCATGTATATATATACGGCACAACTGGATTAACAAGGAATATGGCATTAATTGATTACTTGATTCTCTCAAGGACATTACTTGATTCTCTTGTTTCTGACCTACTTTCCACTGACCAATTTTAAGGCCTTTGTTGTTTAATCATTGGATCAATTCATAAAGAAAATTCTTATTCTGGCATGTTTCTCCAGATTCTGAATATGAAAAATAATTTAAAAAAAGATTGCACAGCAAATTTATTCAGTTCATTTTAGCGAGTTGGCTTGACTGACCCAAAGGTAATGCCTCAGTAATTTGTCGGTAGCTTTTGAACAACGTATGCTAGAGACACACAACTTAGACTGTTGTAATTCTGATGCAGTTTGCTATTGAACTGGAATGTCCTCCTTTATGTTATTACTGCATTGTATTATGGGTAAACTGAAAGAAATTAAAGAAAAGTGTAAAAGAAAAGTTCAAAACTGAATACCTGGGCTGATTTAAGTTAATACAACAAAGGAAAATAGTGCTTAAAATGTACCGGAAAGTCCTTAAATCTGATCTAGTCAAATCCTTACTTAGAATCAAGTTAGTCCCAAACTGTCATGCGTTTTTATATTCTTCATAAACAATGGCTCTTTGAGGAGTGTGGTGCTAATTGCAAGATTCATCAGATTTTGGTCTCCAATCATTTCACCCACGGGGACACACAATGCCAAGTATTGTAGCTACGTAACTGAATCCAATGACTCATAAATTCTGCTTAGATAAATAGTGCCAGACATCAAGGCAGGTTACAATATGAAGTGGACTCTCATTTTCGTCTTCGCTTTCTCTTTCCCTGTCTCTCTTTCCCGGCCTACTGCCATTTCAGAGAGCGGGAATAAGGCTTTTTCAACAGAGGTGCCACGTCAATTCTTATTTGCCCAAAAAGGATTAAGGAAAATAAACAAGACTTGTCAAGCTATTTTTTTCAAAACATTAACATTTCCATGAGCATAGCTGTGAATTCAGGACTCAGGATTCAATGCTTGGGGTATTTCAGTGCCCAATTAGTCTACAACAACATGTCTAAACACCCGGGAATACTTACCACCTGTACATATACAAACATACCAGCAATTTAGGGTTTTAGTACCATTTAGAATATGATAAAATAGTTGCTATGGTGGCCTGTCGTTAAGAAGTAATGTGTGCGGGTTAATTCGATGGTCCTTCACTCAGGTGATGATGGTTGCAGACTTTTGATTTATATGCAGGGATTGTAAATGTGTACAGATGTTATCTTTCGTGGCACAAACTTTCATTCAAACAAAAGGTCTCTGCCACCCAATCGTTCGAACCACAACCCATCCTGGATGCCGTTGTGTGATTAGGGGGAAAAACGACACTGCAGGAATTCCAATAAGCGCAGTTTGCCATGAATTCTCTCCAGGCGGCGTCTTCCTTTCTCCTCCTCTAATGTCAAGTGATTGTAGAGGAGATTGAGGAGGAGATGAGAACGCCCCGTGGAGGTGAGCTGTTTGAAATTGATTTGTTTAAGTTTGGCCGGAGAGCACTCATCCAAAAACGAACTTGCCGTGTGAATGAAACTACACATGTTCGATTGGAGAGCTCTTGTTTTTCTTGTTTACAAAAAGCTGGGATCAAAAGGCTTTGTGGTTTATTTTCTCTTTGTCTTTAGTTTCTTGTGACATCAGAGCAAATAAACGAATGTGTCTCTTGGATGTCTGTGGGTTTTTGTTGTACTTTTAAAGCCTGGAGTAAGATAAAAGGCAGGCAGATTTTGTCAAGCAGAACATATTGTTACTGCATAATTCACCACATATTTTCCATAACACAACACCTCTCAAGCCAGATAATTGGTTACCTTGCCTTTTTTTCAACTACAGTTTATGTCGCAAAGGAAAAATCTCGAAATGTTTCTCACTTTCATGCCAACCTTAAAACCGTGTTGATGTCAAACAAATCTGACCAGAGCTAACGACAACTACGGCATACATTTTACCTGTACCTGCTTAACTAGTGTGTCGGTTTTATAACAGACAACCGTCATGAACGAGGTCCATCTCTGACTTCTCTGTTTGACTAAAGGTGTGGTTGTGCAATGCTTGACTGCCAAATGCTACATGAGACCCGCGGCTCTTCTCTAACACCTCCGTCGTACATCGCTCAACGCGGGTTTGGGTTTTCTGGAGCGACTCGAGTCAGCCCACACATGCAACTTCTAATTATATATTCTAGCTATTACCTTGGGTAATAATATAAAGTCAGCTCTGCCAAGAATGCAGCTCTCTCTGTTGTTATTGTCCTATTGTTAGCACACGCAGTAATTACAAGATTAAAACCGTGCCCTAAAGGATCTTCTATATTTTAGTTAGTCGCCCAAGCTGTAAGCAAGGTAATTACTACTGCAATTCAAACCCAAAAACAAGACAGAGCAAATCACTGTTAAAACATTTTTGACACAAAAAAATATCCTGCGTTCCATTGGCACGTTGGGCTATGGTGTTTGCTGCCAATGGGCCTCTGTCCGCCTGTGTCGATATTCTATCAAAAATCAGACGTCTCCAGCTACAATAGTCACTTACAACATTACCAATGACTACACTGTGTTTCTGATCAGTTCAACATTATCTTAATGGACTTAACGGCAACATTTATTTCAAAAATTGTAGGACATTTCTGCGTGACCCCGTCCTTTTGAACGGTAGCGTACATGACATGACGAAATAGTGAAGCAGCCAGTCTGTATCTGTCCGAGCCCCTGTTGAGTGTGGCGCAAAGTAAACGATGTTCCTCCTAGCATTCCTGTACTTCAGCGTACGCAACACACGTGAACAAAGGAGAAGATAGACACACATATAAATGTGAACGTCTCTTTGATCTCGACTGTTGTATGACTGCCATGCGATGAATGTGTCCGTCAACAGCCATGAGAGCAACACTGCTCCACTAGCGGTTTTGGAAAATGTGTCAGACATTCTTAAGGTGTCAAAATGAAGGCGCTCCTTGGAACATCAAACACAAGTAGTTTTGCCTTTGTGTTGTGCCCATATTTTCATGGGATGATGATGATGATGTCTAGTGCAGAAAAGGTACCAGTATTCATAACGCAGCAAATATGTAACCGCAATGAGAACATAATTATCCTTCGAGTTGCTTTTACACACATATTATGGAATCGTGAACTTCAGTAAAAACCATGTTCATTTAGAACTCCGAGTGTCAGATTGGTAATTGAATAGATGACCGATCAAATTTCCGATCCGTTAAGGTGAAACACCAAAGCATTAAAGACTCTGCACATGTGTACGGCCATTTATTTACAGCTACTGTAAATCTGTGCATTTACTGTGTATATTCATGTATATATTACAATCACAGCACATATATGTTTTCTACCATCACGCCGAGTCTGGCTGTGTGTGTAGAAATTTTCTTCCCAGATTATTCTGATTCTGAAATGCCAAGTAGAGCACACTATTTAAGGTTCAGCATGCCGTGATGCAGACCCAAACCCAACTGTAAAAACTTCTGAGGCTGCCTGCAATAGATTCTTATCCTCCAGAGCCGGCCCCATACAGAGGGAGTCTCACAAATCCTTTTCACTTAGGATTGCTCTTCTGTGTACATAGCAGTAAAGTCACCAGCTATTATTTTCTCATTTACACGTCCTTATCCCAACAAACCATATTATGAGTGCTGTTTTTTGACATGCACCAACTAGTACAGCCGAAGTACCCACAGCACAAAGCAAATATCGCGTAACTAAAACGGCAGGGCTTACGCACTGTAAGGTGTGAGCAGGGTGCCTCGGCGACTCCCAGAAATGTACATGTCAGACTGTAGCTAATGTTGCTAGCATTTAGCGTGAAAAGGTGAAGCTACGGATACGGTTCATGTTTGATGTGGAAACGGATGATAGAGCGGCATCCCCAATCGCTTGTTTTCACAGTGGCTTAGTCCCTGTGCAGTCATCCGCGCATGGACGACAGAGGCTTACACAGGTATGGCCTATCCCAGCTAGAGGCATCCCCGGGGCTGCAGCTAGGGCCGGGCTAGCGGGAACCTGCGTACTCCACCCTGTAAACGCAGTCCCCCCCCCCATTTGTACTTCAGATTATAAACGAGATACAAAAAACTGGCCCTATGCACACCACCCTACACCTTTCAATTAACTGATCACATGATCTGCTGGAAAAATGATCAAACAAGAATCCTGTCACTGTATTGCTGGGCATGTTGTCAGTATACATGTTGATATGGTGGATATTGTCTTTCTCTTTTCCACGGAACAATCGCTGTAACGTCACCATGCCACAGATATGTATGCGTACATTGAACGTGCATTCCTTTCCAGTGAAGACATGTGAGGGGCATACTGAAGCAATCACATTTATTCATGAAAACCTTTTGAGAACAATTATATTAATAATAGTAATGTCACAGTTTGCCCTTAACATAGAGTCTGATAGCTGTCACACCTGCTTGCTGTACAAATTATAGTCTTTACTTTGCTCCAATCAGGGCTTATCTCCTCTGTATCTGTGGTAGGTAAGAGGAGGCAAAGAATTACTCCGGCTTTGCTTCCATACCAAGCTGAAACCTGAGTTTCCATTATGCCATACCTGGAATCAAATTATATTCAATAGATTTTTCTCAAATCACTATACTAATGTATTTAGTTGGCGTACCAATTTTGAATTGCATCACAACAAACTCTGAAAAACATTTCCTTCTTTATTCAGCATGAATGGAAATAATTTTGCAGTGGAAATAATAAAAAGTTTAAGCGCCTGTATGCAAATCACGCCTCTCAGGCTGCCTAGAGAAAACACTTTAAGTTGTATTTAAACCCCGGACTGATTAATGGCCCATGGATTTATCCACGGTGGAATATCACAGTTAGATACTCATGATATATTTTCTTTATGCGCTCATATGTGGTTCCACTCTGCCACGTACAAGTGCGAAGTGTTCATTTTTGTTTGGTTTAAGCCCCTTCTGAGTGTAAGTACTGTCCCCATATACTTTATGAGGTAATAAAAACCTGTGGTGAGTCAAAAGCACAAAATATGAGATTAAAATAAAAACATAATTTATCATTCACAAGAAATGCACATTCAAATTGGTATGTCTTTTTGACAAACACCTATGAAATGTTTGTGTTGATTCAAGTATTTCCAAGGTTTAAACCTAATTTGGACTAGGATCAGAAATAATTATCTGTGAGATGCACTTCAAACAACTCAACATGGGTAAGAATATAATAAAAACTATGGTTGCAAATTTAGAACAAATTAAAATAAACAACTGAAAAAATGTACCTGGAAAAACCTGTAGAAAACCTGAAATATTACTAGAGGTTTTTAACCCTACTCAAAACGTCTGTTAGTTCAGTTGAAAGTCTAATATGAATCAGAGACAAAGTAACATGACCAGCACATGATATGTATCAGGCAAGATTAAAGGATTTCACAAAATCTGGCACCAATCAAAGGTTTTCAAAATGAGAGGAAATCCAAATAAAACAGAACCCCTTTGCATAATACTGTCTGTAAAACACAAACGTATTGTATTATTGGCACTGAGTGCAGAGGAATATTGCCCAAACAGTTTAATGTTACTTGTAGATCTCACATGTAATAACAACGGGCTGTTTATTATTAGTGTATCTGTCAGGATTTCAATGAGTGCATAAATCAAACGTGCAATATGTTAATTAAACAAGGTCCATAAAAGATCCATACTTGCTGGAAACATTTTGAGACCATTGATTCGTGAAGAGTACGAATAACAAATATCTAACTAATGGAGAATATTTATAATAAATGTCTAATGAGCTTACTTAGGGCCCAAGACATTTACAGAAAAACCCCAAAATATACATTATTCAGACTTAATCTTAATCTTAGACTTAGATGTGACACTGTATCAGTTTATGCATCCACTGCTTTGGTCTGAGTGTGCTTGACCTATTGTGGTCCAGCAGTATAAGCTACTGTCACCTGTGTTCAAGTTCCACCCCGAAATGGGTCCTGTCCAATTGCTCTTTATAGCAGAAATCATGTCAGCTATCTTTCCCTGCTGTCTCAATCCGAAAATAATAAAATGACAGAAAACTAATATTTACAATATGTGAGTGCGCTAACATATCTCCAAGATCGTCCCGCTCCTTCTTTGTATCCAAACACATCACCTTGAGGTGATTTGAAACATTAAACAGTGTGCACTAACATAAATTACTCAAGTGTTTTGCCTTTCCTGGCCAGAGAGTGGGAGCACAATCTGAAGTAATTTGACACTACCTTTACATTTCCGGCTCTTTTTATAGCCGTATTATGTACCTTGGGCATGATGCCTTGAAGATTTGCCACTTGATTCTCGCTAGCGGATCCATGATGAATTCTGCCTGTCATTTTGGCGTCCCGCCCCCCATTTCTTTCAAGTTCTTATATAGTAAAACCCCATAGGTGGTCATACAGTCACTATGAGTAGAGCCTTGATATAACTTCCCTTTCCAACCTTGTGGTGTAATATGGTGGTGGGCAAGTGGGCAACACCAATTTACCTGTGTGAAATATGAGGTGCCCACATCCAAATGGTGCCCACATCCAATGGTGCCCACATCCAAATGGTGCCCACATCCAATGGTGCCCACATTCAAATGGTGCCCACATCCAAATGGTGCACACATCCAAATGGTGCACACATCCAAATGGTGCACACATCCAATGGTGCCCACATCCAAATGGTGCCCACATCCAATGGTGCCCACATTCAAATGGTGCCCACATCCAAATGGTGCACACATCCAAATGGTGCACACATCCAAATGCTGCACACATCCAAATGGTGCCCACATCCAAATGGTGCCCACATCCAAATGGTGCCCACATCCAAATGGTGCCCAGATCCACTGGTACCCACATCCAAATGGTGCCCACATCCAAATGGTGCCCACATCCAAATGGTGCCCACATCCAAATGGTGCCCACATCCAAATGGTGCCCACATCCAAATGGTGCAAACATCCAAGTGGTGCCCAGATCCACTGGTGCCCACATCCATTGGTGCCACAACATTAATGATGGTGCTGGGCAACTCCAAGCCTTCCCCCTGGGCACTGTGTAATTGGACATTACTCAACAAGCTAGGCGTGATGTTGAACTTGACCACCTTAATTACTGCCATCCCTGACTGAGCCCTCTGCAGCTTAACACTAACAGATTTCAATGTGCTTTCCATGCGCTGGGAATGAGTGGCAAATTGATATTATGTTTCCGTAGCTATGACCTCACAGTGTATACATTGTGCTAGTCTGTGATTTCATGACAGATCGGATCAAGACCCATCTATGTTACTGTGAAAAATGTCCAGAAAAGAAGTGGGGAAGACGGAACGCGTTGTGCTGTCAGCGATTTAGACGATGTTGGTCGAAGAGAGAGGTTTCTGCTCGATACAAAAGGTTACTGCTTCATATCACATCACAGAAATTCCCACAGTGCTCCACTCCACACCTCAAAACTGTGATCAATTTCAAATGGAAAATCTCTGATGGAATGTGTTCTGATGCACCCTGCCAACAGCCCTCACTGGGGCCGAGCCAGATACAAAATGAATGCCATCATTCGAAGACTTTCTACCGCATGAACAGAAAGAAAAAACATGCAAATCTATAAACTGTTTGGCTTAAAAGGAACGCACTGGTGTTCTCCTGCCTAAACAACTCAGAAAGGAGCTTGTTTTCTTCAAGACATCACATGTATACAGATACGATAATAAAGGGATATATTTTGTAAACAACTGCATACAACAACTTTTATCGTGAACTGAAGAATCCAAGCAAAGTTGACATTTTCGGTTTTCCCTCTGGATGACATCACACGACCCTTTCGCAGTAAAAATTGATCCATTAAAAAAAGCCCAGGAAGACGTGTAGCCAATATAAGTCTTGCTGTTTTCGCTAACCATGAACATCTCCACCCTTTAACCCCTAGATTTAAGGGTCAAAACCCCCCTCGGGTCGACAACGCTAGGTGACAGTATTTGGCCGGGAGACGCTATCCGGCATAACATTGAGTGTAAAGAGAGATTATGTCATAAACGTCAGATTGTGAGAGACAAGATGAAAAGAATGTAAGAGGGGGTTGGGGGGGGGGGTGCACCGGGGGTTAATCCTCATGGAGGTGTCCTCTTACAGGACCCTTTCTATGGGGCTTTGTGAGGGGCTTACCCGGCACGCTGCCCCAGTTTTCCCGGGCCGCACCGCCCCTATCGGATGTCCCAGACACAGCGGAGTCAGCACGGCTCTGTGAATGACAGAATCAATGGGCTGGGAACGGCGTTGCCAAAGCTCTTTAAATATCTGCCCACCTCACTTTCCCAGGAATTACATCATGGCAGTCTGCCTGTGGCCCGTTTCTGGACCATGGGGGTAGATGGAGCGGGTTAACGGGGGGACTTTGTTGACAGACACCCTGGGCTTGGTTCGATATATGCGAGAGAGCGGTGAGCGATAGATCCAAGTGGGGTGCAGGGGCGTTCGGTCTTCTGCAGCCAGGGGGTTGACACAGGGTCATCCTTCATAGCCTTCTGCTTTCACAGGGCCGACCAAGTCAAATAAACACAGCCAGACCACAATGAGCCAGGCTAGGGCTGGATAATGTGCTCTTCTTCTTAAGAATCCAGAAACAGGACATCAATCTATGGCCAGGACAAGTGAGCGGCTAACCCAACAGAGCGGAGGTAAACTGGTAGCTTGGACAAGGAGGCAGGGCAAATATTGAACGGATGGGGCAGCAATGGTGATTTGAGGAACGGCTACACAATGGGTGGGGTATAAGAAAAATAAATACCTTATTGGAAACCACTGTAAATATGAAATAACAGCAAAACATTGAATTAAAATAAAATAAATAAGAAGGTTAAAAGGTCAAATGTTATTTTTGGACATTGATTCATGAATGAAAGTAACGTGTGATTTAGTAAAAACGGTTAGCCTTTAAGATATTCACTTCATAGTTTGTTGAAACAAACAAAGTCAAATGACAGTCCATATTTCATATTGAGATAAATCAAGATGTTTTGGTTTTTTCCTCATTGATAAAAACACCATATTCAATACCATTTCAATAGTATGTAGATAAACATTTCTACTCAACTTTCAATTATCTGGAGTTGATATGTGTAAGACAACGCACACGCTGAACATGGAATTTGTGACTTAAATTTGGCTATGGCTTTGTCCTCCATATATTAGTATTTCCGATGTCAGAGCTAGCAGTCACAAAAACGATCTTGATGTTGTCCAACATCAGCTAACAACTAACATAGCTAATGATCTAATCTGTAAAACGTTATAAGGAACAAAAGGCAAGATGTACGCTGAAAACGATGCAACCCATATGATGCAACCCAACGTTTTTGATAAAACTAGCTAGCTAACCATTAAAAATATCAGTAGTTCGAGTGACGGTGGTGTCTTTATAAACACGGAGCATCGTTGGACTTCTGTACGTTTCATGTCACACACCGCTCACCTGACAACAGTACACAATGTGACGCAACGTATTCACACTGCACTGACCAAATGTAGCGGTACCTGTTTCAAAAGGACATACCGATTTTAACAAAAGTTAACATTGTTGTATGAAACGACTGCGGCCGCTAATTGCAACGACTCATTTTAATCTCAATCAATCTCTTCTAGTATAAATAGAGAATGTAGCCTTTAATGTCACATCTTCACATCCCTAATTCAAGATGATCCAAAGCCTCCTGAGCTCTAATTTGTCAGTAAGGTGTCCTTAAACCTGATTGAGTGGAGAAATTGGCGTTGATCCGCCCCCACCCCCACAGTGAGACCTTTGTGATGCGTTGATCAGCCTTTAGATGTCCACATTCCACACATTCTTCGGGAAGTCATCCATTTACGTTTTCACACATTTCGGACACACATTTCACTTTCCCAGACGTGACCCAGCGAGGCACACCTGTTCCCTGTCGACTATTCCCCACACCAATAAAGTCATTATTTCTAATGATCACTTATACACGAGTCATTAGGACCAAATTGTGCATTCCACATATCGCATATTCCAACTACTAATCAAAATGTTCTGGTCCTCAGGACATGTGGGATCATAATCAATGGTCACGTTTTAGCAATTAAGGTTGGAAATACAACATCTGGCCGTCTACAAAGCAGAGAATAAGCTTAAGGCAGCTTCATGGAGATCAAATCCAGAATTACCTTGGTGCTCCTGTCAACCTCCTCGCTGTTGGAGAGGGTAGCGTTGTACGCCTCTGTGTGCTGTGGGGGAGTCTCCTTTGGTCTCTTCCTCTCCTTCTTTGCATCCACCCCTTCCAGCAGGACATACTGGGTCCAAAACACTGCAACCAGCACAGCCAGCGGTCCACACCGCATCTTAAACACAGAATCAACCCAAAGGTCCACGGAAACTGTGCGAGGAAGCCCCTTTGATCACTCCACTTGGAACCCTTCAAGTCGAACGACTTGAAAGAATACAGTTTTGGGCCGTTAACGAATGACAAAAGGACCCCAAACGGGATGACTGGACTGCAAACTGGAGGACTCTCAGGGCTGAAGGACTCCTGGTTTGAATGTCTTCTTCTGCTCTCCTCTTCCTGATGATCTTTGAGCAGGCAGCAGTGTGTTGCTGGAGCTGAGGCAGCTTGCTCTAGCCAAGAAGCCAGGCGGTTTACTCAACTATGAAATATGTCAAGTGGAATGGTCCCAGGGAATGACAGATCGGCGCAGATCTGACAGCAAATAAACCCATTAGTGAGATTTTTCACGCTTTCTGCTCTGTGGGGGTTGGGGGGAGCTACAGGGGGCAAAGCAGGGAGAGGCTGAGAGGAGGGACGTTTAAAACTGGGGGTGGGTAAAAGTGAAGGAGGGAACCCTGGGGTAGAAGTGGATGGTAAAGTTCTCAATCTCCCTTTTCCTCTCTCGTCATCTCCGACAAGCAATGTGTCCTCCGATTTTGACAGTTGTTGCTTTTCTTCAGAGTTTGCTATTGGCATTCGATTCCGCGGTCCTTCTCGCACGTGGTTCTCACAAGACTAGACAGGGAATAAAAAAACTCCAAGGGGAGTTGGAGATGGTCCAATTTCTTAGCCTTCAGCCCTCCTCTTTATTTTCTCCTTGAAGAGCCTAAAAGGTCGCTCGCAGCAGAAATCCGCAGAAGAAAATTCAAAGTGGTGTGAAAAAAACCTTGAGAGGTATTAGCAACACGGTCTCCCCTGTCCAGTACACCCAGCTGTACATAACTCACTAGTGCTTATTCATCAACCCAGTTTTGTCCGCTCTTGGGTGTCCGCTCTTGGGTAACCAGTACAATTCTCCTTTATAGAGCCTTGTTCATCTGCTTGTGTGCTGGTGTGTTTGTAGTAGGTCACTGTTGTTTGCCTGCTTTGCTTCACTATTGCTTTTCCTCCTCTTCTGTGTTGCTCCCGATCTCTTTCTGACTGAGCATACAGGATGGCTGACAGTTTTATCATCACTCCCTCCCTCTCTTTCCTCTTTCTCTCTCTCTCTTTTCATTCCCTTTGCTGCCTCTTTTTTCCCTCATCAGTACATTGGCACTCCCACTGGTTTATTCTGTCCCTGTTTTATCTCATAGATGAAATGGGTAACTCTTCTATTCTCAACCAGGGAGGTTATTTGGCAGACGTGTGTGTTTTAGTATCTCCACATTACATAGTAAGCTACTGAAGTTATGTTTTGTTTCAGTGTTGCCTGGTGTTTGGATCCAATTCACACTGTGTGAAAAATGTATGTACATACCATCAGAAAAAAAGACCCTGAGGCACTCTTCTGTGTAATCTGTTGTTTGACAAATTGCCAAGGAACGAATTATTACTGTGCCATGTGGGGCAAAAAGCTGTAGGCCTACCTGTTCTCATGTTTTCATTAGTGTTGAAATAGGATCTCCTTTTACAAGTCCCCTCCAACAACTGCCTGTCTGGAATGTTCTGGAATGAATTGTTCCTACACTTAAATTGAATTGCCTCCCAAACAAAAACAAAGGTATGTCACGACTAACACCTGATTACACTTAATGTTTTGATGCATATCCCTTTCGGGGCATTTGTAAATGGAGACAGTTGTAAAGAAAGGCAATCAAAGTTGTCTCTTTAGACAAATGCTATATGATTAAATTCCAATTGCAAGCATGAATTACCTTATATATTAAGCAAAGAGTGAAGACTATGCATTAGAAATCAAGACGATGTGTTGACTATCCATTCACTCATGCATGTGCATGCAAATTACATAGACGCGGAAGAGAGTCACAATCAGTTTGGAAGAAATGCATGATTAAAAGCCTGCATCAATAAAGTTGCATGTCAATGTGGGCTACATACTAAAGCAGCAGATGACCATGGATCCACGTCTTTGAGAATGTGAACAAATATTACTTGTGCATAGTGCCACCCAGAGGTGAAGCAAAGCATTGACAGTACACCTAATACGATAATATCCATCAAGCACTACATATTATTATTGCATTAGGTTTTCTTAAACGATTAGTCTTTCATTTGTGGAATGCACCTGCATGACAGAGCATCATTCTGAAAAATACAATTCGTATGACATATCATCTAGGCAAAAATCATTTAAGAAAAGATCATATCAAAATAATATACATACAATAAAAATGTGTTTAAAAATAGTGCCAATTGTAGCAAGCATGGGAATGGGAAAATGAACAACATTAATAGATATCCTATAAATGTAGTAGTGCACATATTTCTGAAAAAGTAAAAAAAAAACACATCTATGATGGCAATAATAAAAAGAACATTTCAAAACTTATGCAAGGACATATTTTTACCCCTGTATAAAGCCCTGGTTAGATCTCACCTCGAGTCTGCTAGCTCTGTCTGGTGTCCATATAAATTGAAATATGTAGAGAAAATTGAAAGGGTCCAGAGAAGAGCTACTAAATTAATTCCAGGAATGAAAAACTTGTACTATGAAGAAAGATTGAGGAAATTAAGTTTGCCGACTGTCATATTTAGGAGATACAGAGGGGATATGATTCAGGTGTATAAGCTTGTACAGGGAATATATGATGTAACTGTTGAGCCTATTTTTCAGTTATGGAATAATATGTATGAGACACGAGGGAATTCTTTAAAACTTTACCCCAGAACATGCTTGTCTGAAAAGAGGAAAAACGTTTTCACACTACGTGCGGTAAAATCATGGAATGACCTCCCAGAAGAAGTGGTGCGTTCCCCTTCTATTAATTATTTTAAGAATAGGCTGGATGCATTTTGCCTATCGGAAGGTGTAATGTATACATTTTAAATGTGGTTAGTAATCTATGCAATTAATTTATGTACTTCAACTATGAAATGTTAGATCAACTACGAACTAAAGTGTTTTTTATATATATTGTAAAACTGTAAATGTGTATGTATATATATTTGTTTGTGTCTTGTAGAGTCTGGGATAGAGGATTATATATCCTGTACCAGAAAGCTTTTCAATAAATTTCAATAAAAATATACATCTGCAAATTAAAATACACTGATGTGCATTGAATGCACATGGTAAGTGACCAGAACATGAAAATGTCAATTAATCAATATGATCAGAGATACATTTTGCTGACTGAAATGTGTCATGGCATGAAGGTAAAAAATATGTGTGAGCCTGACCACAGGGGTGTAAAACGAGTATATTTTTTTATTTAAACTTTATTTAACCAGGTAGGCCGATTGAGAACAAATTCTGATTTGCAACGGCGACCTAGCAAAGACAAGGCGAAAAAAATGTGCAGGACAACATACAGTAACACAACAAATACACAGAACACAAGAGTGCAAATTATGTATGATGTTCCGTGCCTTGCACAGAAGGGAGATGGCGGCCGATTATACATTCTGCTGACTTAACCACCCTCTGGAGGGCCATGAGATCAGCAGCTGGGCAGCTGCCATGCCAGGCAGAAATTCAGATTGAGAGGATGCTCTCAATGGTGACTCTGTAAAGGTTATAGAGAGTTTTTGCAGATATGCCAAACTTCTTGAGCTTCCTTAGAATTGATTGGCTCTTTTGGGTGTTTTTTACCACCGCATGCCTTCTGCCATCTGCATGCCTGGACCAGGTAAGCTCATCTTAAATGCTTACACAGAGGGATTTGAAGTCGCAGACACTCCACCACAATTCCATTGGTGTAGTTAATATGGGGACATGACCTCCCCCTGGCCCTGCTGCTTCCTAAGGTCTACAATAATTTCCTTAATCTTACAAACATTGAGAGAGAGTTGTAGCCCTGGCACCATGTAGCCAAGTCACTTACCTCGTCTCTGAAAGCGGTCTTATTCTTGTTGGAGATGAGACCCAGGATGGTGGTGTCAACCGCAAATGTAAGGATGACGTTGGAACTTCGTGTGGCCACATGGTCAAAACGACCAAATGTTATTATGTGCATTTGACAAATAAAATATTTTGACTTTTAGTCATGCATTTTCGCTAATGGAACTAGAACACTTGTCTTCATTGGGGATGTTACTATGGAGGGTAGCATTAAAATGAATTCTGAAGGTTACAGAAAGATCTCCTCGAGATCTCACCAAATGTCTCAAAACCTATTGATCCTTCGAAACTAATTTCACCTTGCTATTTAATTGTATTTTTTTTTACTTCAAATAAAAAGATGAGTGCATTTAAACGTATTCAATTTCCGAACACGTCACCATTCACTTAAGAAAAAATCCGGAAGTCGCGTCACTTCTTCTATTTTTCCCAAAACAGGAAATTCGAGTGATCGGTGACGCTGAGTGTGAATACCTGCTAATATATATTCAGCAACTCACTTTTCCATATGACACTGAATCTACTAGACAGCTAATCTACAGTGTTTGTTCTTTATATCGAGCCTGAACCTGGAGTGGCCACGACGTGTACCTGAAATAGGACACTTCCAGTTGTTGGTTAACAGTTTTGCTCGTCTCACCACAATTCATTTTTGTATTTCTGGCTTCTTATCTCCACTCCAATTCAATATCCTGGCATTTAACAGCGTTCCAGGTTAGTGTCGTTGAAGTTCAAAATCCGGTAGGTCAACCCCGCCTTGGTGAGGTGTCCGTCATTCTTGTGCTTTTGCTGAATTTATGAAGCTATGTGTGTTAGCTTCAGCTCTGTCTAATTATGTAGTTATCTATTCTACTGTACTAGCAGTAGCATGCGTCGCGTTAGCTGCATAGCTTACTGGTACTTTATATTGTAACTGCAGACCAGGGTAATGAAAGTTATACTAGCTTATGCCCCTAACCTTTGGATATTTTGTGACAGACTTCCCTTACGCAAGGAAACGTCATCAGTCCTCAACAACAGTATAATTCAAATGTCGTTTATTGTTCAACAATGTCTGAAGTAGCCGTACATTTTAGACGTGAGACTGGACTGTATCTCAGATTGTGAAATCGGCTAAATGCTTCAGGTATTGTGGTTAGTAACTGCATTTGCTGTGTAATCACACAGGCTCATAGTGAACATGTGTACAGATAACTTGACAGCTGGGTCATAACCTTGGTAACCATGGTAACAGTCTGCTCGCAACTAGATGGTCAGTGATGGTGGCCACATGCTTAACACCATGCGTCTTGTATTGACAGGTTGGTTCATCAGCTGAGCACATTCCACTTTAAAGCCGCCATGGCATACTACAGGTCGAGGGCTTGGCGCAGACACATTCTGCCTGTGTTTATGGCCTTGTTCTGTCTGCTCCAAAACACCGTGGATGTCCAGGCTCGGCCGGCTAATATGTCCAGCCTGAAAGACAAGAAAAACCCCAACAGTAAAGAGGATAATGAGATTCTTCCCCCAGAACATCTGAATGGGGTAAAGCTGGAGCTGGATGGAAATATCAACAAGGACTTCCATCAGGAGGTGTTCCTGGGAAAGGAAATGGAGGAGTTTGAGGAGGATTCTGAACCCAGGAGGAACAGGATGAAGCTCATTGACATATTCAGCAAGTAAGAGCTGTTCTAAGCTTTTCATTTTCATCACTTTTGACTTTGCAGTCGGCTTGAGCAAATGTGTTGAATATTTTAACCAAATTAGACAGTTCCTTTTGTGTTCTGTTATAGAAATGTAATGTATCCAACCAATTGAGTAATTAGTGCTCTTTCTTTCACCCAGTTGTGGCTGAACTTTATAAAAAATATATATTTGTTGGGCCTCCTTAAGATTGCTCCTCCTGTCTGTGTCTTGTTACATAATGAATTACTGTCATTGTTGTTAATTATTTTGAAGTAGATTTAAAAATGATAAAATGTCCTCTAATTCCCAATGTCCTACGTCATGCATTACAGTTTTTCTTTTAAGTGTTTGATATCTCTCTAGCGCTCACAAAAAATCTGCCTGAAATGGAATTTAACAAATGTCCCTGACTAGTTGCCATACATTCCCTTAACGCAAATTAGAAATATTGTCCAAGGATTGTAATCCTGCTTGTAACCATCATACATTAACACCTAAAAAAACAAGTTCCATGACAATGGAGAGTGTTAGTCTAAACTAAAGTAATGTGTAACAGTGTCTTGTGACAAAATGAAGGATGTGTCAAGTAGATCTGCAGGCTATCAACATTAGCCATTTATTTGTATCCCATCTTTAGAGTGGACCATAATAAAGATAAGAGTGTCAGTGCCAAGGAGATGCAGAAGTGGATCATGGAAAAGACAAAGGAACACTTCCAGGAGGCTGTGATTGAGAACAATAAGAGTTTCCAGGCTGTGGACCCTGATAAAGATGGTAAGAGATAAAGGATTACAGACTAATTAATGGATTATTTGGATTGATTAGCACCGTACCTAATTAAACTGACTTGCACTGCGAGGGCTGCCTGGAGTTGTCAGACAAGACACTGAAGAAAAAGAGAAAAATTAAGGGATGTTTTGTACATAGAAAATATTGATTAAATATACAGTTTTAAGTCAATCAGCCGGGATGGAGTTATTTTATTATTAAGTTAAACAAACTGCATTATTTGCAGTGTCTTTGTAAATTGCCTTATTTGCAGTTTAGTTTTTGTGTTCTGCATGTGTACTCCGCCACTCTGATCCACAGCCATGGCGATGACATGCGTGACAGTGTGTATTTGTCGTCGTACTGTTAAGTGTGGATAACAATACATCTCTGACATTCCCAGTCAAGCCGTATTCTCTAAACTCATGTATTCCTTTCATAGGTTACGTGACGTGGGATGAGTATCGGGTGAAATTTCTAGCTAGCAAAGGATTCAATGAGAAGGAAATAGCTGAGAAGATAAAGCACAACGAAGAACTGAAGGTGGACGGGGAGAGTAAGCCATTTCATTACAATATTTAACACAGTCTACCATTACCCTTTTTACAAGACAGACGTGTGCCTGCACGGAACAATCACCCAGCAAATGATCTAGGTGCACATGAAGGTAAAATAGATGTACTATGGAACAGCAGCTGTAGTACCTGTATCGCTCCAGTTTTAATCAGTTTTACTTTTAATACCATTATTGAAACTGACCATCGCCAAGCCATCTTCTGGAAAATGCGTGTTCTTCCAATTTTCTATGACGTCGTCATCCAATCTAAGATGGTGGTGTGTATCTCTTGGCTCTGCCGGTAATACTTGTTTTTTTGTCTCCTTCCAGCCCAGGAGGTTCTGGAGAGTCTAAAGGACCGCTGGTTTCAGGCTGATAACCCTCCAGCGGACCAACTGCTGAATGTAGACGAGTTCCTGGCGTTCCTGCACCCGGAGCACAGCAGGGGCATGCTCAAATACATGGTCAAGGAGATTTTCCGTGACCTAGGTAGAGTCTCCACGTGTTGTAATGTTGATTGATTTATTGCTGTGGTGAAACAATGCCAGGATTGTCCGGTATGGCGTCCCATCACGGTAATCTGTAGTGCTACACTGACCGGAAAAATTATATGTCAATCAAAACGAAATCAAAACGCAAGAAAATTAATGGGCTCCGGTAGACAACTTAACGAACACGTGCCAAGGCATGTTGTAAAAGAAGGTTTCACCATTTGTTTTTTGCACTGCAATATATTGTAGTTCTCACGACATCTTCAATCTTCGCTTGCCAATTATGACAGGATGTTGCCACCATTGGTTTCACTCTGACTGCCTCTTGCCTCTTCCTTCCCTAAATTCAAATCTTCAGTGCTGACAAGCTTTCTGATCGCAAGCAGCTGGGCACAGCCTTTTTAATTTTTTTATTGAGTTCCTTGGGAAAATCTAGTTCAACGTTAGGGCCAAGATGTTTGCCCTCTGATGTCAAACTGTAGTTGGTCAGACCTCAAGAGTATTGTGTCACTTTGAGTGCTAAATAAATCATGAGGGCTGTAGCCAGGTATAAAACTATTCAAGGCTGCCAACTTGCTAATTGCAAGTGTATTAAACAGATTGTCAGATCTACGAAAATACTACTGCTAATACTACCACAGTTGTGGACTACACCAGGCTGCGTTAATACTGTTGTCAAATTATTTTGTATGAAATGTCTCTTCCATTTAGCATTGAATGTATGCTTTAAAGTTTCCTCATGGTCTGTAGGCCATTGAGCGCCCTAGTGCCCGTATGTGATTATGACGTATACTTCGTGTTGTTGTTAAAGACCAGGACGGTGACAAGAAGCTGACTCTGTCTGAGTTCATCTCCTTGCCCATGGGTACTGTGGAGAACCAGCAAGCCCAAGACATTGACGATGACTGGGTACGAGAGAGGAAGAAGGAGTTTGAGGAAGTCATAGATGCCGATCATGACGGTATCGTTACAATGGAGGAATTAGAGGTGGGTCGTGTGCTGCGTTTATGGACTCCATTGTCAAAGTATAGGTACTGACCGTGTATATTTAAAAATGACTGTGTGGATTCCCAATCTCTATCTCAAGGTCAACATTTTTCACTATTTCAAAAATGTTATTATGGTTTTCAGGCACTTTTGTGGTACATTACTATCTCTGGCATTTTAAAAGTTGTGTGTTTATATGCACCCAGAAAAATCTGTAGAAATCTGCAGGTGCAGTTTGCACCTCAAATTAGGGGCATGCCTTCTAAGTTGCGAACACCTTTCCCGGGTGTTTTTTGCTGTGTGCTGCAGTAGAACATAGTATTTGCTCTAAATCTGATATGATAATGTACTTGTACCGTATGAATGGGCTAATCCTAATAGTTTCCGCTACATTTTCCTCCTTTACTCCAGGAGTACATGGACCCAATGAATGAGTACAATGCGCTTAACGAGGCCAAGCAGATGATCGCTGTGGCTGATGAAAACCAGAACCACAATTTGGAACTGGAAGAGATTCTAAAATACAGCGAATACTTCACTGGCAGCAAACTCATGGACTATGCCCGGAATGTACATGAGGAATTCTAGAGACAAAACCCTCCCGTTCCCTTCTGTTAGGGCCAAGTCCGCTGTATAAACAGGTTTGTTTTATTGGAGGAATGAGAAGCCTGCATTTGTGATGTTCTAGTGTGCATATGAGTTTGAGTTTCAATCTTAGTCCCAGCCGACCGACCTGGCCTCCCCCAATGACTCTTATTGTAAGACATAATACATTCTTCATGTCAGGATGGTGCCTCTTCTAAACAGAACTCACTATTTACTAGGTGGTCTGCTGTTGGGCTGAAGTTGCATTAACTTCCATGTGATGATGGGTTTGGGTATTCAGTGCATTCTAGACACTGCTTCATTCATAATTCATTTTTGTTATTAATATATTGTGAAATGTACAGTATGTATATCAGGACTTTGAATAACATTAGAGCGCTTTTCCGTCTAGTGAAGTGTGGAAGTGTATAGGAGACTTACACAATTTGATTTATTTATAGTTGTTCAGGATCTTCGTTTTTATTTCAAATTTGAAGATTTTTTTTAACTTGCACAATTTCAATCAAATGAAGTTTGAAAAGCCTGCAGCTTTAACACAGTAATGAATGGAAGTAATGAGTCTTCTCAAAGCCATCAGTCATACTAATGATTGGACTGAACCTTTGTAATCACTGTATTCTCCACACACTCTTTCTTTTTTTGTTTGGTATTTTGGCTTCTACAGGTTACGTTGTGAAGTGGTCATGTTTTATTATTCTCTTGAGTTGTCCTGTCCATTAAAGTTATTTCTTATGAATTGAGATTGGAAAGTATGTATAGGCTTGATCGACGTGGGAAATCATTTGAGGGTTAAAGTATTTTAATGCTCAACTGTATGCAACATATTTATATTAATACAATTGCTGAGAAATGATTTATTTGTTTGGGCAGGTTTCTTGTGTGCGTGGTTAGCTTTGCTGAATGATCCACTTGTTTTTCAAGATTCAGAGTCTTTGCTTAGGCAAGCAGACTTGTATCTACGATAATCCGATATTCAGTTTATAGTGTCGTACCATCAAACATTCACAACAGAATTTGTATTTGTTTCTGGTCCGATCACCAGTTCCAATCACTGATGTTTAGCATATTCCCAATGTTAACATTTATTGAATCTTATGAGAACATAGCCATGTAGCTATAGATTAGATATGTTTTTATGCTCAAGCAGTCTCATGTAATATGATTAGGAATAATTTTAAGCACATACTTTATTACTGTCATATATATATATAGACATATGGATATGCTATATATAGATATGCTATATTTATATATATATAAATATATGCTAATATATTATTGTGGATGTCCACCTCCATGTTGCAATATGGCTGATATTGATTTCATATGTTTGGTTCGCTTTTGCATCTATAAATTAAAATGGGATTGTGCGTTTAAGTACCTATGAACATCAAATTAGACCTGTTAAATATCTGTTACAATCATTCTTAAATAATTCTTAGCATGACAGTTGTTGCTGCACAGAAATATTTAAAATAAAGAAGTTTGATTTGAGATCATTTGGTTCGTCTGATTTTCTAAAAACTTGGTGTATTTATTTATTGGGAAAAAAGATTTACAAGTACAAAACATTTTGTCACAGACCTACTGAAATGTTATGGACAAACTTATACGTATTTAACCTTGTCATATGTAGGCCCTACAGGTGTATGTAATAGTCAATGGGAAATATATTGACCTGTTGTGGTCTTGATTTCAACATTAGTACATTATAGACTTTTTATTGAAGCCACCCATGAAAGCTTGCAAAAACATTGGCTTTTTATTAGTGGAAGCTGTAGTTGCCATGACAGCATGTATGTGATTGTTTGATTAAGCCCATATATTCCGTGCACCCAACTCCCATCACAGAATGTTCAAACAATGACATTAAGTCAATATAATGATTCATGTTTAATATTTTATGAATAACTAGATATTGACATGTCTGAGAATTTGTCAGACTACTTAAAAAAATATTTTAGCGAGAACCTTCGAGACCAGCTTATTCTGTGAGCAATATTGTTTACACATTTACGTTTTTAAATTGTTATTAACAATCTGTTTAATTTATCAAACTGTTTAACCAGAATTGCATCACTGCTGATCATTTCCACAGGAATGCCACATCTGATGGAGAGCAGATGCGGGCTCCCTCATCGCGTCTCCTGCAGAAGAGTTGGGAAGCCATGGAGGTCCAAAAAGCTGTTATATTGCAAACAGAGGTGAAATAGATGTCATACTCTTTAATAGATGTGTGTCATCATTGCACCTCACACCATTTCTGTCAATAAATTTAAAAGACAACATTGTGCACACATTGCAAATATGACACTCACTTTGTGAATATTGTCTGGTTTTCCAGAGTATCGTGTCAATCCACGGAGCCCTAGAGGTCGGCAAGAAAGAGCTCAAAGAGAAGGAGGAGCAGGGGAAAGAATATCGGAAGAGATTTGACAACTTTCTGAACGTATTGAACATGAATTCACTTAAACATGTGTCGTCCTTCAGAAGTCTATAGCCATTCGACTCAGTGAATCATGTGTTATACCTTTACATGAACACACTGGGAGATAAACGTCTATAGCCATTCGACTCAGTGATTCATGTGTTATACCTTTACATGAACACACTGGGAGATAAACGTCTATAGCCATTCGACTCAGTGATTCATGTGTTATACCTTTACATGAACACACTGGGAGATAAACGTGTCCTACAGAACCTATGCGATCTCTTTCAGGACAACGACACAAATCGATGCAGAGCCCTAATGAAGGCAGACCAGGAAATGAAACTGACCAATCAGAAGCAGGTGGAACTACTCGGACTCCAGGCGGAGATGAAAGCTCTTATCAAAGAGAGAAATCGTCTGGCGAAACGAGTTCTGAAGAATGCGATCTACCCAGATTACTTGGAGAGAGTAGTACAGGCTAGTGAGCAGGTACTCATAAGAGTTCGATTTGAAACAGTTTTGATTGATCTTCATCGACAATCACACCCGTGGTACCCTGAGGGCTAATTTCCTGGACGCTGATTAAACATAGTCTAGGTCTAAAAACACCAGCTCAAGTGAGTTCTTCATTGATCTGGTTTTGTGAACTAATTGGTGTTCGCAAAACTGGCCCTTCTGTTTTTCTTTTTCTCTGAGTGGATTGCATAACTGTGGAAACCATTTGGTGCTGGCTTCGTCTTGACCTTTGATAAGCCAGGGGGAATATTGTAACCCATTGGCTGTCGACTATCCAATCATATGAGTTTCATACAAGCACTTGTTCTTTAGGTATTGGGGGTCAGTGTGGAATTGTACTCATAATCCCTTTTCTTCTGTAAGTTTCATGAAGCCCGTCAGGTGATGTCTCGCTACGACACATTAATGCTAAACAGGGAGGACCTTATCCGAACTTCCCGGCAGAACCAGAAGAGCACGGCTAAAGCCCGAGCCCACCTGGTTCGCTTCACGGAGCAGAATAATGACACCCTGTTGCACTACAACAATACCCTAGCCCGGTTACAGAGCAAGCTGGACCAAGCCCGTGCTGAGAGCTTGATTTGGGTAAGACCAGGGCATCTTCTCATCATGTGCCTTTGATAGGGATGTGTCTCTAATGGACATTATTGTCAAGACACAGATTAATGCTTCTAGTGCATAAGTGTTAACCACACCTTTTGTCCTGAATTCCTACAAATGAACTAGTAAATTGCTCTGCATCCCTGTCCTGTTTTTAATGTCTTGTATTAGCTATCTTCTGTTTGTTGATTTTTTCCCCCCCTGCTTTTAATGTATCTCTGAACGGTGTCCTTGAGTGCCGAGAAAGGCGCCTTTATATAAAATGTACTATTATTATTATTAACTGAAGTCTCGTTTTGTTGTGCTAGAATACGTCCTTGATCTTGATCTCGTTGACGTGATGTTGTCTGTCTACGCATAGAATCACAATGCATCTTTTATCAGTCTGCGCGTATATATCAAAAACGTGGCGAGAGTCAGAAAGTGGACAGGGTCGGGGAAAAGACCACATGTTAGAGCTGTGTATAAACAGGGTTGGATAAATGGATGATCCCTGGATCCTCTTGATATACAGGAATCAAGATGGGCCCACATTCAGAACACAGCTGCAAAGAAGACACTGCTGTTGGGTACAATCAAGATGGCCTCACTGAACCTATACCAGTGTGTGTGGAAGAGGAACAAGGGCAACGAGGACTCACCTGTTCTGCCAGAGGACACAGTGAAGCAGCTGGAGAAGGTACTGTAAAACACCCATGACTCATCATCACTCACATACAACCGAGGACATAGGGCATGGTGCGTCACACAGCCAATACTAGGTGAAAGGACCTACTCATCATTTTTAAAGTAAGCAAACTTTATTTTCTATTTAAACACAGGGATTCCTCAAATTGTTATATACTGTGCCTTTGGGAATAAGTCAGATTTTCTTTCTTCACATTATGGACCTTTTTTAATTATTTAAAAACAACATATTTTTTTCCATCAATTTACTCACAATTACCCGTAATGACCACGTGAAATGAAAGATATCTGTATGTTTTTGTTTGACAGATACATTCGTTCTTTGCTGATCTAATTTCCATTTGGGAAGATGTAAACAGGCCAGAACAGCCAGGACCTTCTGGACACAGATAGAGGGATTCATTGTAAGAATATATTCTGGATATTTTAATTAGCATTTACTTATTAACACAAAAGCACAAAAATGAGTATTTTTTTAAAGATATTTTTAGACACACCATGGATAGTTCCTTTGATACGGCACTTTAACAGTTGACAATGGCATAAGAACACACCAAACATTTTAAAGACCTAATCAAATGAAGTCCTTCTCAACAACGCAAAAATATAAAAAATCTAACATAAATAAAAACACTTCAGCAAAAAACAGAATATCTACAGAATTAATCATTTATAACAATAATGACAATATGTTGTCCATATTCAGGGAATGCCGGGACAGAGTTGATATCAGTCAAAGTGCATCAGGGTTTTGCAACCTCTAGACAGTAAGGCAGTACTGGATGTTTTCTGTGCTGTAAAACTGAGATATTACATGACTGTTGCAATATGAGCGACAGGGCACAAGGACTGTGGACTCTTGGAAAACAGACTTGTTGACTTTATCAACTGATATCCTGTAATGTTGATATACACAGATTTGTTTTATTGTGTCCAGTTCATGTGGGTTGTTTGAGCAAGCTGATTAACAAGCTCATCGACAGTCTGTTCATAGACTTCGACTTCGACTGTGGCCACCAAATCAAATCTATTTTATACAGCCCTTTTTACAACAAAGTTGTCACAAAGTACTTTTACAATGACCCAGCCTATATCCAACAGAGCACACATTGACAAATTTGAACAAGAAGAACAAGTTGATACACGGCGGCTAGGAAAAACACCCTTAAGGTCAAATTTAGGATGAAACCTAGAGAGGAACCAGGCTCTGAGGGGTGACCAGTCCTCTTCTGACTGTGCTTGGTGAACTTATGACAAGGCCTGTAGATTCCCTGATGTGGGGTTTTTAGAGACATGTTCTGAGCCTCTTTTTGGCAGTTCTTAGTATGGATTTGGTGATTTGATTGCCAGTGGTCTGCTGGTTATATAATTTGTACATGATTGCTCTGAAACCCTTCCCAACAATATTCTTTCTTCTGATGTCATTAGATAGTAGTTGTGTCATTTGTAGGGTTGGTATGTGTTTCCATACAGCCATATGGTTAAAAACACAGCAGAACAACATTATAATCTGGATGGATGGACCTTCTTCATTTACTTTTTAATAACTTTCTAATAATTTGCACTCATTTTGGAGCACCTGACTCAAACCTGCCATTTTCGGTGATATAAAGGTAAGAGTGGGTGAACTTTTAACACAGAAGTAAATTGCATTTCTCTGGGTTTTAATTGCATACCTGGTTTCGAAGTTAAAATGTTTTGTGCGATTTGTTACATTAGATTACTTTTAAGAAATATCCATGCGTGCAAACATGTACAAAAATCTACTTGTACAAAAAACTACTTTACAAAAAATATGGTCAAAAAACAAAAGCACACCCACAACAGTGAAATTGGAATTCAAATTGTTGAAAGATAAAAACAGCTGCATTAGGCCTTCAACAGTTTTTTTTATTGTCTATGTAAAAGTGTGATTTACAGTATGAGCACTTCACATTAATATACTGTTGTATGAACAACCAACAGCTAAATCACCGCTTTTATATATCGAACATCTATTTATACACTCATTTATACACAATTCACCAAATATAATCAAAGATGACTCAGATTACCTTTTGATGTGCTTTCTAAATGGGGTCACAGTTTCAGATATATTATATATATTTTTTACTATAACCATTTAACAACAAGTACCTATCCACATTTAACATTTACATCCGTTGCACCATTTGGACATTCTAGTCAGCTAACACTCCTCTTATATCCTACTCCAGAAAAGACACATGCATCCTGAAGAATGCCTAAAAACACAGCGCTCTCCGGATGCAGAATACTGTAAACATGTGGACAACATACTCCACTGAACAAGAGTAGACTTCACCTGGGTCTGGGAAACAAGCCCCTAAAGTAATGTGGTTTTCTTAGGTCAAATGACATGAGAAGTTGAAACGGTACATGAAGTACAAATAAAAACAAAACAGGGGACAAGGGGCATTTTTATGAAAAGGGGTGGGCAGAGCTCAGACACATTGTAGGTCATTTTATTGACCCTTAATAAAAATCACCACCCGCACAGGGCAATATGCTACGCACTCCAAATAGACCTACGGTGGCGAAGTAATGATTGGAATGTACCTTACGACTGGAATCAATGAGAGAACCTGTCAAGACCACACACATACAAAAAACATGACTGTTAGCAAAGGTAACAAATTATGTCAAAGCATTATTTTATCAGTTGTCTTTTAACAAACATATAAACACAAATAACATTTAACACCTTTAAAACTGCCCAGAGTGATTTGCAAGGTGTACACACATTAAATAATGATATAATACTGATATAGCTCTAGTAGAATAAAAGTACACTGGGAAAGAACAATGGAAATAAAATGTCATCATAATGACAGAGTAAATACTTGGTTTAGTGCTTTTGACAGGTAGGCTATTATAAGCTTATTATTATTGAAGCAAATACTTAAAACAAAATACCTAGCAGAAATGTCTCAATGTAAATTTTTCTTCAACTGCATAACCAGGAATTCAATTACTACAGTATTAACCACTTTAAAATCAGGAAAGTGCCACTAAGTAATTCAGTAATTCAAAAACAAAGCATTAATAAATTGCACACTTCAGTCCCTATGCTAAACCTACAGTGGTACACCATTATAACCTTGGTCTCTTTTGGGTCTTTGACTGGGCTAAAGAAGTCCTTCTAACAAACGTAGAATCTATGGGATTCGGTGTCACGCAGCCTTCATTCCTCACAGGTAGGGGTACTGACTAAGCAGCCTTCGTTCCTCACAGGTAGTGGTACTGACTAAGCAGCCTTGGTTCCTCACAGGTAGGGGTACTGACTAAGCAGCCTTCATTCCTCACAGGTAGGGGTACTGACTAAGCAGCCTTCGTTCCTCACAGGTAGGGTACGGACTAAGCAGCCTTCATTCCTCACAGGTAGGGGTACTGACTAAGCAGCCTTCGTTCCTCACAGGTAGGGGTACTGACTAAGCAGCCTTCGTTCCTCACAGGTAGGGTACTGACAAAGCAGCCTTCATTCCTCACAGGTAGGGGTACTGACTAAGCAGCCTTCGTTCCTCACAGGTAGGGGTACTGACTAAGCAGCCTTCGTTCCTCACAGGTAGGGGTACTGACTAAGCTTTCTCTGGCTGAGCTGGTAGGCTGCCGTGCTGGATCTGGGCACTGGGTAAGGCTGGGCCGTCAGCTGCTGCTGCTGGTGGTACTGGCCTTGGGTGTGAAGAAGCCCCAAGGAGGAGTAAGGCCCGCCGGGCCGGGCCTGTCGAGAAGAGCCCCCGGCGTGGAGCTGGTCCACGGCCTGTGAGACAGAGGCCAGAGCAGCAGAAGCAGGGTACGCGTACAGGTTAGGGGTGGAGGTGAAGAGGGAGGCAGCCTCGTGCAGACGGAAGGAGGAGTGAGACGAGACAGGAGGCGGATAGGTAGGTGGACGCCGGATGGAGCTGCTATTGCCTCCTGTCCTGTCTTGTGACGAGGACATTGACTGCTGAACCTGCAGAGGAAGACATTGCTAAAGTTGATACCAATTCAATACATTAACATTATAGTGACTCTAATCCACAGCAACTGAGGAAAACCAAGTACATTTTACTTCAGAAACAAACAGGAACGAAGGCATTTCAAGGATTGCATTGGAAAACCTGGGAACAATAAACACCAAATCAAAAGCAGATGACAGACCTAATAGCCATACCTGACTCAGGTTGAGCGGTTGGGATCTGCCAGCTGTGCCCGTCTGGTGACGATCAGAGCTCGAGTCGCCTCCTGACCTGCTGGAGTGCTGAACCGTACCCTTTTTTGAATTACCAGAGACATTGGCAGGTTGATCTGAAAAATCCAAACATAACATATGCTAACTGTTGCTAAGTGAGAAGTTAAGGTGAACGACAGCGTAACAAGGAAGCAGTAGACCAGAGGTGGAAAGATGCTGACCTGGTTTCTGAGCTCTGCTCTCCCCAGGCTGGGTTTTAACTGAGGGCAGGATGATGGCCAAGGACTTGGAGTGGGAGGTCTGGGACGAGGTTGATTTGTTGGTCAGGCACTTGGGGCTCAGGGGACTGCTGGTGGACGAGTCCGAGTCAAGTGAGTCGTGGACCGTCACACAGCTGATCACGTTAGCCCGCTGATTAGCGCTAGAGCATTGATGGAAGAAAATGCCGGTTTCTTTGTGTTAGTCATCAAGCCCAACCCCTTCAGACAGAAAAGTGACAGGTCAAACGCCAGTGGCACCCACGGTGTCGTTGTCCGAGACAGAACAGCTGTGTTCCTCTGCATATTTAACCACAGACTGTGAGCTCACCTGGTAGCCGGGACCTTTCTGTCATCTTCGTCCTCTGTGTCACTGTGGATGGTGATAATGCTGACTGCCGGGCTGGGAGTATCGGAGATGACGATTGGATCCCCGCTGAACGCCGGCAGAGGAGTGTTGTGGATCACCGGGGCAACCGGCTGCAGCAATGAGGCAGACCTGCAAAATGGGTGGACACGTGAAGCGCGTTGACATGACAACAGAAGGCGTTCACCGATTAATGTTCACTGCAGAGATTTGATGAGGAACGTAACCTGTTCATGGGTTGTATAAATAGTGTGTGTCATTTTGGGTCCCGGTCATTAGTGTGATGGTTACCTGGTCCTACTGTCTCCATGTCGAGCCTTGGACCTCTTCCCCTGCTGGGACCTTGCTTGGGGGGCTACGGTTGCATGACGTCCCTGGGGGTGGTCCTGATGCGGGACCCCATCGTAATGATTGCCATGACGACCCCTAGCATAGCGACCATTTGGAATGAGCATCACGGGCATATTCCGATTAGTATAGCACACTGGCAAGACTAGACCGTCATCAGACGCTTACCTCCAGTGAGAGGCCTGTTGTCCTGAGCAGTCTCCCCCAGACAGGGGTGCTCCCATGGGGGACTCGGGGACCAGAGTCTGGGACTGGCTGGTGTTGTGGATGTCCATGCCGGGCATCTGCTGCCACGTGGAGGGGATAATGATCTGCTGAGTGCCTGCTGGCCAGCCCTGCTGTACACACACAAGGAAAAGACACAGTTGAACAAACTCATTGCAAGAACTGTCTGTTGTAAAGGGGAATAGAAAAACACTGTGCTACTTTAAGTCATTTTCCTAAAGACTTCTTCCAGGAGAACAGAGGCCCGACGTGCACATGCAGTTTGTAGACAGACACGATAGAGTGTCTGATCCGGTTAATAAACGCTTGAGCCATCCAGCATGCCCTCCAAACAAAACGAGCACAATATCACAGGAGGACGACATACTAGCAGAGGAAACGACATACTAGCAGAGGAAACACTGTATCATTGGTTTCCGTTCTCCAGAGAGCTAATGACCTAAACAAAAAAAAGCTCAAAAGTTATTGCTGAGGAGGGAAATTGAAAAAAGATTAAAATCCAACCATCTAACTGCCCCGTTAACCCCCGCAAGCCAGACAGACATGCCCTAGAAGAAGAGTTAGGTGGAACTGAGAAGTCAATACCAACACTGGATTAAGACTGTTGAGAGATAGATGACAAAACAGTGGCATTATGGAAGCTGGCATTCTCATGTTTGTGAGCCACAGGGCGTTCATTCAAAAGGGATCAGAAGGTAGTAGTGACACATGTCATATTTACATCTGGTAAATAGTAACTAATGTGTTAGGCCGGTAACTAATGTGTTAGGCCAGTAACTAATGTGTTAGGTCAGTAACTAATGTGTTAGGCCAGTAACTAATGTGTTAGGTCAGTAACTAATGTGTTAGGCCAGTAACTAATGTGTTAGGTCAGTAACTAATGTGTTAGGCCGGTAACTAATGTGTTAGGCCGGTAACTAATGTGTTAGGTCGGTAACTTATGTGTTAGGCCGGTAACTAATGTGTGAGGCCGGTAACTAATGTGTTAGGCCGGTAACTAATGTGTTAGGCCGGTAACTAATGTGTTAGGCCGGTAACTAATGTGTTAGGCCGGTAACTAATGTGTTAGGCCGGTAACTAATGTGTTAGGCCGGTAACTAATGTGTTAGGCCGGTAACTAATGTGTTAGGCCGGTAACTAATGTGTTAGGCCGGTAACTAATGTGTTAGGCCGGTAACTAATGTGTTAGGTCGGTAACTAATGTGTTAGGTCGGTAACTTATGTGTTAGGTCGGTAACTTATGTGTTAGGTCGGTAACTAATGTGTTAGGCCGGTAACTAATGTGTTAGGCCGGTAACTAATGTGTTAGGCCGGTAACTAATGTGTTAGGTCGGTAACTAATGTGTTAGGACGGTAACTAATGTGTTAGGTCGGTAACTTATGTGTTAGGCCGGTAACTAATGTGTTAGGCCGGTAACTAATGTGTTAGGCCGGTAACTAATGTGTTAGGTCGGTAACTTATGTGTTAGGTCAGTAACTAATGTGTTAGGTCGGTAACTTATGTGTTAGGCCGGTAACTTATGTGTTAGGCCGGTAACTTATGTGTTAGGCCGGTAACTTATGTGTTAGGCCGGTAACTTATGTGTTAGGCCGGTAAATTATGTGTTAGGCCGGTAACTTATGTGTTAGGCCGGTAACTAATGTGTTAGGTCAGTAACTAATGTGTTAGGTCAGTAACTAATGTGTTAGGTCGGTAACTAATGTGTTAGGCCGGTAACTAATGTGTTAGGCCGGTAACTAATGTGTTAGGTCAGTAACTAATGTGTTAGGTCAGTAACTAATGTGTTAGGTCAGTAGCTAATGTGTTAGGCCAGTAACTAATGTGTTAGGTCAGTAACTAATGTGTTAGGCCAGTAACTAATGTGTTAGGCCGGTAACTAACGTGTTAGGTCGGTAACTAACGTGTTAGGTCGGTAACTAACGTGTTAGGCCGGTAACTAACGTGTTAGGCCGGTAACTAACGTGTTAGGCCGGTAACTAACGTGTTAGGCCGGTAACTAACGTGTTAGGCCGGTAACTAACGTGTTAGGCCGGTAACTAACGTGTTAGGCCGGTAACTAACGTGTTAGGCCGGTAACTAACGTGTTAGGCCGGTAACTAACGTGTTAGGCCGGTAACTAACGTGTTAGGTCGGTAACTAACGTGTTAGGTCGGTAACTAACGTGTTAGGTCGGTAACTAATGTGTTAGGTCAGTAACTAACGTGTTAGGTCAGTAACTAACGTGTTAGGTCAGTAACTAATGTGTTAGGTCAGTAACTAATGTGTTAGGCCAGTAACTAATGTGTTAGGCCAGTAACTAATGTGTTAGGCCAGTAACTAATGTGTTAGGCCAGTAACTAATGTGTTAGGTCAGTAACTAATGTGTTAGGTCAGTAACTAATGTGTTAGGCCAGTAACTAATGTGTTAGGCCAGTAACTAATGTGTTAGGTCAGTAACTAATGTGTTAGGTCAGTAACTAATGTGTTAGGTCAGTAACTAATGTGTTAGGCCAGTAACTAATGTGTTAGGTCAGTAACTAATGTGTTAGGCCAGTAACTAATGTGTTAGGCCAGTAACTAATGTGTTAGGCCAGTAACTAATGTGTTAGGCCAGTAACTAATGTGTTAGGCCAGTAACTTATGTGGTAGGCCAGTAACTAATGTGTTAGGCCGGTAACTTATGTGTTAGGCCAGTAACTAATGTGTTAGGCCAGTAACTAATGTGTTAGGCCGGTAACTTATGTGTTAGGCCAGTAACTAATGTGTTAGGCCGGTAACTTATGTGTTAGGCCAGTAACTAATGTGTTAGGCCAGTTCAAATCTAGCATCATCAAGGAGAAAAACAATTGTTCAAGTAAGTTCCCCAGGATAAGATTGTCTTCTGAATGACCAAAATGGAGAAAGCTGCAGCACATGCACGCCCCATGCGTACCCCTGAACTGGGCCAGGGGGAGTAAAGAGTACAGGGGGGCAACACAATTGGTGATTTACCAGCATGGTTGTGTTCTGATCCAGTAGGCCAGACACTCCGGCCCCACAGCCGAACGGCAGCGAACACAGTGGGGCCACTCCTGTCACCGGGCCGTGTAGGGTAGCTACCATCAGAGGATCACAGGAGGCCTGGAGGAGGAGGTGTGAGGAGGTGGTGTGATGGAGGGATGAAGGGGTTAGAGGACTAGACAGGAAAAGTGAATCCCGCCTCCGCCCGAGCCTGACGCCGATTCCCGCTGACAGCAGGTTTAACACCGAGGTGTTGATGACGAGCATCATTGCTACTCTGATGCCGGATTCCAGTGGGGACACACACACACATGCGATGGAATAGCAGGTTAGTGACCATGCAGCAGCCAGTCTGACTGTACCTGTGTGAGCATCCCCGGCTGAAGGTGAAGAGGCTGAGAGGACTGGTTGTGGGCCACCATGGAAACGGAGTTCTCCATTCTCACGGGGAAACCAGAGTGTTTACCAGACGTCTGGAGGCCTATGACCAAACCGAGGCGCTAGATTAGATACAGTGTTGGTTACGGCGTTATGCAAACACATCTCTGCAGATACTGACTGAATATTGCAGGGAAGGGCAACAGGAGAGCCTTTGTATATATATCATATTGATATATATTATATTTAATATCGTCAAGTTAAGATATTTGTTTTACCTACATAAGTTAAAGATCATTGAAACGTCCATATTTTTGTCTAAGTATACTTAAATACATAAATGTACATAAATGCTGTTTCCACGCTGGCTTGGCGAAACAACACTACACTACCGTATCCCTGCCTGGGTACAGCTCTCACCTTGAATTGCGGGCGGGCAGACAATTAGAGTCTGCTGGAAGGGCTCAGTCTGGCCACACAGCTGGGATGGCCGGGTCTGTAACGGGACACTCTGCTGGGTGAGACCAGGGATGTTGATGGTGGCTTGCTGGTACAGCCCCGGCTGGTAGTTGAGAAGCGGGACATTACTGCTTAGGGACAGAGACTGGCCACCAGTTGATGCCATCTGACACAGCGAGGGGGGGGGGACATAAGCATCCGTTAGCACATCGTGGTGTTCATGTTGTGTTAGCACGTGCTGACTAATGTTCAAACACCTCACCTGGTTGTGCTGGTTGAGTTGACTGCTGAACGTGACAGTGAGGTTGGTCGCAGCACCGGGGGTGGCGTTGCTGGAGAACAGATTCTTTCCACTCTCGAAGGCGCTCACTCTGCGCTTACATATGTCCATGTTCTGGAAGCACGACTTCACGCTGTAAACCCGGAGAGAAACCAGGACATTTGTACAGCCGTCCATCAACCCCATGCTAACGACACTTGCACTGCATTTGATGTGAAGGCCACGACGCAACGGCCCAAGGTCCAGTCTTACTGCGAGCTGTGAGGGAAGTGCAGCAGGTGTGTCATGGTGACAAACGGATGGTTCAGTGTCTTCATGGGGGTGATTCGCTTATCTGCATCCAGCGTCAGCATCTTCTTCAGCAGGTCAATGAACTCCCTGCGGTCAGCCTTCTCCGCCAGGACGTCCGTCCCTTCCAGACTGGTCATGTTCACCTGTTCACCAGATACCAGTTCATTAGCACGTATCCCTTAAAAATGCAGCGGATTGGCCAGGAAGCATCAGGACCTGCTCCACCTCACCTGCATCATATCATCCAGACAGTTAAAGATGTACTTCCGGGCCTCCTTGGACTTGATTCCCAACGCTGCCTCGTGCTCTGAAGGTGTCTACGGACAGTTTGTGTCTTTTACTAATACTCTTTCATAGCCACTGTACCAAAGACATTATCCATCAATATCTGAGCGCAGACATGTTTCCAACCTATTCATTCTACCTACCTTGAGTCTCCACAGGGGGTAGCTGGAGTCAGGGCCTCGGTTGAAGAAGCGGCTGGTTTTAGTGCCGGCACTCAGCAGATATTCAGCTGGAAGACCCTGGGTCTGGGAGATGTAACGGATCTGATCCATGCGGTAAACACAAAGAAGGCAACAGCTACCGTGTTAATCGGGAGTTACCGGCGCTTTCCAGGACCCGGATGAATCCTGGTTTGGGAATAGAAGTACTTCACATTGGAATTTACACTGTAAACTATGTATTAGTCCCGGACTAAGACATTTCCTCGTCCCTCAACTGAAACGGAGGAAACAAATACGCGTTAACGATGGATGAGTGTCTCCCTGTAAGTAGAAGAGGTGGTGCTGACCTGATCATACTCAGAGGCACCGGGATAAAGAGGCCAACCCAAGAACAGTTCTGCAATAACACAGCCCAGAGACCACATATCTATAGCTTCACAGAAGGGAAGACCCAGGATGATCTCAGGTGCCCTGCAACCAAACACACAAACCATTAGATAATATCACAAGAACAACAACAGACCAGGTCTTTTCAGGCTCCAGGACTGCAATAGGAAACAGGAAACAGCAGACAAGTGCTTCCTTTTCAAAGTTTGCGTTTCATTTATATTGTGCTTGGTTGTTTGAGATTGCAGCAAAACACCCCACCCCCATAACTTAAATAATAAAATAACAGAAATATAAGAAAACTGCAAATAATTAAAATCTGTTGTCCAATCAAAAAGGTTATTGAGCCCAACCCTGACCTACTCTCACCTGTAGTATCGTGACTGCAGATAGGTGGAACACACGGCCTTGGAGACATGACTGGCGGAGCCAAAATCGATGACCTTTACCCGGTAGGGTTGTCTGAGAGGATCCACCAGCATGATGTTCTCCGGCTTCAGGTCGGCGTGGATCAGACCCAGGCTCTTCAGCTTCATCAGGGCCGTGGCCACCTGTGGACCCGTGGCAGTGTGAAACACTAATAGGTGTATTGCCAATATGACTGTAGGAGATGGGGAACGTTCAATATACACAGTCACTGTGTGTGTCAACAGGGAAATGCAAAACATATGCTAATGCTAATTACATTGGGTTATGCTAAATATGTTGGGTTATGCTAAATATGTTGGGTTATGTTGAATATGTTGAATTATGTTGAATATATTGGGTTGTTGTAAGTGTATTTTCCATGCCTTCTGGAAATGTGATAGTTTGGTGCATGAGATAAATCACATTGTACATCTTATATATAATTTATAATGAAGCATATTTTACTGTATCATACCTGCTGAAGCACTGGCCGGATGGACTTATATATAATTTATAATGAAGCATATTGTACTGTATCATACCTGCTGAAGCACTGGCCGGATGGACTTATATATAATTTATAATGAAGCATATTGTACTGTATCATACCTGCTGAAGCACTGGCCGGATGGACTTATATATAATTTATAATGAAACATATTGTACTGTATCATACCTGCTGAAGCACTGGCCGGATGGACTTATATATAATTTATAATGAAACATATTGTACTGTATCATACCTGCTGAAGCACTGGCCGGATGGACTTATATATAATTTATAATGAAGCATATTCTACTGTATCATACCTGCTGAAGCACTGGCCAGTTGGACTTATATATAATTTATTATGAAGCATATTGTACTGTATCATACCTGCTGAAGCACAGGCCAGATGGACTTATATATGGACTTATATATAATTTATAATGAAACATATTGTACTGTATCATACCTGCTGAAGCACTGGCCGGATGGACTTGAGCAGCAGCGGACTGAACTTGCTGTGCTTAAGGAAGTCATAGAGGTTCTGCTCCAACATCTCGAACACAAGACAGGTATGGTTCTTGTGTTGGAAACACTCATATGAGCGCACAAAGTTAAACTCATCTGCGTTCTCTGTGCTCAGTCTGCTCAGGATGCTAACCTGGAGTGCGGAAAAAAGAAGGACTACATCTCGATTATCATCGACATGGTCGAGTAAATGTACACATGCGAGTATGTGAACAATATCAAACGCAATCGAAGCTTCAACCCAACAGATGATCCAGTGCGGGCTTACAGAACACCCAGGTCTGCGACACCAACCTCGATTTGACCTTGCCGGGCATATGAGGGATGATTCTTTAGGATCTTGATGGCCACGATTTCGTTGGTGCCCCGCTTCCAGCACTTAGCCACCTGACCGAACGTGCCCCTCCCCAGAAACTCCAGCACTTCGTAGCTGTTGGCCACAGAGCACAGGATCTCATGCTGCACCAGCTGGTAGTCGCCCTCACTGTGGGAGTTACTGCTCTTAGTGGTGGAGGTGGAATGGGCTATGGACTGAGCTGTGGTCGTCCCCCCGCCGGCGGCTGTGCGGTTGGACAGAACCGGCGCCGAGAGCTCCTCCAGAATCTGAACACTGTCACTGCTGTCCACCTCTACACTCTTCCTCTTCAGGCTATTACCATACTGCTTCTGGTATAAGTCACCTGGCTGGGATGAGGATGCAGCATCCTTCACACAGCGACTGGTGCTGGATGAGGAGGACGATGAAGAGGAAGGTGGTCCCCGGGCGCTGCCGGTGCTGTCTGCCGCCCGTACGACTGTCTGTTCTCGGGAACATCCGCCTGTCGGTGGATACCCCTGGTGGGACGTAGAGTTGTACGCTGGGTTGTATGTAGACGCAGAGGGGGAGGAGCCTCTGGCAGAGCCCTGCTGCTGCTGGTAGTAGGTGTTGTTGTTATTGTTGTTGTTGTTGTTGTCACCCATCTGGCTGCTCACAACACACACACTGTTCTCTACCTTCAGTTTCTTAGAGCGAGTGTAGGCGCTGGAGGAGATTGAGGGAGACGAGAATACCTGTAGCTGGGAAGTCATGTCTACACAAAACGAGAGACAAACATAGACCTTATTGGTGGTACCTGAGTAGACTGACAGGCGGTTTGTGTAATCTCCTAACAGATCACCCAGTGCCAATAATTCCAACGCACCAGTGCACATTTGCTGTATTTCATCAACATGTTCTGCCCAATTATGTGTTGTTGCGGACCAAAGACAAACTGCTGTGCAACTGTCGACAACAAGACAAACATGTGCAACAGCCCTTTAAATAGAATAATGAATTAAACGAAAGTACACGTTACCTGTGTTTGGCTCAGTCCTTTAGGTCCGATGGTTTTCCCAAAACAGAAGGCCTCGTAGACATTTTTATCCACCAAGTGTGAGCAACAACCGTAAGCACCTAACCGTTAGCTACAGCTGCTTGCAGCCTGAAACTTAATGATTCACCGAGAAATGCGCAGGTGATAATGTGTGCATAAATAAACCCCACATAATGTAGCAGCGTCTAAAAAATATCAAACTGACTGCTGTCACTGCAAAAACAGCAGTATGGACCCACCCCATCCATGCATGGCAACATGACGGTAGCAGACCAGCAGCACTTCCGCGTCACCGTAATGACTGAAAACAAGCGCACACGAAAACGGATGACAAGGCTGACGCGCGTTACCAGGTGAAAGATGCAGTTGCCATAGCAACCGGTGCGCCGTCTTGGAGGGATCTAGTATGATGGACCTTTTAGGAATAGCCTGACACGTTTTTAAGGATGATGGCCCTGGTATGATGAATAGGCTGACACGTTTTTTATCTCAGCAGTCTTGGTGTGTGTACCTATCATAGTTTTGATGATGTAGGCCAATGTGTACAATCTACACCCATCTACCCACTTGATGTGATCGGGCTGACGAAAAAAGGGGGTTCTCTTGCTCTTATATTAAAAAACAATGCCACAGTAATCATACTGACAAACAACAAAAACAACTCAGGGATATTTGTGGTCATAGGACATGAAGTGTCTTTTTTAAATATTTTCTGAACCCAAATTTAATTTAATAACTCTAACAGTATTCAATTTGTACCACTTTTCTCAATCTTCTCCTTTAATCATTTTGTAGTTGGACGAAAAAGCTGAACTAGGTCGTTTTCTATTTTGACCCATTTCTCTGTACACCTAATTTCGTGATATAGGCCGTTTCATTGACACCACAGCCAGCATACTCGGGAGGGTCGATTTTGAGACTTTGTTGAGCATCCAGTCAATGGGTATAATTCCAATATTTATTTTGGATTTTAATATAATTAATTATTTAGTCAGGCAGGTATGTGTCAAAGAGATTGAACAAACTTTATTTATTACCACTTTAGAGGTGTACATATTTAAAAATATACATGACAAAATAACATTCCTTTCAGATATATTAGCATTTTGCCTCTACAGCGTTTATATACAATATCTGCATTGAAGTACATAGTGGTTGGAATATAAAGACATTCTACATTTATTTTTATTAAAGTACATATTATGACTATACCAGTATAGTCAAAAAATCATCAAACATCACCTTCCATGTAGTTCAAGGAAAAAGACAAAACATTTGAAATATAATACTGACATCAGAAAACTTTAACACAGAGTAAAAAATCCTATAGATTGAAACTATCGGAGATGGATGCCTACAGGCTATAGTGTAGAGAGATTGCCGCTAAATTCAAGTTTGTTCATGCGTAAGAAATAGAAATGTACCAAAAGCATGCATCACACAACAGAATACAAAAATGTTCCATGTAAATAACATGCTGTTGATTCTTCTATAATAAGTCAATACATTCAACAAATGGATCTGAGAGTACAGAATAAAACAATGTACTTCTGGCATCTATCTAGAACACAGGATAAAAAAAGTTAAGTGCTTAGATTTATTGAATGTTTATATCTAACAGCAACGCCTAAACATAATGAGAGGACAAGTCCAGCAAATCCTTACAAAAAATGTCCAGATTACAAACGTGCTCAAAACAAATGATTGATTGAATACCCAAAGATGCACGCACACATTTGCAACGAACAACATTCTCAAACAAAATATGCTACCCAACTGCTGCAGGCATCAGTATCTTCTGTCAAAGAAGAAACACATAAACAGCAACTAGGAATTCACAGATGTTTGTAAACAGCGACAATAAGTATTGGGGCACAGTCACCCATACTGTAGCCATTTGTTTTTACAGGCACCATTTTTAAGTATGCCCCATACAACTGGCCTGCATGCTGACAGAAGTGGTTAAACTATTGTGATCACTATTTTAGTGTTCGGCAGTGTTGGTATTATCGTTAGCCATAATACCAGTCGTGGATCAATTTCAATGAAGCACAACACTGGTGTTCATTTGTGAAGAACATTCATGAGTTGAGGATCTTAAGTCCGGTTCTAATTGCGAGGAATCGGTGTAAACCTATGATGTAAGCAAAGTGACTGTTGCACTTCAAGTATGACCTTCCTGGCATCTCATCCATCCACCCGTGGGCTACCGGAAGGAGTGCCTGAAATGCACACTCCTCCGCTTGAGCTTCTCTGGGTTGTGTGAGGCCATGTGAGAAAATTCTCTGAAGATGTCCAAGTAAGTTGTGTCTCCTGAAAAGGGTAGGAACGCAGCAGAGCATTAACATCTACACGTGTCGAATTCATCTGGTGTATAACAGTTGGACTACCTTAAAATAATGAAAAATATTTGAGGAAAAAAATAACCAGAAAAAGAGAAATAATAGTCAAGAGTAACACCACCATAGTGCAGGGCTCCACCCACTATATTCAACAGCTCAAGCTTTCCTTTTCTTGTGACCATGGCAACAGGCAAGCAAACTCCTTTCTACCCCCTGAGAAATACTCAGCTTGACTAATAGAGTGAACATTCCTGTCTATTTCAGTGGGATCAGTGGACAGGCCAAAACAGCAAATAACAAATTTTAATTAAATGTTTTAAAAATGACTAAATTGAAATTGTATATATAGTGCTGAAATTAGTGGAGCTTTGTAGATCATGGATATTATAAGGCAAACTACATTGGCTTTGTTTTAATCCAGGAGTTACATTTCCGTGGACATTTGCTTAAATGATATGGTGTAATGCTGTATATTTACCCTTGTTGTACGTGGTTGACTCAAATGCACTGGCTGTTCAAGTTAATGCAGTTAGTTGTAGCAACAGACTGAAATTGTTAGAGCACTACTACAGAAAGAAAGGAATAAAGGAAGCAAGAAGAAGCTAGGCATTAAATCACATCTTCCATTTATTTGCGGCTTTTCTCATTTTATAATGCACCAGGAAAAGAAAATGAACAAAGACTGCGGCAGTTTTCCACAATTGTATTCAGAGACTAATGTTCTCTGAACAATATTCTGAGAAAATGTACAGAATTTATTAGAGACAGAAGCAGTAATGAAAAAAACAGGAAAGTCAGGAGTTGTATGTTACAAGCAAGCAGTTTACAGTGTTAATAGATTAATAGATAGTATATTTACAGCAGTGCAGTCTTCTGGTCAACCTATGGTCTAGTCAATCCACTGATTTCAATGCATTGCACAAGTTAACCCTAGTGGCTTGATGTGAATCATCTGCCTGTTTTGATTTTAATTGGTTCCTATTGTACACTGAATCAAATACCCTTTAGTTGTGTGTGTAATGTTACCTACTCTTTAATTTTATAATTCACAGTTAAAACAAAAAAGGAGTTAAACTGATTGTAAAGCAGACATTAGCTAACTACTATGAAGATTGTCTTTGGCAAGTAAAACCAACTGAATTACTTGATTGTAATTATTTTAACGTTGAACAAGATGTTGATGACATGTGGTTAGGTCAACAAGCACACTGCATCATGGGAAGCTGTGATCATCCAGTGATTATATTCCCACAGACAAGACTTACATAGCAGACAGTCTGCTTGTATTCAAATGAGATGGGGAGAAAGCTGGCTTCATGGGAAGTCCATGGGGAACAACGCCTGTATGTTACAGGCTAGTCAGTTACGGGCTGGTCTGTTACGGTCTAGTCTGTCACGGTCTAGTTCAGTTTGACCATAGATGTCAGATCAAACCTCGGCAACTCCGTTTAATGAACAGTTTCAATGCACTTTTTTTTTTTTACAGTATATCAAATACTAACATACACACATTAATAACACAAAACTAACAGGGCTTTGAAAGACCTGAGAAACAGCAACCGATTCACAATTTTACCAAGATCCCCCAAACCAATCAAATGCCAATGTTTCCAACAAATGTAAACAAATATCATACGTCAGTTTTAATATTAGATAAAAATATTCCATCTTATCACAGTTTTTAAGATTGCGAATTGTGGATGTCTTCTCTAAAAAGAGGCATGAGAAAATTACAGTTACAGTTATGTGGCCTTGTGTGCGCTCAGAAAAATAAAATTAACAAAATATATCCCGTTTAAAAAAATACCATCTGCATCGCATTGAAAAACATAATACAAAAAAATACAGAACTTCTGTAATTAAACGACCATTGCACTATATCTCCCTAAGGAATAACACCCACACTACATAAAATAAAAACACCAAAAAGTAACAGACTGCAATTCAAATAACTGTTCGTAGGAAAAGTGCATACTATTGCTTTAAAATCTATGTAAAAACTTTACTTAAAAAGTCTCAATCAAGACAAGTACATATTAATAATACTACATTCTGTAGTATTTAATCTACTCGGAATCACAGTCAATTCGCCTTATTTTAATCCTAGTAAAATCACCAATATGAATGTCCCTGCACTTGTTATAACGCATGCCGGTACTACAGATTCACCTCATGCCACAACACAGCTGCAACCGTTTTCTTAAGTTAGTAATATATGACTGGTTATAAAGACTGATTTACTGGCGTTGAAATATAGATATTCATTAAGGTCTGTTACGATGCCCTTGACAAAACTAATACTGATTTTGGGTTTTTGTCACAAGCTGGTAGATTGATGAGTTATGTACAACATCATGGCTAGATCTGATCTTTGGTTCAGAGCACATTACATTACTGTGGATTCACATTTAAACGCATGTCCCACTCAACATGTTATTAATTAATTTGGCTTGATGTGAAAAAGTAAAGTCAAGATAATTGAAATGAAGTTATGGAGCATATTATAAAGTGGGTCCTTAACCATTAACCAACGGAGCTACTTATTGTCATTATCAAAGTCGACAGTACAGTTTGACATCATTAGTGTGTTAATAATACCATTGACGAGCCTGAGGGACAGGCATTGACTTATTTTTGAGGCCTCGTTAGTGAGCTGCTACGCTGCCTATAGCACCGGGTTGATGACAGTTCGTTACTGAACAAGCTGAAATGGGAGAGACAGCAGACAGGGGAATCTGGTGGAAAATAGTGTTTCTGACCATATCCCATACTACACAGTCCTACTGCACAGTCCTACCGCAGAGTCATACTACACAGTCCTACTACACAGTTCTACTGCACAGTCCTACTGCACAGTCCTACGGCAGAGTCATACTACACAGTCATACTACACAGTCCTACTGCAGTCCTGGCCTGCTATTGGTTCCCCTACGAGCATCACCCGAAAGAAAAGCCTGATTCCCAGTACCAGGACTGCATACCAGGACTGGCATTTAGCACTCGGCTATGTTGAGACATATAAACTCCTGTATGCATTTCTTATACTGCTGCTCTGTGGGGCTGCTAGTGGGATATTGACCTGGTTGTCCGAACGCCCCCTCTGACTCCCGCATCTCCTCATTCATCCTGGACAGACGTAACCTGAAGGGAGGGATGGAGGGAGAGGGATGAGTGAGTGAGAGAGGGATGAGTGAGAGAGGGATGAGGAAGAGAAGGAACACAATGTCAGATGGATTTATTCAAACCCCAGAGTTGAGATGCACGGTACAGCAGTCCATCAGGCTAAACCCAGATCACAACATTTATTTGTAAGTGGGCTGAGGTGTAATGGTGGCCCGGTGAATAGGGAATGGCGGCCCGGTGAATAGGGAATGGCGGCCCGGTGAATAGGGAATGGCGGCCCGGTGAATAGGGAATGGCGGCCCGGTGAATAGGGAATGGCGGCCCGGTGAATAGGGAATGGCGGCCCGGTGAATAGGGAATGGCGGCCCGGTGAATAGGGAATGGCGGCCCGGTGAATAGGGAATGGCGGCCCGGTGACACTCACAAGGTAACGATGTCTGCATTGGCTGCCTGCACGGCGATACTCAGAGGATCCTGTCCGTCCTCATCCCCGTCATTCTGCGTGGCCCCTCTCTTCAGGAACAAACACACCTGCCTGCAGACGGAGAACACATCCACAAATGTACTGAACGCTCCCACATCAGGAAAATACACAGCATTTCTGCTTTTATATTGTTAGTCAACGTGGGAAAAGCTATTGTTTGCTCTGACGCTTTAATGTGGGCAATTATTTGCATGTCTAGCACGTTTTTATGGAGCAGTATGTTTGTGTTGTCTGAAGAACTGCTAGTTTTAATGTGTGATAATATATATAGTATGTGATTGTGGCCTGAATGTGTGCAGTGATGCTAGAGGAAAATGTGCATCCCGGGTGAACAATAATATTCCATTCTATCCGTTGTCCGTGACGATTGTCTAGCTGAAAGACAACAGTGATACAGTAACAACAGGTCCCCACCCTGTGTGTCCCAGATATGTAGCATGGTGTAGAGGGCACCTCCCCCGGGCATCTCTTTGATTGACGTCAGCTGCATTCTGGAGCAGGAACTCACAGGCTATCAAAGACCCCTGCAAAGGAACGCACGAGTTCTGAGAATGTCATCAAATAAAGCATGATAGTGCTACGTGCCCACCGCCCGCTCGCTTAACTCGCATAATCGCTCGCAATAATAAGTCTCTCGTCCGCGTTTAAAGCTAGCGTCCGAGTAGAAAAGAGAAGGGACTTCAAAATGCAGAGAACATCTACCCTGCCGCTGATTCTCGGCAAACTCTGTCACTGCTTCGTTTAATAACATGTTCCTTTCATTACATAGACTCACCCCAATCACAGCTTGTATTAGTGGACTCTTTCCGTCGTCCTCGTCATTGACAGAGTTGACGTCAGCACCGTGGGCCAGTGCGTCGGCCATGAGGGGCAGGTTATGAGCCCGGGACGCCTTGTAGAGCAGCGCTCCAGGGTGCATCTCACACACGTCCTCTGGGTCAGAGTGATTCTCCGGCTCCGTTTCAGGTTCTCCGCTGGAGTCCTCCGACACCTCACACTCTGCAGCGACCAAACAGAGTAGTCACTGATCCAGAACCATCGTATTGGTTCCTGAAAGCGTCCTTTCAACATTGAACCTGATATGTTGTACATCAATCAGTGACAGCAGTCTGTGTCGCTTCTCACCTTCCTCAGTGACACTGTCCACCACAGACCCAAACACCAGGATGTCAGTACTGCCGTCTGTGCTCCCACCCAGCCCGCTGTCACTGCTCAGACCTGCAGGGCCAATAGAAGCCAAGCCAAACACATGTTAGCCACTGTAGCTTCACAAACACCGCATAAAGGATTCATCTGTGTTTTAGTGGTGTAGTGGGTGAACATTAGCTGGGTTAGCAACTCACTACGAGGACCGGATCCCGTGTCAAAGTAAGAGAAGAGATTGTCCAGCTCATCTGGACAAAACAGTGACTCTCGTCTGAACTTCTTCTCTAGAGCTGAAGAGGCTGTGAAGCACAAGGAGGGAATTGTTAAATACTAAATGCCAGTTAGCAGCATTCAGCAAACCATTCAGCAGCATACGGTAAACCAGTCAGCAGCATACGGCAAACCAGTCAGCATCATAAAGTAAACCAGTCAGCATCATAAAGTAAACCAGTCAGCAGCATACGGCAAACCAGTCAGCAGCATACGGCAAACCAGTCAGCAGCATACGGCAAACCAGTCAGCAGCATTCGGCAAACCAGTCAGCATCATAAAGTAAACCAGTCAGCATCATACGGTAAACCAGTCAGCATCATTTGGCAAACCAGTCAGCAGCATTCGGCAAACCAGTCAGCATCATAAAGTAAACCAGTCAGCATCATACGGTAAACCAGTCAGCAGCAGACGTAAACCAGTCAGCATCATACGGTAAACCAGTCAGCATCATTCGGTAAACCAGTCAGCAGCAGACGTAAACCAGTCAGCATCATTCGGTAAACCAGTCAGCATCATACGGTAAACCAGTCAGCATCATTCGGTAAACCAGTCAGCAGCAGACGTAAACCAGTCAGCATCATACGGTAAACCAGTCAGAAGCATACGGTAAACCAGTCAGCAGCATACGGTAAACCAGTCAGCATCATACGATAAACCAGTCAGCATCATACGGTAAACCAGTCAGCAGCATACAGTAAACCAGTCAGAAGCATACGGTAAACCAGTCAGCATCATACGGTAAACCAGTCAGCAGCAGACGGTAAACCACTAGAAATTGGCTACAAAGGTGAGGACGAGAAAGGTGTCCTATCTCCTAATGCCAGGAGTGATGTCAGGATACCTGAGGACAGGGTGGAAGGAGAAGCACTGCCCGGGTCCGGCCTGTATTTCCGTCGTGTCTTGGGCACTGTGGTGGCGCTGTTGTGTCTTCGGCACTTCTTGACACTCCAGCGGCGCTCCGACTTCCTTCTGCCATTCACCAGCACCTCAGTGACCCCCAGCTTCTTCAAGAACTTCTTCTCCACATACTTGGACTTGATCCACACCTCCTTCTCCTGCCTGTAGGGAATAGTAGAAAACAAACGTTCACGGTTTGTCTTTATGCAGAATCTCTGTGGAAATTCCCAATCTAATAAAACAAGTGAGATGAGGAAATGTGAGGCAGCCTAACTGATTAATGGAGACTTGATCTCTAAGGTGTTTGAACACAGTGTGACGGTTCTGACCTGGTGCTTGTTGGCCCGGGTTTCTTCAGACCCAGATCCTCACATGCTCCCTCATAGATGTGGTTGATAACGCCATTTCCCAGCTCGCACATTAGCTTCAGTAACTCGGGTTCCCATGAGTCCAACGTGAGAGAGCGCACCTTGGAGCAGTGAACACCTAAACTCCTGCAGCAGGAACGCATAAGAGAAAACAAAACGGCATTAACATTGAACATTCAAGGTTCAGACAGGTTGGTTTTAATATAAGCCAACAGAACTCCTTCATCTCTGCTGCAAATATCACCAAGTCAGAGGAATAAAGCTTAATGCTTGCAATTCTAATGCTTAACGGACACCATATTCTAGTGGGACGGCGATGGTGTTCAATCTTTTGGTGAACCGTCTGGTGTTCAACATTCCCAAGTTCTGCCTAGTCATATCAGTGTTGTACAAAACTAAGTAGTCTCTTACCAGCGTATCGAAGCTTTCATTGATAATAATTAGCTCCTTTCAAAATGCCTCTTATTTCATGCATGTTCTGGCTCTGGTCTATCCATTCATTTCGATTTTGTCATAGAAGAATTGGTCATTAGTAAGAAAAGGGTTGAGCAGAGACTGCACACCATATCTACAATATGAAAGGTTTACAATGTGAATAAATAAACGATTATAGTGTTGAGATTCACTCTACGGCGCTAAACTCGTTCATATGTCGTTTCCTGGAGTCGACCACTCGTCAACGAGAAGGCCTTTAGCAACCCTTAGTGTATTCCCTCTCATCAGGCTAAGCTAACTCCACACTCTGCATACAGTCCATGAGATGCAGGACCTGTGGAGCCCATAGCATGCTGCTCTCTGTCAAGGAAGACAGTACCTGTGGAGCCCAGAGCAGGCTGCCCTCTGTCAAGAAAGACAGTACCTGTGGAGCCCAGAGCAGGCTGCCCTCTGTCAAGGAAGACAGTACCCGTGGAGCCCAGAGCAGGCTGCCCTCTTTCAAGGAAGACAGTACCTGTGGAGCCCAGAGCAGGCTGCCCTCTTTCAAGGAAGACAGTACCTGTGGAGCCCAGAGCAGGCTGCCCTCTTTCAAGGAAGACAGTACCTGTGGAGCCCAGAGCAGCCACCCACTGCCAAGGAAGACAGTACCTGTGGAGCCCAGAGCAGGCCACCCACTGCCAAGGAAGACAGTACCTGTGGAGACCAGAGCAGGTCGCCCTCTGTCAAGGAAGACAGTACCTGTGGATGCCGGAGCACTCGATGCAGAGCAGGACGCCCAGGTTGATGGAGGCCCAGAGTGGGTCAGCCTGGCCACAGTCACAGCAGTACTCGTTGCCCGGGAGACAACGGATGCGTTGGAGGATGCTCTCCCCCCTGGAGCTGCGCTCCCGCGGCTCGCTGGCCGAGTCAATACTGCTGACAGACGGGGAGGCTGTCCTGTCCAGACGCTGTGGACAGGAACAGACAAATTGAATAGGGTTTTGTGGACTGGCCTTAAACATGTTAGCATGCTATCGCTAAGTGTCAATGTTAAAGCTCTGCTGATTACTCAGCGGTTTAAGGAGTCAGACAGACAGATGTAAGCGTAATTCCTGTTTACCTCGATGTAGTTGTAGTCTGGGCTCTCTCTGTAGGCAGAGGCTATGCTGGCCTGAACAGCTTGGATCCACGCTTGGCGAAGCTTCTCCGACTCCGCCTGCAGCATACAGCTCCTAAAAGACGGACAATCCTATGTTACTGCCTAGACGTCTTAAAACATCACTTCACAGGAAAGATTAAGGGAAGAGAGAAAACTAAACGAATAGTTAGTTGAGTAGCTCTGAACGGAATTAAATTGTGCATCTGTTCCACAGAACAAAGACCTCTGCTCAACACTAGAGGCAGTATATTCCTAACAACAAAATATGTTCCCTTGTAAATTAAAATGAACAATTGTAATCAGCCTAGGAGTCTCTAGTGTTCCATGTCAATGGTTCCGATACTATTTATTCTGTGTATTTTTTTGTATATTGTCTATTGCTGGCTAAATGTCAAGTTGATCCAGATAAGTAGACATACTTGGTCGGGGAGACAACCTCGAAGCAGAACCTCCTTTCAATGTCCTCACAGGGCTTAACTGAACACAGCCTTAGGTCCTCCACCACCACGGTCAAGGAATCCTATTGGTCAATGGAAAGGTTTAGTTAGTACCTCAGCCTATGAGATCATCACACCAACTGCCGACTGAGATGGTGACTTAGCTGGTAGTCACATTCACTTTATTTCCATTTCCAAATGGGAGTTCTAACTTAATAGAAAGCAGAGAATATATATTGCTATTAGGGTTGGGCGATATGGGAAAAATATCATATCACGATTTTTTCAGGAAAAATCACGATTCGCGATTTTATCACGATTCTTTTTCATGTTGCTTTTTAAGACTATTTTGCAAATTACTGAGCCGCAATACAAGCAAATTATATCTCCATTTAAAAAATATAGCCATACAAGATAAAAAAACATAAAAGGGAAAAAAAAATTAAAATAGCATATTTTAATCACGTGTATATTTAATGGAAGTGCAATTGTGCAAAGAAGCACCCATTCTCATCCGCAGCTTCACCATCCATTCACTGTGTAACCTGCCATCCATCTACAGCATCAGATGATCTACTGTGTTATCATCCTGAATTAAATGAATTATGAAGTAAAACATTTTACTAAAATAGTATGTAGCCTAGTTATTGTCTTATGTAACCATACAATACAAAATTAAAACCATGATTTTAAAATGCACAGGCTATGATATTTAAATTTCTAAAGATCGAATAAATGAAAATCCATCAAACTGTATGTCCTATTTTGATGTAATAAATGCTACAACTTTTTAGATCACAAGCGTCGTGCAATCAAATGATTTGCGCATGATTTGCCGTATATATTGCAACACAGACTCTTGAAATAAAAACATTAGGCTACAGTGTATAATTCGATCATTTACATTTGTAAAATGTATTAGCCTATAGTAATTACAGTCCAGTAACTAAGGCACTGTAGACAATGAAACACGCATTTTACAGTTTGTATATTGGTCACGGTCGGGTATATTCTGCTGTTACCCGGTAGATACATTAATCAATTTCGTTTTATATTTTCGTTCTGTTTATTTAGTAAAACATATATTTCTTTATAAACGTAGGCCTACCTCTTTTTTCTAGTTCATTCAAATTCAACCAAGCCAATCAATCTATTATCTATGTATATCTCGCAGCTTTTGTCTGCCTGAGCAGGACACGCATACTAACCGGTTGCACTGCGCACAGTGTTCATTAGTGTTGTTATGAGTGCACATGAGACCGCAGCAAATTAATCGGTTACATATATCCAGTTTCATATAGATCGGACCAAAACGCGTCAAGTTTCATGTAGACCAGACCAAAACGCATCCAGTTTTATGTAGACCAGACCAAAACGCATCCAGTTTTATATAGACAAGACCAAAACGAGTCCAATATAGATCAGACCAAAACGAGATCAGACCAAAACGGGACAAGGTAAAATGCACGTATTTAGGAAAAGTCATGGAAGGACGAGGCTGTAGCTTTTCAACATTATATATTTATTTTAATTACTAACTGCAACGCCCGCGGGCTGTTGGCGCTTCTAGTGTTAACACGCTGACATCTAGCGCACCGCGCATTGCATGTTGTTACGTAGCTGAAAAAACGCCATAGATCTGCATCTAATAGAACCTGCACTGGAGCGCGATTCTACGATATTTCCGAAAAAGTGAATCGTGGAGACATTTTAATAGTCCACGATTAAATATCGTCATATCGCACACCCCTAATTGCTATCCAGTAGAGGTTTAAACTAATTTAAATCACTGAGAAGCTCTACAGTCTTATTTCAATTGTCTCTAACCTCTGACCCTTCACCACCTCCATGCATAGGGACCCACCCTCACCACCTCCACCCATAGGGACCCACACTCACCACTTCCACCCATAGGGACCCATCCTCACCACCTCCACCCATAGGGACCCATCCTCACCACCTCCACCCACAGGGACCCACCCTCACCACCTCCACCCATAGGGACCCACACTCACCACCTCCACCCATAGGGACCCATCCTCACCACCTCCACCCATAGGGACCCATCCTCACCACCTCCACCCATAGGGACCCACACTCACCACCTCCACCCATAGGGACCTACACTCACCACCTCCACCCATAGGGACCCACACTCACCACCTCCACCCATAGGGACCCACACTCACCACCTCCACCCATAGGGACCCATCCTCACCACCTCCACCCATAGGGACCCACCCTCACCACCTCCACCCATAGGGACCCACCCTCACCACCTCCACCCATAGGGACCCATCCTCACCACCTCCACCCATAGGGACCCATCCTCACCACCTCCACCCATAGGGACCCATCCTCACCACCTCCACCCATAGGGACCCACACTCACCACCTCCACCCATAGGGACCCACACTCACCACCTCCACCCATAGGGACCCATCCTCACCACCTCCACCCATAGGGACCCACACTCACCACCTCCACCCATAGGGACCCACCTCACCACCTCCACCCATAGGGACCCACACTCACCACCTCCACCCATAGGGACCCACACTCACCACCTCCACCCATAGGGACCCACCCTCACCACCTCCACCCATAGGGACCCACCCTCACCACCTCCACCCATAGGGACCCACCCTCACCACCTCCACCCATAGGGACCCATCCTCACCACCTCCACCCATAGGGACCCATCCTCACCACCTCCACCCATAGGGACCCATCCTCACCACCTCCACCCATAGGGACCCACACTCACCACCTCCACCCATAGGGACCCACACTCACCACCTCCACCCATAGGGACCCATCCTCACCACCTCCACCCATAGGGACCCACACTCACCACCTCCACCCATAGGGACCCACCCTCACCACCTCCACCCATAGGGACCCACACTCACCACCTCCACCCATAGGGACCCACACTCACCACCTCCACCCATAGGGACCCACCCTCACCACCTCCACCCATAGGGACCCACCCTCACCACCTCCACCCATAGGGACCCACCCTCACCACCTCCACCCATAAGGACCCACCCTCACCACCTCCGCCCACAGGGACCCAATCCTAAGATTCATATTCAGACTTGCCTTCAGCTTCTTCTGATAGACCAGCTGACTGTTTTGGATCGAAAACCACCTCCTGAAAAAAAGATAAATTACAAAAAGAGGTTGATTAGGAAAATAATCGTTGACAGATGTCCTCCTTCTATGAGATGTTGAGTTGCTGACTTTAAATAACAAAATGCTCATGTTAATGACAGTTCGAAGGGAAACATAAAAACGCAGCAGTTTGGTAACACAGCAATGTACTTATATAATACGCTTTGACATTAGAACGTGGGTGGTTAGAGGACAGTTAGTCGCCCACCTACCTGTTCCACATCCTAAAGGCATTGCTGGTCCTCTTAAACAAGTACCCCTCCATCACCACGCCATTGGGTGCGTCCACGTCGAACAGCTCTGCCTTGGAGTCCTCATAGGAGAAATCCTGTCATTGAAGGAAGATTAAAAGGGGACCCCAAGTTAACCCTGTTGTCTTTTGGAAGGTTGTGACTAGTAACCGTTTGTCAGTGAGATTAAATGTGACTGGCGTTCCTCTTCAATCACTTCTATCCAGTTCACATCAGAATATACTGCAAGTGTCCATGTAAAATGCATAAATGTGTGCAGCAAAGTATTCACACAATCACGCGTGTGTAAATGAGATGTGAAAAGCCTGCCTGTAGCCTCACAGAGCCACTCTCTCTGTGCCACATTGAAGCTCCCATCTGAGAGATCCGCTGTGACGCGCAACGGTTGCATAAGCAAATGTTCTGACTGAAGAAATCCTATATAAGTCCTGGTGCTTCTCACAGTGTCTATATAATGCTCATCAAGCCCCCTCCTTTCACTAATGAGACAACAGTGTCCTGGCAAATGAGCAGCATGAACCACTGTGACGCAATGGGATTTATGGGTCACGCAGAAGATGCACTAAAATAGTTATTCTGGGCTGTTATTCTGTCAAACTGAATCCATCATAGCCGTTGGAGCAAACTTCTGTGTGATGAGACATGATTTCATCAAAACAATTCTGAACACCACAGCTGCTGCTACCTGCAGTATAAGCTGAAGCAACTTTAGCGAGCAACTTTAACCAAAAGTTTCAGGGTTGACGCATAAAGATAAAGCTGCTTTTTACTAATTACTCCACACCTTCATTTTGAGCCTGTTCCTTTGAATTTGATGACTCAAACTGACAATCTTTCACTGCACTCACATTCACCACCTATTCATCACACATATGATACTTGTACTTTTAATGTGAGGGGGGGAATTTGGTTCAACAATTCGGTTTTTTTTCATACATGGATGTATTCATCTTGCCTACTGGCAGAGGAGATGTACATATCTGTCAGCCTGAGTATGGGGTTTTTGGTAGACAGGCAATTCATAACACAACATTTTCCTTTCAATTTAAACCTCTATGCTTGTCTAAAAGATAACACCTAAACTAAAATGGTGTTGTTTTCAAGGACCTTATTCCTGCACCTTTCATTTTCTCATTCAAGGCTAATGGGAGAGATTTGGCAGCTAGGTGACCTGCAATAGTCACTCAGAAATAAGGATACACATAGAATACATAACAGTTATCATTAACTATATACAGTTAATTATACATATCAAATCATTACCCCACTAGATGGTAACTTTTAATTGCTATTCCGATTTAATTATCAACTTTGACTTTCCTTTGCTATTGTCACTACAGAAATTACTATCCCCCCCCATAATTATGGCACCATATGTACTGTATGTAAAACATAAAACGTATTTAGAATTGAGCTTAGTGGCCTAAATGATATGATTTTCGAATTGGCACTGATGTGCTTAAAAAAATGAACGGATTCTACCATGGAGGGAAGTGGCAACTCCATTCATACAAGTTATAATTTGAATCAGCGATTGCATTGACTGATGAACAATGAATTACATTTTCTGTTAAGACGACCATAAATAGAGTTCATGTAGAAAAAGGACAGTCGGGAACCGCGCGATCAGATCGCATATGAACCACACCACGTTCTTTCGAGTATCAAAACTCCTTATCTGACATCTTCAATCTCTGTTTTTTTATTTCACAGATATGTATTGTTATAGTTTGAGCTAAATTTGATGCCGTTCACAGTAATTTGCAACATGCTATTGAAAACTGCATCGACATATCATGAGAAAAGTATTATAAGTATTTTCAAGTAAGGTCATTTCAAGTAAGATTATAAAAAGTACAAGCGAATAAATGTAGTTAAGTAGAAAATAACAAATAAACCCACCAGAGTGTGGTCCAACCGTCCAAATATCTTCATTTTGAGGCGTTTTCAATTATCCAACATTGACCGTTTAAATAGGTAAACAAACGTGGAACAGAGACATTACAATATCAAATAAATGTTCTGTGATGTGCGTCTCTGTGAACAAATCATCTCTGAACCTGGGATAATCCTCCAGACCGCAACAGAGACAGTCAACCCTCCAGACAGCGACAGAGACAGTCAACCCTCCAGACCGCGACAGAGACAGTCAACCCTGGAGTGTAATTATCCGACACAGACATGTGCAAGTCCCGGACCAGCCGTCAAATGGCTTACAATAGTGTTTTTACCAAATAGCTGTTTTTACCAAAAACGATTTTTAAAGTCGGATTATCCTAAAGTTGCTCCTGACCCAGAGACCGGAACATTGTTATGTGACACCAGAGTCCGTGCAGCGCGGTGACGCGTTTAACACTTTAACCACCAGAGCGAGAATTCCGTCACGCACTGAAGAGTGAATCTTTAGTTGTAGTTTTTACAATCTGACAACGATCCCAGGTATACTAGACCATCACAACCGAGAAGCTATATCAGCCTATTTATCATGTAACTGAACAAAACATTAAAATCAAGCCTTTATAGAAACCCCAAGAGTGTGTATATAGGCACATTCATCATAATAGTCAATAATACACTTGTCTATTTCTAAGGAGCATCATTATTTAAAATCCTTACCATACACATGAAGATACCGTTAAAGTTAGCCCACGCATGAAAAAAAGAATATTTTTCTGCTCTATGGCATTAACATGCTCGTTGTGTATGGAGACTATATATTATAAATGACCTGGCATCATAGGAAAAATGACTGGTGTAAATAATTCAACAACAAACAGAGGATCGTGTTAGAACAGCAGTCAAGTTAGCCACAAAGCTAAAACACCAAGGGTACTTTTACGAAATTGAATGTATTTTGGGCGTTTTCAATTAAACGTTTTCTGATGTCACTTTGTCATAGTCCTGCCTATTATAATTATAGTCATTGGCTGAAATAACATAACATATTAACTGGTTCAATCCCATACGTGTATAATATACCGTATATGTATATCCATTATTTAAAGGTGGTCGGCACACATTTTCATGAATTTAAAGTAGAAAGGTATGTTTCAATCCAAACATTGTATTCTTGCTGTGAGTTCAACGGAGGGTCGGGTTACGGAGAGATGTGTTGGTTTGCATTCCTACTGTATGTCAGTTTGAGAATGAACCCTGTAACAGAGCAGGGCCGTATCCAATATCAAAGGACTGTGTCTGCAGAAGCTGGTCCTCCTTCTGCACAGACAGCAAGGCCCACCACTGATTTATTATTCACAATCACGGCCTTAGGGAATACTAAAACACTATGCTAGACAGACAAGTCACCTCAATGTCCAATAATGAAGATATGTCTTGGAAAACCCCTCTGATTGTATGGAAAGACACTCAAGTATTATCAGTCAACAGCTATATAGTGAAATGTGCACTATAGTCTGTGGCCGCTATAGTCTGTGACAGCTATAGTCTGTGACCGCTATAGTCTGTAACCGCTATAGACTGACCGGCCGCTATAGTCAGTGACCACTATAGTCTGTGACCGCTATAGTCTGTAACCGCTATAGTCTGTAACCGCTATAGACTGACCGTTATAGTCTGTAACCGCTATAGACTGACCGGCCGCTATAGTCAGTGACCACTATAGTCTGTGACCGCTATAGTCTGTAACCGCTATAGTCTGTAACCGCTATAGACTGACCGCTATAGTCTGTAACCGCTATAGTCTGTAACCGCTATAGTCTGTAACCGCTATAGTCTGTAACAGTAGTATCCAAATCTGGACCTGAGGACAAGTTCCATTCTATTATATATTCCAACCCTCTGATCAGGGACTTATTTAGACCTGGGACACCTGGTCGCTGCAAATATTGATGAGGTAGAAAACCAGCAGGGTCCAGGATTATTCCACGTTATTGGCATTCTGAATAACATGTGTATTGGTGGAGGACCTCTAGAGCACAATGCCATCTAAGACATTTATACAGAAACACTCTCAGACACAGTTATTAATTCATGCCTATGGACTCAATCACATCAACTGTAAGCTCCCTTGTACCACAATTGGTAAAGCATGGTGCATGTTTGATTCCCACCCGGAGACCAGGACAAAAAGTGTAAACTATTGTACTACATTAAAGTCATTTCTGATCAGACGTCTGCTAAATAACTAGAATATACAGTATAAAACAGTGCATTGTGCTCTTTATTGGGCCGTCTGAATCGCAGGGGTGTGCCTGTGGCATATGTCACGGAAACGATTAAGATATAAACAAACCGTACGACGTTTTGCTCGGGATCAGCCGAAGCTAATGTCAACTGAGGCAAAACACAGTAAATAAGATTACACTAAACTAGATTAAATAGACTGAGGTGGAACGTGATGAATCCTCATCCACCTGACCATGGGGTTTCCCACTCTGACACTGATCAGGCAGTCTGTCAGTCTGCAGCCAGGATCCTCTGGTCCACTCACATACAGTATATCTCTGACTAGCCGGGCACCTTCCCCAACCAGCAGTAGACCCACTCACATATATCTCTGACTAGCCGGGCACCTTCCCCAACCAGCAGTAGACCCACTCACATATATCTCTGACTAGCCGGGCACCTTCCCCAACCAGCAGTAGACCCACTCACATATATCTCTGACTAGCCGGGCACCTTCCCCAACCAGCAGTAGACCCACTTACATATATCTCACTCTGACTAGCCGGGCACCTTCCCCAACCAGCAGTAGACCCACTCACATATATCTCTGACTAGCCGGGCACCTTCCCCAACCAGCAGTAGACCCACTCACATATATCTCTGACTAGCCGGGCACCTTCCCCAACCAGCAGTAGACCCACTCACATATATCTCTGACTAGCCGGGCACCTTCCCCAACCAGCAGTAGACCCACTTACATATATCTCACTCTGACTAGCCGGGCACCTTCCCCAACCAGCAGTAGACCCACTCACATATATCTCTGACTAGCCGGGCACCTTCCCCAACCAGTAGTAGACCCACTCACATACAGTATATCTCTGACTAGCCGGGCACCTTCCCCAACCAGCAGTAGACCCACTCACATACAGTATATCTCTGACTAGCCGGGCACCTTCCCCAACCAGCAGTAGACCCACTCACATATATCTCTGACTAGCCGGGCACCTTCCCCAACCAGCAGTAGACCCACTCACATATATCTCTGACTAGCCGGGCACCTTCCCCAACCAGCAGTAGACCCACTCACATATATCTCTGACTAGCCGGGCACCTTCCCCAACCAGCAGTAGACCCACTCACATATATCTCACTCTGACTAGCCGGGCACCTTCCCCAACCAGCAGTAGACCCACTCACATATGGACACCCTGCTTAGTCCTGAGCCTCCTTGTCCACTCAACTCTCCCTACACTGTTACCACAGGAAATGCTTATGATGGAACCAAATACATAAAGGGAGTAAAGGGATACTACACAAAACAGGTGGAATAATAAATCCCACATTCTTATTGCTGTTTTAAAATTACGGTGGCAGTGTAATGCAGTAGTCTAGGGCCTGAAACATGTATTGTAGCTTCAAGCTACAAACAAACTTGGCCAGGACAGAGTTCCTCCTTTGAACCTGTGTTAAAAATGAATAAGACTTCTCAGGGGTTTGACATTTACAGGCCTTCTATGCTCACTGGCAGCATTTAATTCTGCTCTCTGCTTTTTGTACTTCCTGTCAGGTCACCCCACCGCACCGTGTACGTTTACACACGTTTTATTCCTCATGTTCAGATGTGGCCATATTTTACACTTTAGGAGAATTACTTTAGTGAGGGAAAGGCAACACAATAACGTTGATCTGACCACTTCATGTTTTTTTGAAAGCCACCTAAAAATCTAATATCTTAGCAGAGATACAGTCATACTTGATGTGATGTGAAAAGGAAACACCTTCCCGAACAATTATTATATTAACAACACATTTTCAATCTGGTCGGCATCAGAACTTGCAAGAACAGAAATCCACCACCAACATCGGCCATCGACAAGATTAAATCTTCTTTTGCCTCATTGAATCTACAAACCCACATGAGATCCATTCAGCAGATCACATCTGAACAGGAACAAGTCAAAACAAGCCACTTGAGGAACAACATGTGTACTATGCTATCGTATGCTACAGCTACTGCGGTCATACGGAACTCATAGGTTCCCATTGCTTTATTACACAAATGCTTTTGAGAGAGTTGACCCAATGTGATCCAGCTGTACATCTGAGTTGTGCTGTACTATATAAGTCTACTTTCAGTCCTCACAAGAAGTAGGCGTGTAGAAACTGTCCTCACCTGCATTAGGGTCTGGCGGGTCCAATCGCAGCATCGACGGGAGAACGGAGAGAGAGGGAAAGAGCAGCGTTATAACATACATGTGAAAGGACATATGAGGGGAAGCTAATCATGGTTCACTGTATCTCAAATGATAATCCTACTGACTGGCCTCTGTGCTCCAATTTCACAATAACCGGCGCTGTAAAACTCTACATTTCTGTTTCTGATCAGAAGCTTAACTAAATTAAACAAGCTAATACATTCTTGTCAGTGTGATTTTCTTTGTTGCCAGTTAACTTTGGGACCATAACAGATCAATAAGATCCAGTCTGCCCCTCCTGTTTCTCTGTCTGCCTGCAGGCTATAGACCAGGTTATGACTGGACCGCGCCAGGGCTGCCAGGCTGACTGGACAGATGGCCACTGATCCATCCTGAGGTAACTATTGTTCCTGGGACTCAGGGCTCTGGAACCGGACAGCTCATTGTCACATGGAGTTGATGAGGACCCAAGGAAGTCCAAGGTTTATATGGTCCCAACCAGGACAAGCCTTGAGCTAGAAGGGTTTAGTATACTCTTTATACACCCTTATTATCAAATGTTGTGTTGGACAGCACAAACAGTTCTAGAATAATCCAACCAAGGTTTGATGCATGTCGAGGAAATATTGGGGATAAGTGCCTCCGTCCTAATCACCCGGTCATGAGAGGACACACCCTTGCAGGTGGCGTAAGCACTGGACTGGAGGGATCACTGACATGTAACACAACCCAAATCCCAGGACAGACACGGCCAACCGATATTATGTGTTTACAGCCATGTGTTTACAGAGCATCGCAGTGTAGCACATGTAGCATGGAACTAGGCCAGTAAGAGTCACATGTAGCATGGAACTAGGCCAGTAAGAGTCACATGTAGCATGGAACCAGGCCAGTAAGAGTCACATGTAGCATGGAACCAGGCCAGTAAGAGTCACATGTAGCATGGAACTAGGCCAGTAAGAGTCACATGTAGCATGGAACCAGGCCAGTAAGAGTCACATGTAGCATGGAACCAGGCCAGTAAGAGTCACATGTAGCATGGAACCAGGCCAGTAAGAGTCACATGTAGCATGGAACCAGGCCAGTAAGAGTCACATGTAGCATGGAACCAGGCCAGTAAGAGTCACATGTAGCATGGAACCAGGCCAGTAAGAGTCACATGTAGCATTGAACCAGGCCAGTAAGAGTCACATGTAGCATGGAACCAGGCCAGTAAGAGTCACATGTAGCATGGAACCAGGCCAGTAAGAGAAACCGTGGAAACAAACTAAAGAACAAGTATGCTCACCCTTTGCTGTATAGTGGCATGTTTGTGCTCCATCTCCCTCTTCTCCATGGCCGACTCAATCACCAACTGATCCAACTGAAAACACGATTTAGAGAACACACTCAGGTGAGGAGGTTAATTGCCCAGCTGAGATTTGGCAGTAGGTAAGAGATTAAACCAACAAATATCCATGACACTTCGTCATGTTTAGTGTCTGCAATTCCACAATTCAGGTCTTGTGGCTTAACAGAACCGCCCAGTGGTAGCTTAACTGGCTGGATATGAGGGTGGTAGGCTGACTGGCTGTGAATGAGGATGGTAGGCTGACTGGTCGTGAATGAGGGCGGTAGGCTGACTGGCTGTGAATGAGGATGGTAGGCTGACTGGTTGTGAATGAGGGCGGTAGGCTGACTGGCTGGATATGAGGGCGGTAGGCTGACTGGCTGGATATGAGGGCGGTAGGCTGACTAGTCGTAAATGAGGGTGGTAGGCTGACTGGTCATGAATGAGAATGGTAGGCTGACTGGCTGTGAATGAGGGTGGTAGGCTGACTGGTCGTGAATGAGGATGGTAGGCTGACTGGCTGTGAATGAGGGTGGTAGGCTGACTGGCTGTGAATGAGGGCGGTAGGCTGACTGGCTGTGAATGAGGGCGGTAGGCTGACTGGCTGGATATGAGGGTGGTACGCTGACTGGCTGTGAATGAGGGTGGTAGGCTGACTGGCTGGATATGAGGGTGGTACGCTGACTGGCTGTGAATGAGGGTGGTAGGCTGACTGGCTGGATATGAGGGTGGTAGGCTGACTGGTCGTGAATGAGGGTGGTAAGCTGACTGGCTGGATATGAGGGTGGTAGGCTGACTGGCTATGAATGAGGGTGGTAAGCTGACTGGCTGGATATGAGGGTGGTAGGCTGACTGGCTATGAATGAGGGTGGTAGGCTGACTGGGCGTGAATGAGGGTGGTAGGCTGACTGGCTGGATATGAGGGTGGTAGGCTGACTGGCTGGATATGAGGGTGTTAGGCTGACTGGCCTTGGATGAGGGTGGTGAAGGTGTACTGATCCTCACCTCAGCAGCCAGCTTCTTCATGTAGGGGTCGATCTCATCCAATAAATTGTAGCCTTGCTGAAAGAGAGAGTACTGAGCATGCATGAAGGACAGCATCTGCAAGAAAACGACAGAGAGAATATAAGCATTACATTATCAGTGTGTATTCCAAACACTCTACAATACATTATCGGTGTGTATTCCAAACACTCTACAATACATTATCAGTGTGTATTCCAAACACTCTACAATAAATTATCGGTTTGTATTCCAAACACTCTACAATACATTATCGGTGTGTATTCCAAACACTCTACATTACATTATCAGTGTGTATTCCAAACACTCTACATTACATTATCGGTGTGTATTCCAAACACTCTACATTACATTATCGGTGTGTATTCCAAACATTCTACAATACATTATCAGTGTGTATTCCAAACACTCTACAATACATTATCAGTGTGTATTCCAAACACTCTACATTACATTATCAGTGTGTATTCCAAACACTCTACATTACATTATCAGTGTGTATTCCAAACACTCTACATTAATCGGTGTGTATTCCAAACACTCTACAATACATTATCGGTGTGTATTCCAAACACTCTACAATACATTATCAGTGTGTATTCCAAACACTCTACAATACATTATCAGTGTCTATTCCAAACACTCTACATTACATTATCGGTGTGTATTCCAAACACTCTACATTACATTATCAGTGTGTATTCCAAACACTGACTCTACAATACATTAACAGTGTGTATTCCTCTACAGCGCTGTGTTGAATGTACTTTGATTTGATTATAAGATGTACTTACAGCATCTAGGATCTCAAACTTCTTTTTGGCTTGCAGGACATTGATCTGCAGGAGGGAAAGAGGTACGGGTGAGAAATATGATGTATTAAATGAAGCCAGAAAAAGACATCTGATCCTATATGAAACCTCCATCTTGTGTTTAAAAGTATCTCCTACAGTCCGGTCTGTCAAGGTATTTTTTGTATTTTATAAATGTTATGAAATGAATGTACTTACGTTAAAATAGTGTGACAACTAATATATGAACATATCTTGGTCATCATGATTGTGTTTTAGGTCACAATGGTATTTTAGGAATGAAAATCCAATTTTTACAGTTATCACTCGTGAACTACTTTAGTGAATAATGCTAAGATAAATTACATCCGGAATAACTCCCGCCACACACCCGTGACCTTCTTTGCCTTTAGCCACTTACCAAATAAAACCACATAGAGCCACACACACGCACGCACGCACGCACACACAGAAAGACAGACAAACACACACAGGGACACATATCACATACATACACACACAGTCCAAATTTGAGCAGAGACCATTTGTGCTTGCAGACACAATGCATAATGCAGACACAGGGAGTCACGGCGATCACACCACCTCCGTCACTCTATTCCCTGAGGCACATGTAGTAGCTCACTGTAGACGACACAAGACTACGCATCTTCTGAGGTAAAAACCATGCTGAGTTACAATCTGTGAACTAGAATTTCCTGACTGAAAGAACTGGCCAGAGTGTTGCCTTCTCCAGGCACTGTTTGTAGTGCCTTTGCTTTAAGGGTCTGTCGCTGAATGTACCAATACATTTGCCTTTCCAGGGAAGTATTCTATGTTGTCTGACAACTACAACCGCTGCTCTGTTGTTGTTTACATCTGCCTGAGACCGCTTGCTGAGACCTGCAGTAGGGAGCTACAAAAACAAATCTAACCAATCAGTATCAAAGTCAGGGAAGACAATCAAAATGCATCTGTCGCATAACACATGAGTATTTGTGACAAACCAGATCATTTTATATTTTTTTCATGTAAAAGTTATTCATTAGCGTGGCAATGTAACCAGGCATATGATATCATTCCCTAAAGAGGAGGACAGGGAGGTTTCATCTGTCTGAATCCCGTTGTCCCTGGAAGCGCTCCATCCGACTCACCTGAAGCACGTAGTCGAGGGCCAGGTGTCGGAAGCATTTCCTGGTGATGCTGAGCGTTCCCGTGGCCTCCTCCACCTCGTGGGGTTTATTTCTGGGTGCCTGGGCGTTCTTCACCTGGGCTATTTCCATGTCCTCGCGTACGCGGTCAAAGTGCTTCTTGGTCTCCTTGAATTTACGGACGTCCCTGAGAATGATGTGTCCTGTTAGATTGTGTCTGAATCGTATTGGGGGATTATGGCAGTAGGAGGACTGCTAGATGATAATGAATAGATGATCATAAAGTCATACGCATTCTATGTCTGTAATTGCACATTATACAATGCAGTTTGACTGTCTACAAAATTGCAATAGAAAGTACAACTACCAATTAAACATCAGAAAACATCATTAAATCCAAAACACATTATATTATTAGATTCCTATTCTGAGGAAAGCATAATTAGTCCAAAATCATTTACTATTTTAAAACAATTAGCAGATTATGATTTTTTATATTACTAGCTGACATATCAGTGTTTGTGGATAGAGATTTGACCGCAAACTGTTATGTTTATTGTTGGAAACGGAGGACGATTAAGTGTTTTTAGTAAAAAACATATTCCCAACCATTCCACCCAGCTCATCCTAGTTCACATCCCTGGTGGTCGACGGGAATACATTCCTCCCTGGAATGTGGGTTTAGTCTGATGTCAGTCTAGGGGTTTTCCCAGGAGGTCAAGAGGTCGTGACACCTTGACCTTTCCTAGGTAAAAAGCACTAAGCTGCTTCCCTCTGATGTCGTAAAGTAAGGTCATAAATCAGCATGTGTTACGTCAGGGTGGTCCCAGAGTCGCACGCGGGTTAAAGAGGTGACTTAATCTAAACAGTTATACAGGATGAAATGTATGACACCATGGAATTATGTTTTACTATACTTACTCTTTCACAAAGTTGTGCAATTGCTGCTTCACAGACCTCTGGGCTTGATCAAACAGAATCTAAAACACAAAAATAGTTCCCATTAGCATATGTCGTCCCCAGTGTAAAGTGAGATGTTTTCACGGATACTAAAAGGTTTCAGATGGAGCCGTTTGTTGTTTTAAATTATACTGAATATTTACCAACAGGGGGCGATAACGGGCTGGATTGATAACTGGCAATTGTATTTAATGTAAGAACAGTAACACTGAATTTTGATCGCCCATCTCCACACGTAGAAATGCTGCAAGATGAATAATGCACTTGTGTTTACTCACACATGAGCACACAGACACACAACAGACTCTATAATATGGTACAATTCTCCCTCGCTCTCTTCTTCAGAGAAAATTCACAGTGATTGCTTTTTCCACGCTCCGGGTGCAGTTATGTAGGTCACTGGGGTAGAGAGGGATGGAATGGAGGGAGGAGGGGACGGTGGAAAGGAGGGATGGAGGGAAGAAGGGATAGGGAAGGAGGGAGGAGGGAAGAAGGGATAGGGAAGGAGGGAGGAGGGAAGAAGGGATAGGGAAGGAGGGATGGAGGGAAGAAGGGATAGGGAAGGAGGGATGGAGGGAAGAAGGGATAGGGAAGGAGGGATGGAGGGAAGAAGGGATAGGGAAGGAGAGATGGAGGGAAGAAGGGATAGGGAAGGAGGGATGGAGGGAAGAAGGGATAGGGAAGGAGGGATGGAGGGAAGAAGGGATAGGGAAGGAGGGATGGAGGGAAGAAGGGATAGGGAAGGAGAGATGGAGGGAAGAAGGGATGGAGGGAAGAAGGGATAGGGAAGGAGGGATGGAGGGAAGAAGGGATAGGGAAGGAGAGATGGAAGGAAGAAGGGATAGGGAAGGAGGGATGGAGGGAAGAAGGGATAGGGAAGGAGAGATGGAGGGAAGAAGGGATAGGGAAGGAGAGATGGAGGGAAGAAGGGATAGGGAAGGAGAGATGGAGGGAAGAAGGGATAGGGAAGGAGGGATGGAGGGAAGAAGGGATAGGGAAGGAGGGATGGAGGGAAGAAGGGATAGGGAAGGAGAGATGGAAGGAAGAAGGGATAGGGAAGGAGGGATGGAGGGAAGAAGGGATAGGGAAGGAGGGATGGAGGGAAGAAGGGATAGGGAAGGAGAGATGGAGGGAAGAAGGGATAGGGAAGGAGAGATGGAGGGAAGAAGGGATAGGGAAGGAGAGATGGAGGGAAGAAGGGATAGGGAAGGAGGGATGGAGGGAAGAAGGGATAGGGAAGGAGGGATGGAGGGAAGAAGGGATAGGGAAGGAGAGATGGAATGGAGGGAGGGATAGGGAAGGAGGGATGGAGGGAAGAAGGGATAGGGAAGGAGGGATGGAGGGAAGAAGGGATAGGGAAGGAGAGATGGAGGGAAGAAGGGATAGGGAAGGAGAGATGGAGGGAAGAAGGGATGGAGGGAAGAAGGGAAGGGAAGGGGGATGGAGGGAAGAAGGGATAGGGAAGGAGGGATGGAGGGAAGAAGGGATAGGGAAGGAGAGATGGAATGGAGGGAGGGATAGGGAAGGAGGGATGGAGGGAAGAAGGGATAGGGAAGGAGGGATGGAGGGAAGAAGGGATAGGGAAGGAGAGATGGAGGGAAGAAGGGATAGGGAAGGAGAGATGGAATGGAGGGAGGGATGTTGGAAAAAAGGACGGAGGGATGTTGGGGTGGAGTGAGAGAGGGGGAGGGTAGGAAGGAGAGTTGGTTATAAATTCTGCCACTTCCTACTGACTCTATACCAGAGCTACAGAACAGTACATACCAAATTGATGCAATCGTTCAAATTACTCTTCTCTGGCTTTGGCCCTAAAACAATGGTATGTAGTGTCAGTTTTAGTGATGAATACGTTTGGGTCAAAGGTAAGGTGGATGGTGACCCATCCTCTGCCTGACTGCAGGAAACAGGAAGTGGTGGCCGGGAACAAGGCTGTGTTAAGATTAGAACTTCAGGCGACCATGCAATTTGGGTTTACCCTGAGGATTATAGAATAAGCGAACCTCTTGCCCTTTTGATCCAAAATCGAGGTCATCTGGACCTGCTCAGCATTTTCATACATGCCAGGATGTTGATTGCTTAATTGTATCATGCAGTACACCAGAACGGGAGAACCTGCATTCTATCATGTTCTGTGGTATGAATAAAACAGGTCCTGTTGACTTGGAATTTGGATCAAGATCGCATCATGATGTCATCATGGCAGAAACCAACCCGACACAACCTCAGTGCTGTATTAACTTCACTTGTTCCAAATGAGCAATAAGAACGAGAGAGACGGAGAACAATTAGCAGGAGTACCAGAGCAGGGGGTGTAGTGAGGGGGTGTAGTGAGGGGGTGTAGTGAGGGGGTGTAGTGAGCGGGTGTAGTGAGGGGGTGTAGTGAGGGGGTGTAGTGGGGGTGTAGTGAGGGGGTGTAGTGAGGGGGTGTAGTGAGTCTATCATATCATGTCAGCACCCAGCAACCCTCTTGATTAGCAAACAAATAAATCAGCCTCAACCAGAGTTATGCCTCACAGTTTCCAGTTAACCTACTGTGTTTCACGCTTTTGGCCCACGGTCCGTGGGATCGCTCGTAAATTACGCGGCGTGTTAGGAGACTGACGCCGACCACCCTTTGTCGCGGTAAATCACCAGAGCCTGGCGAAGTAGAGGGGAAGCACTAAACGGCAATATCTCTCTGTCTCTCTCTCTGTCTGTCTTGCCGTGTGTGGTCGATTGTTTTGCTTTGCCTTATCCAAGTTTATAAGACTAAATGAGAATTGCACTCTAGTGCGACCGAGGAATCTCAGAGACATGCGGAAAATTCAAAACATCATCACTGATACATACCAGACCGGATAATAAACACAACTGACTAGAGAATGTGTAGTTGCCATGTTGGACTGTTATGAGACAGTTACTGAGAAAGTTGCCCATTGTATTACTTTTCCACAGAGAGGTTTGGCATTTACATGCCTACAGGTTGCTCACTGTTAGTGTGTGTGTGTGTGTGTGTGTGTGTGTGTGTGTGTGTGTGTGTGTGTGTGTGTGTGTGTGTGTGTGTTTGTGCATGTGTGAATGGAGACAGCAGAGTGCTGAGGAGTCAGGTAGTGTGGCATTCTGCTTGTGGCATTCATGAGCTGCTTTGTGGTGACAGCAGTCTGTCTCTGTGTGTGTGTGTGTGTGTGTTTGGTGGCAATGCGGCAGGAGATAAGTTGTGTTAAATAGGCCAAGATTACACAGGTGCTCCCTGCATGCAGAAAAAGAGACTGCATTCTCTTTCTTTCAGTACCTGTGTGACCTGCCGTTAGACCTGAAGAATGACACGTCACACAATGATATCACAACAGCACTTAAATGGATTGGACAAGGGAATATTTGATGCATGTTAGCGTGCTTGGTGCTTCCTTCCACTTGTGTTGCACTATATGCAACGTAATCCGTACTGTACTCAACTAGCATTATCAGGGTTAGCTAGCATAGCACTGACTCTTAGCTTGGAAATGCGCATTCATGCAAACCGAGGAATGCTAGAATCCCATTTTACACAAACACAATCCAATCAGAATGCAGCAGAATCTGAATCCCAGAGTATTCCCAAGTGACGAGACGGGAAACCTGTATTACACAATTTTTGGTCCATAAAGCCGAACACCTCCTATAATTGTAACAGAAACCGATTCCCCCACTAATGGACCAGTGTCCAGAGAACCCTTAATGATCCCAGCTGGGACCAGGGTTGGGTTTGGAATAGAAACACTTCCATGAAAAATTTCTGCATGGTACCGATGTTGTGCCCTCCTCGGATAATCCCGGGATTGACTGTGCAGTAACCGTTTTATTTCATCATGAATAAGTTCTCCAACTCTCCCCTTGTCTCTGCCACACAGCTCCCAACAATCTTCAAAAACAATGGGTGTTAAGAAAGACTTAAGTGCATCAATAATTGATTAACAACCCAAATGGACAACCACGCTTGAATAACAGCAGACCTTGTTTTCTTTAATGTTTGTTTCTTCGAAAAGACAAAAAATATATACAGAGTGAAAATAACGACCTAGTTTCTGAGGTTGAGTTGGAGCTATGGTTGGTTTGTGTCTGACCTCAAAGAAAACCTTGGTCTGGGCCTGGGTGTGGATCTGGCAGGAGGTGAAGAGAAACACTCTCTGATGAAACGTGTGCCTCTTTCACGTGTGTGCATCTGTGAGAAGGGGGCATTAGGGCTGTGCCAGGACCAGTTGGCCCAAAGCTCCTATTTGCATGATTCCTTTTGTTGTCTTGGAGGGGTGGCCGTTGGCTAGGCAGCAGCTGCCATGCACTTAACCAACACACGCACGCGCACACACTCACACTCACGCGCACACTCACACTCACGCGCACACTCACACTCACGCGCACACTCACGCGCACACTCACGCGCACACTCACGCGCACACTCACGCGCACGCTCACGCGCACGCTCACACTCACGCGCACGCTCACACTCACGCGCACACTCACGCGCACACTCACGCGCACACTCACGCGCACACTCACACTCACACTCACACACACTCACACTCACACTCACACTCACACTCACACACACACACACACACACACACACACACACACACACACACACACACACACCCTTTCCATTATATTCATTTTTAATCTCGTTATACTGCTGGTTTTAACCGTATGTGGACAGTTGGTTATTTCAATTATGTTGCTGAAAGATGAAAACACAAAATCTCTTTACAATTTATTTTTCGGATGATTGAAGTTGAGGAGACAAAGAAGGGACCAAGGAGAGGAGACAGAGAGGGGAGCAAGGAGAGGAGACAGAGAGGAGACAGAGAGGAGAGGAGACAGAGAGGGGAGCAGGGAGAGGAGACAGAGAGGAGAGGAGACAGAGAGGAGAGGAGACAGAGAGGAGAGGAGACAGAGAGGAGATGAGGGAGAGGAGACAGAGAGGAGAGGAGACAGAGGGGAGCAGGGAGAGGAGATATATATTTTTTTATATTTTAATCCAGTTTTCTCCTCTGTGTAAGTTTAATCCTTTAAGTGTGCAGGGCAACGACAAGCCTTATTCTACTATTCTAACTGGAATGAGGTTTACATGAAAAATTCAACAGTGGATCTACTGTGGTCTCCATTAAGGCCTGTGGATCTAATGTGGTCTCCATTAAGGCCTGTGGATCTACTGTGGTCTCCATTAAGGCCTGTGGATCTAATGTGGTCTCCATTAAGGCCTGTGGATCTAATGTGGTCTCCATTAAGGCCTGTGGATCTAATGTGGTCTCCATTAAGGCCTGTGGATCTAATGTGGTCTCCATTAAGGCCTGTGGATCTAATGTGGTCTCCATTAAGGCCTGTGGATCTAATGTGGTCTCCATTAAGGCCTGTGGATCTAATGTGGTCTCCATTAAGGCCTGTGGATCTACTGTGGTCTCCATTAAGATCCACAAATGACTGCAAAAACGGAATCATAAAGACAGACAAACTGAATCATTAGAGAATATAATATGCTGCCTGTTGAATCATTTAAAGCCAGTTCAGTCTGACCCCCCAGACTTGTGTTAAAGGAAGTAGGAGAATGTTGAGATGCCTAAATGCCTTTCCATCTCTCAGCATTTCAAGGTGTAATGATATCATTAAGCTCAGTGTTGCCCAGTCTCTGTGGACGTACAGTACAGGATCTGGAATAGAGCCTCAGGGAATGCTTGGGGAAGTGAGAGGAGAAGGGATTGGATGGAGGGAGAGAGAGAGTGGGAGGAGGAGAAAGAGAGAGAGAGAGAAAGAGTAGGAGGGAGAGAGAGAGAGAGAGGGAGGAGGAGAAAGAGAGAGAGAGAGAGAGAAGGAGGGAGAGAGAGAGAGAGTGGGAGGGAGAGAGAGAGGGAGGGAGGGAGGAGAAGAAAGAGAGAGAGAGGGAGAGAAGGAGGGAGAGAGAGAGAGTGGGAGGAGAAAGAGAAAGAGAGAGAGAGAGAGGGGAGGGAGGGAGGGAGGGAGAGAGAGAGTGAAAGGAGGGAGAAAATTGTCTGTGAGACGGTTAGAAAGTCTTACCATGTGGTAGTTGACTATTTCCTGGAGACTCTCACTACACTTTTCCAGGCACTCCTGCAAATTATACAAGACACAAAAGTTTCAACGTATTGTATTTATTCCGAACCTGTTGTTCACTAATCCCAAGTTATCATATTCACAGACAAGTTATACAACGTATTGTGGCCAAAGGCCACAGTCCCTGTGATGAGCCTTACATATCCTAACGAACATACTGTAGATGTATTTGTATGTATTGTGTGTGAGTCATGTCTGATTTTGATACATAACAGTGAGGTTATTAGTCTGAAACCAAACAGATGGGAGTCTTTGACAGATGTATTTATTCCTCACCGAGATCATCTCATCCTTCTTGCATTGTTGGGACAGGTCCCGGATCCCGTTCACAAATAGTTTGTTGGCGCTGACATAAGCCTTCCCTGCTTCGATCATTCCACTGCATAGCTTCACCAACTAGGGTTATAGAGGAGAGAGACCGTCAGTTTGTGTTTTAGGGTAGAGTTTAGAGAGGACAGAGGGAGAGAGACCGTCAGTTTGTGTTTTAGGGTAGAGGTTAGAGAGGACAGAGGAAGAGAGACTGTCAGTTTGTGTTTTAGGGTAGAGGTTAGAGAGGACAGAGGAAGAGAGACTGTCAGTTTGTGTTTTAGGATCGAGGTTAGAGAGGACAGAGGGAGAGAGACCGTCAGTTTGTGTTTTAGGATAGAGGGAGAGAGGAGAGAGGGAGAGAGACCGTCAGTTTGTGTTTTATGATAGAGGTTAGAGAGGACAGAGGAAGAGAGACTGTCAGTTTGTGTTTTAGGATCGAGGTTAGAGAGGACAGAGGGAGAGAGACTGTCAGTTTGTGTTTTAGGATCGAGGGAGAGAGGAGAGAGGGAGAGAAACCGTCAGTTTGTGTTTTGGGATAGAGGTTAGAAAGGAGAGAGGAGAGGAAGAGAGACTGTCAGTTTGTGTTTTAGGATAGAGGTTAGAGAGGACAGAGGGAGAGAAACTGTCAGTTTGTGTTTTAGGATAGAGGTTAGAGAGGACAGAGGGAGAAAGACCGTCAGTTTGTGTTTTGGGATAGAGGTTAGAGAGGAGAGAGGGAGAGAGACCGTCAGTTTGTGTTTTAGGATAGAGGTTAGAGAGAAGAGAGGAAGAGAGACCGTCAGTTTGTGTTTTAGGATAGAGGTTAGAGAGGACAGAGGGAGAGAGACCGTCAGTTTGTGTTTTAGGATCGAGGTTAGAGAGGACAGAGGAAGAGAGACTGTCAGTTTGTGTTTTAGGATCGAGGTTAGAGAGGACAGAGGAAGAGAGACTGTCAGTTTGTGTTTTAGGATAGAGGTTAGAAAGGGGAGAGGAGAGGAAGAGAGACTGTCAGTTTGTGTTTTAGGATAGAGGTTAGAGAGGACAGAGGGAGAGAGACCGTCAGTTTGTGTTTTGGGATAGAGGTTAGAGAGGAGAGAGGGAGAAAGACCGTCAGTTTGTGTTTTAGGATAGAGAACATACAGAGCAACAGCCTCGGACACCTCAGAACAAATCTGTGCCATTCATCAGTATTGTTTAAAGTACATGGACTGTCTGTAAATTCTTGAATGAGCCTTTCATGTGAGTAAAACTAAGATGCCATGATTGAAAACGGAGAAGAGCGGCATGTTTGACAGCCTCTCAGGTGGGCACCGTGTTTGGAGAAAAAACTCTAGTAGGATACAATGTTTTACCTTGATATAGGAAATACCCATAAAATATTGCCCTACCTAAAGTTCATTTAAGGCATCCTCACCCCATTTGGTGATTACTCAAACACGCTCTACAGTTGCATGTCTGTTTTAGCCCCATAATTATCACTTTCACTCATGTGTCGTGGGGCAAACTCTCACATGGGGCCTCCACATGTTAAAGCATCACGTAAGCATGCAGCTAAACGCAGACGCCACCACTACTTAGCATCCAGCACTCAGAGATTAAAACCGGAGATGAATGTGTGAACTGATTGATCTTATCCGTGGTTGTAGATGATAAGTAATATTTCACAGGAATCTATAAATCTGAAAGACCCAGGAAGTCATCAAATGTCTGTCACAACTGTTTTACTGATGACAGCTGAACTAGTCACACTAACGATGGTTGTTTCTTCTATATTGCCGGACTTTGAATAAAGGCTCTCTTCAAGAAAACTGACATTTCCTCACAGCTGGCCGACCAATCTTATCCTGCATACTAATTCTGAAGGCTCTGCAGAGCTGAAAACTGGGATGTTGAGAGCAGAGTTCCACCTGTTTCCCCAAAGTGGAGTGAAAAGAAAAGGCGGGCTGGACGTGGGATTAGTGGTTTGACAGTTGGCTTAATGTTCCTTATGGGTGTGACAGGAGACTTCTGCTAAGCGTTATGGGATGTGAGCCAAATCAAACATATGTCAGTTAACTAGACAAACATTTGGCATAACACTTGATATATTTGAAACTGGCTGTTTTTACTTATTCAGCGATTAAAACCAGAGGCCGTAGATTACGAACTAACTGTTATGTTCGATACCAGCCGCCACATCATGACTGTGAGAGCTCCCTCCGAGAAGACCTTCGGCGCTCGTCCTCCCTGTTCTTCTGAGCTACCCCCCCCCCCACCCCCTCACTAATTGTTCGGTCTCGTCATCACAGACACCTGGTGCCCATTCCCTCATTAGTCGAGTATTTAGGTAACCCGTGTTTGGTCTGTCTTTGTTAAGGAATTGTTGCATGTTACGTGTTGTGAATTGTGACAGGTAAACTAATAGATGTGCCGTGAGCCATCATCTAATTTACATTCAGTCCGTGGGACATTCATGCGCTGTGTCGCATATCTATATCACATACATGAGTATCGTACCAGTGAGTACGTTGTTTGTGGGTGTTTGGTTTAGTATCTGGGACATTAAAATACCAACACGCTATCGGCTGCTTCTGACTCCGTCCTTCCTCGCCTACACCTCACATTGGGTCGAACGGAAACATTCTGCCCTCCTCATAGCCGTGGTTGCAGCCGAGTGCTGGATGCCAACACCGATAACAGCGTTGACATGGTACAACCCGGCTAACCACACTGACACATTTATTTTTTGTATTTTTCATATTCAACCTTTATTGAATCAGGTAGGTCTATTGAGAACAAATTCTCATTTGCAACGGCGACCTGGCCAAGACAACATACAAGTACACAATAAATATACAGAAATAATCGCGATCTGGGGAAATAATCGCGATCAGGCGATTATGTAATAATTGTGACAGTCCGAGACAACACACAGCATTGCAAACCTTTACTTAATTCGCATCCTAGAACCTACTTCACATCAAAATGAAACCGAAGCTTCCTCTCGCAGAACAACGATGTATTGTTTAATATCACAGGGCTAATAGGACAGTTTGGTTATTTGAGAAAGGCAAAAACAAAGGGATATTAAGACATTGTTTCTTTACCTTGTCAAGTTTCGCTTCAATCTCCACCACCTCTGTCTCTACTTCATTAATGTTTGCCCTGTAAGATATAAAAAGACGGGGTTGTTAGGACAGTAACAGTGCATACATAATATTGTTTTTAACCCACACATTCCCCATGTCGCTGGAAAGATGGGGATGTGACTTGAATCTCAGGCTGTCAGTGGTGTTTTGCAATCCAAACACAGACATGTTGAAGCTGTGACCGATATGCTGGTTTTGAAGTTCTCTAGGTAGTGTTAAATGGTTAGTCAAAAGCGACAGAGACGTCATCAAACAAGTGATTAAACGAAGACAAAACTGAGAAACCGAACATTCTGCCTCACAACAAAAAAAACCTCTCAGAATATTAATAAATATACAAAAAAACTACCAGGATTGTTTAGATTTGTTGCTATGTCCGATTTAGGCTTGATTGTTTTTAGACTTTTTCGGTCTTGTTACAAGAAACCTTTCCTTTCCATTTTAATCATCATTTCTCATTTGTATTGGTTAGGAAACGTTGTTTTGCAGTCACACAGTTGAACCTGAAAACCCCCTTATGTGGTCACCATCCTGTAGTTGACACCCCCAGCACCACCACACCCCGGAGCATATGGGACCTGACCCTGTGCCCTTCCCATCGGGAGTTGGTTAGACCCTGGGCCACCGCGGTCCCGGTCCTAGCCACTCAGAGCACAAACCGCTGTTTATACAAGCCTCCTCTGTGTGCACTGGGGCGGCTTACTCACACGGCCGGGAGACCGTATTGCCGGTGATAAAGGAACGTATGTGAGGAGGAATGTATTGCGATCATATCGACTTACTGAGGGGAATCTGCGACATCTTTATGGTCTCCTGCTCTTGCTGTTGTGTTTCACAGCATGGTGGTGATGGTGAAGGCTCATTTCACTTGGGTTTAGTCAGCCATTGTAAATCAGAACAACACACCGTAGGTTCTTTCTTGGTTCTCAGCACTCTTATCTCCATAGCAGCAGAGAGCAGCAGCGAATCGTCTAACCTTTTCTAACAGAACCAGATGAGACGGTACCACACGTTCTCTTTCTCACCCCGTTTCTCTTGCAGCCGACCTCTAGAGTCTTCCATTGGATACGATGGTTCCACGTAGCTCAGTATTGCACCAGCTCTGTGTAATGAAGGCTTCAGTAGGTCTACACTGTTCCCTCACTATCTCACATTATTTCCCTCAGACTCTTCCTCTGCTCCTTTTGTCTTTCTCTCGGATCCTCGCGCTCTCCCTTTCCCTCCACCTCCATCTCTCCCTCCATCTTGGGTTCCGGGTTCATTAGACTGGTTGGCTGACTCTGCCTACCTCGTGCGGAGCTCAAGGCTGAGTGGAGTAACAACGCCCTTCGTTCACTCCTTCTCCGTCTCCATGGCCACAGCCTCGCTCTACAGCGTGACCTTTCACCTGGAGCGTGATTCATACGAACCAGTAATAATTAAAGAAGGCAATGGGTTCCAAATAAACTGGCTCATCAATACCAAAGAGCTCAGCTTACAGCTATTAGAACCTGAACTGATTCCCCATTAGACGTTTAGACCAATGACCATATCCACTACGAATTCAACTCATAATGAACAACAAATAATGTTTTCATATCGGATGTCAGTTTAAAAACAGCCCTCTTAATATATGTTAACATTCAGCTGCCAGGCCTCAGCTCTGCTCATGTGGAGCTATTTTGCTCTGAGAGATGAAAGTCTCTGTGAGATAAAACGACAGCGAGTGCTCTTGAAATGTCGCGATTCTTTCCTTCTCCCATGTGTCTCCCACATGTGATGCTCAAACGGTGACCCATTTGACCTAGCATCCACAGTAAGAGAGATTCTCTCTGCACCGTTTCATGATGTGAGCAGCGAACAAGGTTAATGTTAATTGTTATTGGCAAAGACGGACAACGGGACAACCAAGAAGAGTATGTGAGGATAGAAAGGACCTCAGTTCCAAAACTTCCCAAGAAACATTGGGGCTGCCCCAGCAGTACAGAAATACAATGGCCCCATACAGCTGGCACGGAGCATAGCCTCTGCAGCTGTTAGCCTTCCAGATGTGTCTGTGCTGTGGGTGGGGCTGCCAGAGAGGAAGGCTGCCAAAGGGGACAGCTGCCCCCCCCACCCCCAGGATGGCCCCTGACCCGATCAGATCCCCCCCACCACCACCACCCAGCTCTCCATCTCACTGCAGACTGCAGATGACTCCCATTATGGATGCATGAAGCGCCCATGGGCTTGTCACCATGGTAACCCGTCCATGTAGCGCGCAGGGACAGCTCCCCGTGGTGGAAGTCGGTCAGTCGATCTCCAGTCCAGGCGCGGTGAAAACGCAGCTGAGTGGCACTTAATCAATGGACCCCTGCTGTTAACAACTCGTCAATAGACCTTTACTGTCAGTCAATAACAATAAAAATGTATAGTTTCCTCACATACACTAAAACGTAAAGGTCCATCTCATTGACCTGTGAACACTTAAGAGTTAATGATGTGTCCCGATGTCTCATGTAATATGAGTTAGGTCCAGTCAGATTTCTGTTCAGCCGTAGTTCCTGAAATGTAGCTTGATGCTGTGGACCTGCCGGTTCCAATGTTTAAAAAACCGAACTATTATGTCATCACTTCAGGCTTTCACTATGTCATGTGAGGGCGAATCTGTAATTTCACCAATTACCGTATCTAGGATTAAGGTTTGGCAAGTAAAAACGAAAACAAATGCAGTATGTGCAGAATCGGCTTCCTGGTGAAATTGTTAAACTTTTTTCAACTCATACTGCGTATCTGGAGATATGTGTTAACAAAAAAAGAAAAAACTAAACCAGAACATTGTGCCGAATAAGCAGGTGCTCTGGCTGCTGTAGGCCCATTGCTGACTGAGCTTCCACAGAGAAAAATAAGAGCTGAGGTGATGTTTATTATGCCGAAATAATGACACAAAACACCTCGCTTTTCCTGTATTCACGTCATGGTTACTTATCATAACTAGATTCACATGGCCTCAAAACCTGGAGAGAGTTAAACAGACAAAGTTCAAGATGTTCCACGGCTCCATCATTGTCAGCGGTAAGCAGGCTGGACCGGACTGAACAGGAGAGGAGAGGCAGCTGGGCTGGAGACCACTGGGGGTTGAGGCCTGGGAGCCTGCCTGCTGAGGAGCTGCTCAGGGGCTGACGGACCGTGTGATTGACGAGGAAGACCAGACAGCCAGAAACCAGGAGAACAGTTACTGACCTCAGAATATAGACTGACCACAGTTACTGACTATAAATGTGGACTATATTAGAGCCAAAACAAGACAAAACTCCAGCTGGAACACAACAACCTACCAGTAGCCCCCGCCCCACAGAATCAAATTAACCAATAAGGGATGTCGAAACCCTCTCAGTCAGCCAAGCATACAAATGAGATACGGAGCAGCTAAGGGTTAGCTTCAAGTGAGCCTTTGTAACCACTGATTGCTTGATCTTAACCGTGAGTACACGTTTACAGTGCCCACTTCTTGGTGGAGTTTTCCTCAACATCAGGCCATCATCAGTTCTCTTTTCCCCCCACTAAAATAACAGTGCAGATGGGTAATATTAGCATGACATATTCTGCCCGGGCAACATGTTAGATGAGCGGGGCTGTTTATGGTCTGTCTGAGGGCCCCATTGTGACACACTTCCTGTCTGGGAGGACCAAAGCATTTTGTTGTCATATTGATTGCTTTCGTGCTCTAATTGAGGCCATTGTGCATGACTGAATGGTTGATTGTTGGGTGTCCGTGATCACATTCCCTTTATTCTCTGTTCTCTCCTCCCTTTGACTCCATTGCACAGCCAGTAAGCGCTCAGAGCAGCTTTGAGGTCACTCTTCACTAACTGCTTGTCTACTAATACGTCCTGGTCTGGCCTGGTCAGGACTCGTCTCCACCACGATGTGATTCAGGACTCGTCTCCACCACGGTGTGATTCAGGACTCGTCTCCACTACAGTGTGATTCAGGACTCGTCTCCACCACGATGTGATTCAGGAGTCAGCTCCACCACGGTGTGATTCAGGAGTCGGCTCCACCACGGTGTGATTCAGGACTCAGCTCCACTACAGTCTGATTCAGGACTAGACAGGTGCATCCCAACTATGGCAACAATACTCATTCCAGGCTGTTTAAAGAACAAACAAAACAGTCCACCTCCAACACCTCCAAGTATCTCACATACCACTCCAGCATCTGTCATCCGCATGTTTTAGTATAGCATCTAAATACAGCTAGAGAGGTTGTCTTAGCCTCACACCACCTCATTCCTCCCAAGTTCCCAACAGCTGAGTGGCAAACATCCACTGACCTCTGTTTTCAGTGTAATCACTGTGTACTTTTAGAAGTAGAACCTGTACATTTTGTAATGAGACGGGTTCAGACTAACTGAAGCTTACACAACTGTCAGTGTTCCACCATTACATTTGATGATGGTGCAACAGAATTGATTATCTGGAATCCGTTTACTTTAACAGGTGGTCCCAAAAAAACATCCTGCAGTCACATTCATACTAAAACACACCTCCACTCCAGGGTTCCACCTAGGTTCCTTTTTGAGACCCTCCAGTGAAAAATCTGTGCTAATTTTAAGAAGGGTCAGGACTCAGGACAGTTGCAACCACACACACACACACACACACACACACACCCCAGCCCAGCCATGCGTATTTTAAACAAGACACCGGGACCTACTGCTTTGTAAAGTTGGAAGCATGTTACACTATCTGAGTTGTCAATTTATGTGTCTGTTGCTAAACAAAACTGTACCTGGCTGATGGGGGGGGGGGGATAAAAAGAGAAAACTGCTGCTTGCAAGTGAATTGTTAAATCAAGAGAATAAAATAATATAACCAAACAATGTAGCTATAATTCTACTACACATGGCTGAGTAAAGACCAAGATGTCTACAACAAATGTTAAAATTTCACCAGCATAGAGACAACAAAATAATGTAGGTTACTACTTGCCTACCTGCTTCACTCTGTGGGCCTCAGGCTTCATGCCAGCCCTGGTCTCCCCAGAGCCCTGTGAGAGAAGCTCTGACTAGAATGACAATGACAGCCTTCTCTGCTACCCGACCTTGCTCATCCTCACACAGACACACACACACACACACATACACACACACATACACACAGGGCCCGCGGGATTCAGGGGATCAGGACAAGGAGACAAATGAGGCTCGCTGACAGGAGAGTTATGGGAACGACGGACTGGGAATCTGTAACGGTTTCCCCCCACTCCACAAGACTCCAGAACACACACGCCATTCACCAGCCTGCCCTCAGCTGTGGGAAACAGCACCAATGCCACAATAAACCATGTTTAAATCGCTTGGTCAGACCGCATCATATAAAAGCACATTGCATAAGAGTGGAAAATGCACAGCTCTGTCTGGGTCTAGAACATTACACTCCTTTCCAACGTTACGAAATTGAGGGTTCGTAGCATCATCTTCTTATGGAGAGTTTAATATTCCTGACCAGAAGACACAGGCACCCTCTACCAAATATTGCCGGTCCGCCTTTGTTGTTCAATGTATTCGTGTGGAAGAACACCACGCCAGGGAGACCAACAAAGTTGTCATGCCATTTAATCTGTGGCAAACATGCTAAGCTAGCACAGATCTTTATATAGTATTCTGCTGTCATCTACCATACCTGAGTTTTGCATGTGTGAATATGTGCGAAAGTGGCTGTTTTTTCTCCAGACAGCCCCCCTATGGACTGGCCAAGTGACTGGAGGCTTATATGCGTCTAGAGACCAGGCTGGATCCGTATGACCCGAGAGAGACGCTGTAAACACTGATACTATCTCCTTAACAGTATTTAGAGATGGTCTGGGGGTCTAAGGACGGGTCATTCCTCCCATCGTTGCAAATCCAGAAAAGTCTGGATTGTGCTGGAATGCTGGAGGGGTGTTAAAAAGGGGGTTCGATTTTCTTGGCTTCCACTTTGTTTTCCCCGCCTGACTGGGCAGTGAACTCTCCTAAATAAACAGGCTCGTACTGGAGATGTTTGGGCCACTGTGGTGGACGTCGGCTGACATGGGTCTCTGAGTGTGGAAACCAACCAAGTCGTCTTCAGGCTGAGAAGGAGTTTCTGACTACCACCTCCATCGCATTACCACTGTCTCACCAGTGACATCAGCCTTATAATGCCTTTACTACCCATCATATTATCAAACCATGTTTCATTAGAACCCCTTTATGTCAAACCAATGCAACGATACAAACGGAAATAAGCAGCAATTAAAGAGACAAAAAGAGATTTAGCTTTTAGACATGTTTTGAAAAAGAAAAACTATGCCTGGAGTTCAGCTTTGTAGTCAGCAAGTATGTGTTGAAAGATGTTAAACAATTAGAATTTGTTTAAACCAGCAAAGATTGATCTAGAGAAGCACATTTTAAAACTGTAAGTTAACTGACTTGGTGTCAGAGAGAAGGGAACCGAATAAAATGTTAATGATTCTATTGGATAAAATGCTGTAAAACTTGGAACAAACCATACCTGTGTTTAAAGCCATACAATGCTACTCCATACGCCATTAGCCAGAGTACACAGAAACATAGCAAACACCACATGGAACTCAAGTATCATACTGAACTTTCTGTCCGTCTCTGGGAAAGAGATCACATTTGACACGATTGCAGCAAGATATTAGCTCCGGCAGGGTCCAAGAACAACCAGAGGTTTCACAGGCAGTCGAAGTCCCAGAGCTAAAGCTGAGGGGATCATTTTGATTTACCCTGACCAGATGTATCTCATCTTTTCAATGTGCCAATAGTGTGAACAGAAAACAGAGACACATTCCCCTGCTGAGTGTTGAACCCAATTCAGCCCCCTCTGGCCAATAAAGATGCACTTATGTTCCTGGCCTTTGTTTCATACTGTTGCCAGAGCCACCTGGTAGCTATTCAACTGCACAATACAGCCCAGGAAATTCAGTCCAGCAGTTAGTTTGAATATAAATCCTTTACAAGCTTGGAAACTGTCTGTAGAAGTATATGGTAACTGGACTGAGATACAGTAACGAGAAAATTGCAATCGTGGGAAATGTTTTGGAAATAGCAAACAAATCCTTGAGTTCAGCATTGAAACTGGCAGGTATGTGTAGGAGGCCTGAGACCTTAAAGCGGAGGTCATCCCACATCATCCCACATCATCCCAAATCCTCCCACATCATCCCAAATCCTCCCACATCATCCCAGATCATCCCAAATCCTCCCACATCATCCCAAATCCCCCACATCATCCCAAATCCCCCCACATCATCCCAAATCATCCCACATCATCCCACATCATCCCAAATCCCCCCACATCATCCCAAATCCCCACATCATCCCAAATCCCCCACATCATCCCAAATCCCCACATCATCCCAAATCCCCCACATCATCCCAAATCCCCCACATCATCCCAAATCATCTGAGCCCACACAGTCAACATTAGACTACTAACTCAACCGAGTGAAATTCTTCATGTGCTTCCATAAAACACAGACTAACAGGCAAATATAGAGACAAATAATGATGCAGACAGGTCCTGGTTCATCACCCTGTACAGTATTTGTCTGTGAGGTCTTAACATGGATGTCACATCAGGAGTATTTCATCAGACATCTCCAATCCAAGCTGATGTCAAAGTGCTTCGGGAATACAAAGCTAGTTAGCCAATCAACAAGAATCAATAATTCCAAATAAGAATGAGTTTCTATTACCTATATCAATACGTTGGCAGTAGAGACAATAAACCCTTACACTTGATATTGTAATTAGTGACTGTCTCACTGTCGATCACTGTGACGAGGGTTTGACCCTGAGAAAGTGTCCTGACCCCGAGAGCGAAGCTGCCACAGCAAATGACCATATCACAATGTGTACTTACTAATATCATAAGAAAAACAAAAACATAAAGGTACAACTAAACTGTCACAGTCATGTCAAAAGAAACAGCAGCTACTGTAATGCTGTAAGTCATCAATAAATTGATCCCTCCCTCTTCTGGCCATTTTCAGATGCCTAAACAATGCAGGTAACATAAAGGCCAACATAGGCTGGGCACTCAAATAGACAAAACATCTGGATCATCTCATTTGAACAGTTATTAAAAAATGTCTTGACCCTGAGCGATTGACGCAGTACTAGAAAAACAACTAAAATATTGTTTAAAAAAATGCTTACGTTTTGTTTTCTTGTCTGAGCAGAATCTTAAAATGTTTATTTTGCTGAGTCAGCCATTTCTGTTAATGTTTCAAACCTGTGAGCTTAACTTTGGGGATAGATTGTAAGCACATGTCTGTAAAATGCTGCTTCCATTGGTACTGGGCGACACAAGACATAATAGGAGGAAATAAGCCCAAAACATTTCAGACTCCCAACAGCCCCAAACTTCATGTCTTAGCCTACATGCCGTAGTGCAAAATACAACGTTTCTGTCTTCATTCTACACTGCTCATTGTTCTATTTCTATTTTTACTTCTGCCTCTCTGAACTGTTTAGGTAACCTGATAAGCAGCCATTCTTCGGCTGAATCCCAGAAGGATTCGTCTGTTAACAGCGAGCTGTCAGTCTATCTCAGGGGACTAAACACTGGGGAGTGGCCGGCAGGAAAGACAGCACCAGAGCATCAGGGAGCTTATCTGGGAATCTGCCGGGATTTGTGAGCGTGTGTCCGGGGGCCGTCCGTTAGAACAAGGTCAGATGAGGTGTTCCGGCTGAGATGGACATAGTCAGTAAATTACTAGAAAAGGAAAGGCAATAACACTCACAGGGAAAAATCAATGACTTTGCTGGTCAACGCGTTAACTTAAATTGACATTTTAATTCTAGTAATGATTTTATCTGCTGGGACAACAGCGCTAGCAGGCCATCAGTAGACTAGCCTGTGCCATTAGCCTTTCCAGTGAAAATTCTGCCTGACTATGGTTGCTGTTACCAATCTATCCAATTAGTTTAGGATTAGCCTGTTGCCAGAACTGTGTTGTCTTGCTAACACTAACTCCTAGCCTGTTTCCAGAATTGTGTTGTCTTGTAAACACTAACTCCTAGCCTGTTTCCAGAACTGTGTTGTCTTGCTAACACTAACTCCTAGCCTGTTTCCAGAACTGTGTTGTGTGCTGTCTTGCTAACCCTTATCCTAACTTCAACGGCAATTTGTTGTGACAAAAGACCATGAAAGCTGAAAAAACACAGATCTGGTACCAAAACAGTTATATGATGCTCCCTGTCACTTGTGAACATCCTGTCAACAGTTTTGTTTGCCGGGTTCCGGTGGAACAGAACACAGTGCACAGATCATTCCTGAAACAATGAATTTATGTAAACCAAGCAAGTATGCATTAAAAGTTACCTTAGAAATGCGTTACAGTGTTGGTGACATTATGTCGGAACAGAGAATGATTACTTGTAGTTACGTATATGGTCAACATATGAGAAATGCTGTTTAACGTCTGAACCAGGCCACAAATATGAACATATTCATAGTTAAATCACTGTTTGCTAGGACATTGTGGTTTGACGTTTCCGGAACTGACTTTCAGTCCGGTGGAGTTCCATCTAGAGTTTGTTTTCCAACTACGTACTGTACTGAGCCAAACTAAACACATCCACGTGTTCAGGCTCACCGGGTTTAAATGGAGTTACAGATGCGTGTATAGCTCCAACCAATTGTCTATGTTCCAAGAGGGGCAACAGCATCTGAAGACTCTATGTGATGACCAGCATTTACCCCTGGCTTTCCCTTTACCATGTCTGTGTTTATATTTTACAGAAGTCTTTAGTGCCTTGTGCTCGCCCTCCGCAAGTATACTGCAAATGCATTCTGGCAATGCTTTTAACGTAATGATTATATCGACCATCGAATAGCACAGGAATATGAACACTTGGTTTCAGGCTGGTTGAGGGGGGCTCGCGTCTTGAGAAAAAAACTATCTAGAGAAACCTCCAACTTCCTGGATACAGTGCTACAGTCAGGTTTCGGTATCATACAACAGAATGTCTCAGACAAGTCACACCGTAATTTGGATTAGTGACAGTGAACCCAGGAAGTTGATCAACCACAGAAGAGGTAAAGGAGACAAGCCAGCTAAGGGTCAGGATATGAGTTGTCTCGGCTTGCGGAGCAGGTTTATATTAACGCAGGGTGGTCTAACATTACTCCAACACGCAAAAATTTTAGGAGAGGAGAGAGAATGAGCCGAGAGCACACACGCAGACACACACACACACTCTTATCCCCCCCACACACACACTCAAGAGTGACAAGCCAGGCAGAAAGAGGGAGAGAGCGGAAAGCAAATGTTTTGGCTTTAAGAAAGGGCCATAGACAATGTACCATTGTGAAAAGCGAGACAATGAGGCAAATACAAAGAGACAGGCGAGGCTGCAGCCCAGCTCGGCACAGCTCAGCCCAGCTTGGCACAGCCCAGCCAATCTTGGCACAGCTCAGCCCAGCTCGGCACAGCCCAGCTCGGCACAGCTCAGCCCAGCTCGAGTCTCTGCCTTATTTTGGGAAGCATCCAACCACTGCTCTCAAGCTCTCTGGGTGAATGTTCTGGGAAAACTGCAGACGGAGAAGAAAGGAACACTGGTCTGTCAGGTGTGAAGTGTCTCTGCTTCACCTCGCCTAACATTTGACTGAAAACATTTAGTAAAACCAAGAGATTTCAGTCAAATGACAGACTGACTGGGAATTGTCCCAGTGAAAATAGTTTCCTAGTCACCCACCATGCTGTCCAGTCAGTGCTTTGCTGGTTGAGTCTGAGCTGGCCCGCGGGTTAAACATGCAGCTTGGCTTGCACTAGAAAGACATACCAGACGTGTGAAGCACTCAGCTCTTTCCTGTCTGAGAAGTTGGAGATGTGGCTTGCAGAAACAAAAGACTATGCTTCAGTGCTTCAGCGAGCTGTCTACACAAAGAGCCATCAGTGTGCCAAAATATTGTTAGCCATTTCATACTAATGGAAATTTATTTTTCTCTATAGATTTTACCATGACATCTTCAAATGAACATGAAGAACCTGATTTTCTTGAGACAAGAAAGGCAAAGAATGGCAGAATAATTTCAAATAGACCCTACACACACACACACACACACACACACATTTGTCATGCGAGCAGTGAATGACAGACACAGATAGACCAAGATAACAGAGGAGCTGAACCCCCGGTGGTCCTGGCCGTGTCAATCTACCCCCAACCCCCCAGATGTTTCCTCTGGTCTGTAGTCAGCACTCTTCCCCTGACGTCACCATCGGATCTGGGTCTCTCCACGCCACGGAAGACCAGGATGTTGATCGAGACCCTGCGTGAACTGTGAACTCACACACGCCTGGTCGTGGTCAGACGCTCAGACCCTCACCTTGCTGACTGCCACCAGCGTGAAAGGGTAGCGGCAGGAATTCTGTCATATGTTCGTTTGTAGAGAGAGAGAGAGAGAGAAAGGGAGCATCGAACCATGTTGTTTGGCCTGTAGAGGTTGCCATAGCAACACACTCTGAAGTTGGAGGTAATGGGGCAAACGTCAAAAAAACTGGAAGCTTTCACAAAATAACCAATTGCCTTGCCACTTGGTATCACTATCATGGAATGACATAGAGGACTGGAAAATGCCACTGAACTGTTATCTCGCCAGAATTCGAGCTAGTCTCCGTTAAGACGAAAGCTTCGGTCACGAGTCACGACTCATTGGGCTGAAATATAAACCACAGTCCTTTGAGACTAGCCATCAGTAGACTGTCAACAAACAAAACAAGACAACATCAAATGACTTCAACTTAGCCAATGAAGACACTAGGGCTGTAGTCAACCAAAGAAATGCTTAGTCGACCAAAGTCTTGTCCTGCGCAACGATTAGTCGACTAAAAATAAAAAAAGGTCGTGATGTTTTGCATTTTGATTGAACATTTATTAAACAGTTGTCATAGAGCTTTTATAAAACAACGAAAAAACATCAATAATACATAAAACTATAATAATAATAAACATTTTAGAAAATTAAGTGATTGTTATTAACTGCAAAGTGAGGAGCACTGTCCTAGGTCTATAGTGACAGTCACAATCGCGCACCTGACCACACCACACTAGAGGTCTGCTACCCGACCCGAGCCCGACGGGTCCCGAAAAATGTTCGGGGTTCAGGTTAATGTTTAATGAACAGCCTCGGTTTCGGTTCGGGTTTGTAAGTAAGAAAAACTAAAAAGGCTATACATAGTTTGCGTGCCGTCACCGTGTGCTTTGCCTGTTTGCTGTGGGTTGTTGTGGTGACCGGCACGCGAAACGAGACAGTGAAAGTACATGCGTGCGCAGATGTGCAGTGCACTGCATGACATAGGCTACACACAGACACAGGCGCTCCCTCTCTCTCTATGTAACGTTATTTGTTTACCGTTTCAAGCAATCATTAAATAGAACATATTGCAAAAATGTTTCTGGATGTAAGAAACAGAGTGGACATCGGGGTCCGGTCGGGTTCTGGTTAGGTTCGGGCTTAACATGTAAATGAAACTGTCGGGTCGGGTTAAATGATCGCAGGTACGGGCCGGGTTCGGGCTTCAGTTTAAAGCCCGTGCAGACCTCTACACCACACGCTACATAAAGCAGCAGTGCAGCCTGCCGCGTGCGGTTCCCGAGTGTTCTACGCGGTGCGCTAAACTGTGGCGCTGTTACAAAACAGCCTAAATTAAAGCATTTGAAGTTGGGGATAAAACATAGGCTAATTATATTTAGAATACAGTAATATATAACTGCTTATAAAGGAATAAATATCAAGGAGTAAATAAATGACAATGTCTTTATTGGTGTAAAAAATAAATAAATATGCAACTGGTCGACCAATGAGAATGTCAGTCGACCAAGACGGCTTCGACCGATTAGTCGACTAAACGACTAAAGTTGACAGCCCTAGAAGACACAATACACAAGCACATCGGCTGTTAGGCTGTAACACACATGTGATCGCCTACAGACTACAGTCACAATCTCCTATGAACGCTGAGTTAAACAGACCCACTCATTATAGCATGCTGACAGTGATTCTGAATTAGCATGAGTCAGCCAGACACGCAGACATGTGTTTTCCAGAACCTGGATTCAGATTTTCCAGCAATGGGTGTTAAAGATCCGGGTCGGCCACCTCAACACGGGTCATATGCCTCGTCAGTCTTTACTCAGAACCTAATATTAATATTTCAGGGTTCTGACGCACTTCCTGACGCTTCTCCAGCTCCAGTGGAGCCCTGTGAGGAATAACGGCCAGGAAGTCTGCAGCTCCAGCTCCCCCTCGTCTGCCTCGCAGGAAAGCAGGAGGAGATGGGAGTGAGAGTGTGAGAAGGAAAAGACAAATCAGAAACAGATGCCTTGTTTCTGGTCTGGAAAACATACGTGATTCAGCAATTTAGAACCAGAACCAAAACACTGGAGAGCCAGCCGGTAAGCCAGAACTCGTCCAACTGTAGTCAAATAAGCTCTGTTCAAAAACAGCAAAACATCACTAAGTTATTGGACATGTTTAGTTGCATGCTATCCTTACATGTAGCGCATTCAGAAAGAAATCCAACTCTGTGAATTCTTCCACGTTTTGTTGTGCGACAGCTTGAATTGATAATGGCATTTCGTTTGACAGATCCACACACAGTAACTTATATCGTAATGATTGAATTATATTTTGAGTAAATTATTTTAGAAATAAAAACTAAATCAAATGAATGTATGTATTCAGTCACCTGAGTCAATACTTTGTAGAAGCACCTTGGGCAGAAACTTTTTATTGACTGTCTCCGTATTTGTTTTACACATCTGGATTTGGGAGATTGTCTCCCATTCTTCCATGTAAAGTTGAACGGGGAGCATTGAGGTACAACAATCTTCCCAAGCCTTTCTACAGATTCTCAATGGGATTCAAGTCGAAGCTTTCACTGGGCCACTCAAGGATTTTCACATTCTTGTCCTGAAACCATTCCAACATAACTTTGGCTGTATGCTTGACGTCATTTTCCTGTTGAAAAGTGCACTGACTGCACCAGTTCCCCAACAAGGCTTTGGCTAAATGTGTCTCCATTCATTGTTCCCTCGAACATTACAAGTCGCAGTGTTCACGTAGCAGAATGGCATCCACGTATAATTAAACTGCCACCACCAGCATCTGCACAACATTTTGGGTCACGTCCACAGCCAAAGGTCTTGGCATCTCTATCATGGTTAAAATATGCCAGATATGACCTCAATACACAAATATCGAGAATGTTGCTTAACATTACAATGTAGCTTATCTGTTTTTATTGGGGCAGAGACACAATGGACTGAATTTTGCGTGAGGTATCGGTACGGACATTGACACTAGAGACCAGGTACTCGTTCTGATGCAGTGCAGAACATCTCATCTCCATCTAATGCAACCTTTCCTCTATGGCCCCTCCTCAGTGGGCCTGACAAACATCTGCTGGCAGATTACTGACCCAGGAACTATTAGCACAAGGTCACAGACCCCGGGTCAATCGTGTTCCCTGGATATGGAGGTAGAGTGCGAGTGGTATTGTTTTAATGTACAAGAGCGGCATGAGGGAGGCATAAGGGGAGGAGGGAGAAAGACAGAGGAAAGGGATGAGGGAGAGAGAGAGAGGAAAGGGATGAGGGAGAGAGAGAGAGAGAGGAAAGGGATGAGGGAGAGAGAGAGAGGAAAGGGATGAGGGAGAGAGAGAGAGGAAAGGGATGAGGGAGAGAGAGAGAGGAAAGGGATGAGGGAGAGAGAGAGAGAGGAAAGGGATGAGGGAGAGAGAAAGAGGAAAGGGATGAGGGAGAGAGAGAGAGAGGAAAGGGATGAGGGAGTGAGAGAGAGGAAAGGGATGAGGGAGAGAGAGAGAGAGAGGAAAGGGATGAGGGAGAGAGAGAGAGGAAAGAGATCAGGGAGAGAGAGAGAGAGGAAAGGGATGAGGGAGAGAGAGAGAGGAAAGAGATCAGGGAGAGAGAGAGAGGAAAGGGATGAGGGAGAGGGAGAGAGGAAAGGGATGAGGGAGAGAGAGAGAGAGGAAAGGGATGAGGGAGAGAGAGAGAGAAAGGGATGAGGGAGAGAGAGAGAGGAAAGGGATGAGGGAGAGAGAGAGAGGAAAGAGATCAGGGAGAGAGAGAGAGAGGAAAGGGACGAGGGAGAGAGAGAGAGGAAAGAGATCAGGGAGAGAGAGAGAGAGGAAAGGGATGAGGGAGAGAGAGAGAGGAAAGGGATGAGGGAGAGAGGAAAGGGATGAGGGAGAGAGAGAGAGGAAAGGGATGAGGGAGAGAGAGAGGAAAGGGATGAGGGAGAGAGAGAGATAGGAAAGGGATGAGGGAGAGAGAGAGGAAAGAGATGAGGGAGAGAGAGAGGAAAGAGATGAGGGAGAGAGAGAGAGGAAAGGGATGAGGGAGAGAGAGGAAAGGGATGAGGGAGAGAAAGGAAGATAAACAGAGGATGAGAGGGAAATATAGTTAATGATCACCCTGTCACCGCTCAGAACTCTCAACTGGCAGAGAAGAGAGAAAATACTGACGAGCTCAGTAGACTGACGCAGGTCAATCAGACACACCTGTGCTATACAGGGCAGCTGAACAATTCCCAATGACATTTATAAAACCAGTAAAAAAATGAATGTTGACAATCGTGGTCCGAGAAAAAGTAGACAGCGAATGGGCAAATATTAAGGGGCCAAATACCTCCGAAGTTAAGGGGCGCTCTGCATTAGATCCCTTACTGCTCTACACCAGGCTGTAAGCCGTCCATAGTTAAGGGGCGCTCTGCATTAGATCCATTGCGGCTCTACACCAGGCTGTAAGCCGTCCATAGTAAAGCACACTGGTCCGGGTATAGCTTATGGCAAATCCCCCATGAGGTATTAGCACCGCTCGTATTAACCCTGAATTACAGTCCATTTCAAACGTATCCCTGTAACATCGATGGCCAGTGAGTCGTTGCCGTGGCTCTTAAACTCTCTGTGAATCACACAGGTCAGAGGGAGGGGAATGTTTGTCCGTGCACACTGATATGATGACGCTCACGTGGCGGTTCAGGCAACCTGCCAGCTTTAATGGGTTTCCTTCTTAGCAAAATCATACATATACTGTACATTGTTTATGACTAGTTCGTACGGTCTGAATAACATGGTCATAATAAAAAAAATTCTTCGTTTTTGTCCTTCTGCTCTGCCGAACAGGTCCGTTCCCAGCCTGAAAAATATTTATCTAAAATTAGAGACATATAGAAAAAGATCAAGAGAAACCTTTTTTTCCCTTTCCCAGTAGTTGAGAGAAACCAGACAGCACTTTAGAATTAAGGTGTTGGGTCGCCCATATAAACAAAAAACTCTAAACTTTGAGGAAACACAACTTGGCATTTTTGGAGTCGGACTAACTGTGAAAAAACAAACAACGTGCATAACTAAGAAAGTCCCAGAGCCCTGAAATCCTCTTTCTTCTTCTGCTGCTCCACATGTGATTTAGGTAATGACGCATTAGGATGACCCGCTGTCAGTTGGCTCATTGCATCTCATCACATTAGTTTAATGTGTGCTGTGATGGGAATAGTAATGACTATATAACCTTATGCATGCCGTATCTCTGAGGCCACGACCACAGTGCTAAGTGAGAGACTTCAAATTAACTAAGCTTGCAGCTAGGGATGGGAATTGATAAGAATTTAACGATTCCGATTCCATTATCGATATTGCTTATCGATCCGATTCCTTATCGATTCTCTTATCGATTCTCATTGGGTGAGGAAATAATTACAAATTTGTTTGTTTGTATTAACTCGCTTTAATATCTGATAAGAACACCGCACATACTCAGATTATACACAAATTATGTGTAGCAACCTCAGAACAAACCTAAAAGTAGGTGAGCTACAAAGTAAAGTCCAGGGACCTATAGATTTTTTCACATTCATTGGTCCAAAAAAATAAATAAAACTGCCATTTAAGTGCCATAAAAACAAAAAACACAGACGGTAAACAGTCAAGGAAGAGCTTGTTCCTTTGGGAATATTCAACATGAACTAAATTCAACTCAACTGACATACAAAATAGAAAGAAGTCTTCTGTAAAGACCACAGCTATCAACTTGGGCAAATGATTGACAATAGAGATTTTTATCCGTATAGTAAAAGTTTACACAATGAAATGGCGCTCACATTAACTAAATAGACAAGTTACCTTTGGCATTAATAGCAGATGCCGTCTCATTAGCTCCGCTGCTGCTTGACTCACTTGTTGTTGTAGTAGAGAATAAAACACGCGACAGTCCTGCAAACGGATTGCGTGCTGTGTGGCCAAATGCTTCTGCATATTGGAGGTAGTTCCCCCCTTTGCCGAAATTAAACTTTTACAACTGTTGCAAATGACTGCATTGGCGTCTTTTCGAGTGAAATATAACCAAACTTTAGATCGCTTCTGCGTAACCAAAATGCGCAGCGCGTGTGTGACGGTCATGATGACACATTTGCAACGAGCCGAACCGATAAGCGGAATCGTTAAGCAGGTACACTAACGGTTCCAAAGAATTGATTCACTGGGAACCGGTTCGAAAGAAGAACCGGTTCTCGATTCCCATCCCTATGTTGCAGCACAGCCTGTGACAATATGTCGATGACGGAGGTGAGAGAAAGTGTGCCGGCAGATGACAGAAATAAAGACAAAACTAGTGACGGTCATATGGTTTGACAATTAGATTTGCACTCACTTAATAAAACAGTTCACAAACTTTAGACAGGTCAGGGTAGGTTTCTGTTGGTGCCTGGCTTCAATCCCAGGTCTCTTTGTCAACTTGCAGGATGTCCTATAGAAGTGGATTACCACAACAAACACACACATATACACACACACAAACAACAAATAATACACGCATACACACACACAACAAATACACACATGCACACACACATAACAAATACACACACACAACAAATTCAGACATACACACACACACAATAAATACCCACAGACAAACACACACACAACAAATACACACACACACACACACAAACCAAACAAAACCCCAACTCTGTTCAGTATGCAGGTCCCAGCACCATGGCCCATTGTGTTGAGGTGTGTGAATAGCGACTTGCCATTCATCAGACAGAACTGAGAAATGAGAGGAACAGCCAGGACTCATGCAGAGCCTCCTGCCCCATTCAACACAAAGACTAGGATGACATCATCCCTGCACAGTCCCCCAGCCAGTCCTGCAACAGCAGCCAAACACCTCCAGTCTGTTAGCAAACGCTAAATAATGACTCACAAAAACAAAGCAGCAATAATTTCTACAAAGAACCTGCTACAGTTAAAATGTTGCCGTGCACTAGATATTAACTGTGTAACCGCTGCTGTTGCTTGGACTTCTTTTGTTCTGGTTAGACCAGTGTTCTCGAATCTCGATTCCCCGATGAACAGTAGAAGCCTTTCATTCCACTGAGAGTCCATACAGTGACTGAAGTCGTCCTTGATTCATCTTGAGATCGATCACAAAGCCTCTAAATCATCACACGTTCTCTTTGTCTTGGCGTCGGCTGTGGAGGCATCTCTGCTCTTTGGGACATTTGGTATTTTCAAACACTTCTTCAGTAATCAAGCTCAAGGGCAGGGTTCTGTAATAGGACAGACTACTAGATAGATGAAGAGGCTAGTGAGAACAAGATTGGGTTCCAACTTGCAAATGTCATCAATGAATGCCAAGCCTTTATTTTTGCCTAAACTGAAATATCAGCTAAAGTACAGATATATAGACATACAATGCCTTAACTTCAGGAATACCAAAACTCCTTTAACAAATGCTAATTTGTTTATATTTACTCAAATTCAATAAATGTACTAAAGCTACATCACCCTTCGAGAAGAACGATGTGTCAGTTGGCAGGTGGAAACACCTTGACGTCCTACTCTCCTGGGATTGATCAGATAGAGAGTGGGCGATCTGGGTTAATCCCTGATTAGGAGACTGTCAAACGGCTCACTTAATCCGCCTCACTCGCGTTCATCACCTGGACCTGTCACAGTGTCACTGTCCACTTTACGGCATCACCCGTGCCCTCAACGGTGTGAATTATATTGGCCTCTCTGGTGAGCTGCCGCAATGTCGTTAAATCAAAGAATTCGATCGTCGTGGGGGTTGGGGGGGGGTAAGCATTAGTCTTCAAACCCACGTGACAAACATATACAGGGCACAGTCATTCCGTACTTGATCAGCAGAATATATTCAGCGGAACTGTTAGCTTTCTCTCACTGTTTCACTTGACAGTATTCACGGCTGTTTGTATCTATAACGGTTATGCCTGTCTGGATGGTGCATCTGATGAGAAGATGACCCCCTTCCTGATAGACTAATAGAGTCTCCCCCACTCCTGGTGATCACAGTCAGTGGTTTTTGGGATGAGAGCTGTCAGCGGAACAGAAGGGTGGCTCACTGACACACATTAAAAATTGAAGAAGCAGGTCAGTCGGAAAAAAAGCAAAAGCAGCAAGAACAGGCAACAGGACAGGATCTCTCCAGCTCCAAGCGGATCAATAAGACGTTCTAGGTTAGACCACAAAAAAGGATCGGCTTGGTGAGTTTAAATGCTTGTTGCTACCATGACAACCAACCTGATAAGTCTTTAAAACAGGAGGAGTTGGGAGCAATGTTAAGCACACAGGTTGTATACAGAAAAATTGAATGGTTCATTCACAATGCTATTTAACATTTTGCATGACTGTGAAACATCATCTGCTATGGTCATTTTTCCATTGAAAGAATACAATGCCCTCTCAGAGGCTTTTCTCTGTTTCAATAGAAAACCAAAAAAACAATATCCTCAGGGGGAGTTCACATCTTTCACAGAGCAGGACATTATGGAAAAATGCATCGCATTCCTCCCATTACAGGCCATATCCTGGAATCTGACACGGTCACGTCTTCTTTCCAGTCATCTGACAGTTGGTCATGTACAAAGTCATTCATTCTCTCAAAGAAAATCACACACACACACACACTCACACAAGGCAAACTCACATCACACAAACCTCAGCTATTTAATTGGATGAGGCAGACACACAACTAAATGCCTGAACCCAGTCAGTCGGTATTGTCGAGGAATAAGCACGGTACTCTGTGAACAACATTGCACTTTGTAGCCCTTTCTCTCAACAAAAGTATACGATATCCAATTAGTACTTATGGACGGGCCACATCACAGACAACGACTACATTCTGCTGACCAAGTCTGTGGAATGGGGTCAGAGCCTGGTGAGACTGAGCTGTAGTACCAGCAGTCATTTTAACTAGCACAGGATGGACAGTTAACAGACAATTCACTCCGGTCGCCACGCAACTTATCAGCTACATAAATCCTCTGTTCTCACCGTCGCCAAACAGTCCGAATTCATTAGCGTGCGCTGTATTGGGTCATTACTCACAAGGGGAAATGGGTCACTGGGAAAGTACGCCTGTAAGTTATCACGCCGGCTAGAGTGGACATACAATATATCTCTGGTAGTTACTTTACACACGGGCTCACCGACAGAGTGACTTTCAACCGAATGCGATTCACGTGTTTCACTCTGCTTCGTGGGTGAATGGGGCGCCAACAGACACTACGGACGTGTAGATCACACGGGTGTGAGAGCAACCTCAAATTAACATCTCAGTGAGGGAGAAACGGCACACATGTTTCTGTATGCTGCCAATGCAGGGCTGCAGTGACTACAAACACACACATTCCTGTGGCAGAGTGACCGTTATGGACCACTCTCCAAAACAGATGTGGACCAGAGGGCCTGCAATCTCACATTAAATGGCGGAGCTATAACGACCAGACAGAGGCTGAACACCGTGTGAAGGACAGAGGGGAGGCCGTGGTTATTTTCAAGCTGCAAACCAGGTAGAAAGTGACGGTTCATAATGAAACTGAAAAAGGTTTTACTTTTAAATAAAATCTACTGTTACTGAATAAACACTGATTATGAGCACTAATAACAATAACTGTAGCCACACTAGAAAAATGACCTTTTCACTTGGTTTTATAACTGGGCTAATGTTCACTCAGGTCAGGTCTGAAGGTTCAGGGTTTGCAACCACTATGGACAAGTTCACTCTATACCTGACCACCATGGTCTAGTTCACTCTCGCTATCTGACCACCATGGTCTAGTTCACTCTCTCTACCTGACCACCATGGTCTAGTTCACTCTCTCTACCTGACCACCATGGTCTAGTTCACTCTCTCTACCTGACCACCATGGTCTAGTTCACTCTCTCTACCTGACCACCATGGTCTAGTTCACTCTCTCTACCTGACCACTATGGTCTAGTTCACTCTCTCTACCTGACCACCATGGTCTAGTTCACTCTCTCTATCTGACCACCATGGTCTTCAAAGAATTTGTAAAAAAAAAATCCCTAAAGCATACAGCAAAAAAGCCAGATAAATGTTGATATGTCCCAGAATATGACCCATTAATTTGTTAAGAATTAGCAATTTGACCTATGAATGTTAAAGAGGTGTCCAAGGACTTCATCAGTAAAACGGAATAGCCTATCTATTACACAAATGACAAATGTACATTCAATTGTAATCTTGAAAATTAAACGCTACACAAGATACCATCTCAGCTCACATGGACAACTCCAAGTGCCTTGTGTGAAAATGCAGAATGTTTGGCCTACATGTATGGCCTACATGTTTATTCATATGTGGAAAATATCCCAGTAGGCCTACAGAGCCTTGTAAACGACATAATACAGTGTTTTTTGCCAACCATCACATCTAGCTGCAATTTGTATTCCACTTCCAAAGCAATACTCATTAGATTTAGTTTAAAACGGTCCTTTTCTATCCTAATGCTCTCTCTAAAGCCTGTGAGATAAAGAGCTAAGTGCTGTTAAACACTAAAACTAGTCACCAGTGTACATGAGATGAACCATTAACCTATAAGGGATTGAAAAAATGTTTCTGAGATGATAACCACACGTGGAATGCACTCTTTGACCATGATGACCAACGGTAACACCCTAAGCAGGACTTCAACCAACAATCTGAAAGCAGAATTAAAACTCTTGTCTCGTAATGATGCAGCTTTCGCACTGCAATATTCACTGCACTGCAGTTGGTTTTTTTAAGTATTACATTCTAAAACTCTTAAATCAGCTGAAGATATACTGATTCTAGCACCAGTATTTATAAAATGGAAATGTGCTCAAAACCACTTCTGATTTTAGCTAACACTAGCTAGTTTGGTGGCAAACTCATCTGGAAAAAGTTCAATATATGCATCTTAATGAGGATGCTAGCACTACCAAATAAAACTCAAATGTTAAGTTCACCTAAAAAGTTATTTTGACTGAGTAGAATCTGTGTTTTCGTAATTACTTCAACTTGCCTACAACAATGTGGTGTACACTTCAAACATGCTCAATCACATGAAAGGTGCGCTGCTTTTATGGATTTGTGATGTTTTTATTCTTTCTAATATATTTCTTACAGTGCATAGTGTGTGATGGTCCACTCTTGTAGCAGATGAACAGAGAGAGTGATTACCGTAAATACTCGAAACTCAGCGCTTCCTGAGACCTAGTATTCTCTCTGCACACCCAGGCCCAGATGGCAGTCATTAAGGTGCTCTTGCCAAGTCTGGATGTCTTCGATTTGGAGTGCAGATTATATCTGTGGGAGCTTTACTGTGTCCAAGGAGAGTACACATTCAACATAAAGACACCCTACACATGCAGATCAGGCAGTCACTCTGCAAAGCCTTCCTGACAGACTCTACAGCTCCTACTAGATAAGCTGCGGAAGAAAAATCTAATGGAAGGAATGGGATCCAGAGCATGGGAATTGGGATTGGAAAGGGATGTGGGTGTAAAGGAATCCATTATTTATCTAACCTTTGGTTCTATGTGTTTACCGCAGCAACCGTAGCATGGGGCTGTGTGTGAGGTGGTGCGTGGGACCTGGCTTTCCCTCAGAACCGCCGTTTGAAGTGCTTCCTTTGAGGATGTGCCGTTTTGTCCAGAGAGAGGCCATTAAAAAGTTGTTCCAGACGCTGGCGTTTATTTGCAAGATCATCAACGTGTGTTTTCGGAATGGTGAACAGGCCTAAATGTTCTGTTTCTCCAAAGAAAAGATCAAAGGAGCTTATTTGAATCGCACATTATTTTTCACAGCCTGTATCCCCCTTTTGCTGAGAGTCCTAGTGCTACTGCTCACGTGCAGCGACGATGCAGCAGAACACAAGGTCAATGTATGACACATCAATGTCCAAAAATGGATTTCCGCGAGGAAGACCTGCATCATTGATGGTTGGGTCCTATGGCTGGAGCTACTTACCACAGGAATAATGTGCGTAGCAGACTGTAGTGGAGATATTAAAGTATGACAGCATCTCTTTCACATTTTAGTGTAACTTTCTACCGTAACACTTTCAGTGATGGGGAATCCAACCCCCCAAACGACACATGGTCCATGCCATCCATACACACACCCTTAAATTGACCACACACTTTCTCTCCATTCATCTAACGTCCCTTTGATACTCCCTTGATTTCGTGTATTACTTTCAACATTGGGCAGGATTGAAAATAGGTCCAGTTAAAGACAAATCACTGCAAAGATGGCCATGCAATATAGCTCAAATATGGGTAATATGCAAATAAACCACGACCGCTATATAACAGCATATTATATAAAATGTGCATATTCTTTTGTCGGCAAGTCGGGAGTTTTCCTCGCCCTGCTTTTTCGATTGGACTAAACTCTAAAGAATCCAACAACCGATAACAGAAGTCTGATCTGTGCCATTTCTTACCTGAAACGGGGTGAATCTTTTACGCATTCTTCAAAATCCACCGTCATTTTCGGCTGGATATGGGATTGCAGCTCAGTGTATAAAGTTCATTTCGCGAAAGTTATGAATTTGATAAAATAATGTCGCTACATAGGTATTCCGAAGTAAAGCGACACCTTATTCTCCACGCCTTTACTATGCCACAATCCTAGTTCGACTGGAACCAACGTCTGGAATAACCGCTGAACCGCTAGACCGCTGTGGAAATATTTAGGGACCGTCGCCAAATGTATGTTTCAACACAGACGCGCACTCATATTTAGACTGAGTATTCTGATTAAAATCAACCAGAACAATGTACATATACAATGTACATAATAACATAAAACATGTTTGTTGGCATGTTGCTACTATCAATTAAAAAATACACAATATTTATATTTATAGCTATTTTCCGTTTGTGGAGAGTGGACGGAGCATGCCTTTTTCCCCTAACCCTAACATTAGATGGCCGTTGATCACGCTCTGTGTGTGTGTGTGTGTGTGTGTGTGTGTGTGTGTGTGTGTGTGTGTGTGTGTGTGTGTGTGTGTGTGTGTGTGTGTGTGTGTGTGTGTGTGTGTGTGTGTGTGTGTGTGTGTGTGTGTGTGTGTGTGTGTGTGTGTGCGTGTGCGTGTGCGTGTGTGTGCGTGTGCGTGCGTGTGCGCGTGTGCGTGTGTGCGTGTGCGAAGCTTGACACTTTTCTGATTCTGATTCTGATTGTAAAACCTAGAAAAGTTGGTCCCCCAAAAGTGTTTAAGGTTTTAGGATTAAGGACCATGGATGTCTGGATTACAGTGTCAAGAGAAGAAATAAGTACCAAAATGACCCCAAACTGTGGTTGTGGGAAACTGTTTGTGAACCCTTATGAATCACCTGTATTCTTGCATAAATGTTTTTTAACCACAGTTTAGATCTGTTTCATTACAATACAGAAACACAATGTGATTTAAATAAGACCACAAAATATATGTACTAAAGGTCAAGAGTTCAGATGAATTCCATGACATTCAGGTGTGGGTTAGGGGTACCCTGTCATTTAAAACATACAGTTTGGGTACCAAAAACTTCTCGCCCTTTAAAGAGAGATCTGTTGAAGTGGAAGACGGCCGGTAAAAATACATTTTAGAAGAACTCAGGAGAAGAGTTGTCGAGGCTTATAGGGCTAAAAAGTCAAGGAAAAAATGGTTGTCCAGCAAAGATCTAAACAAGTTCAAGTTGCATACAGGTCAGGGATGTGACAAAGAATCCAAAGGTAACAGACAAGAATCTGCACTCAACTTCAACATGTTCTAACATCTGTGTCCATTAGTCCAGGGGCCACAAAAAAAACGTGAGATTCATAGGTGGATACAGCAGAGGAAACCATGCTCTTAGGTTTTCCATAACCACCTGAATTTCTCACAACACTACTGGAACGATGTTTGATAACGGGCCTTGCAGTTCTTTTGGGGATTTACAAAATTGATATGGGAAAATCTGTTATGGTCTGATTATACAAAGGTATAACTTTTTTACTTGAATTGACAATGACAACATGGTTAACCACCCAGTAGTAGAAAAATGGCTAACCACTCAAAGTACCTTCAGTCAAGTATGGTGGTGGTAGCATCTCGCTATAAAGCTGCTTGTCTTTAGATGGAACATGGAATCTGATTAGAATACATGGGTCAAAAATCGATTAATATATTTTGTCATAAATTATATTGTCCTCTACTAGACAGCTGAAGTTACGAAAAATATACTCTTTCAACACAATAAAGATCTGAAGCACCTGGTAAAGTCAATCAAGGAAAAATAGAGTTTAATATATTGAAATGGAACAGTCAGAGATCTTAAACCTAAAGATAGTCTGTGGACTGATAAAATGGAAAAATCCGTTTGTGCTATGTTAATAAACATATCCGGACAGAAAGTATAATTTGTGGGGTGTGCATGTTTTACTGTCTTTTATTTATCATAGTATGCTGAAAAAGTATCCATTTGTTTTTCCCATCAATATTGTTTTTTTCTAAATATGACAATGTCAAACATAATTCATGTTAACAGTGTGTGCAATTTTGTTAAAGGGTTTTGATTAATACATGGTCCCGACCATCAATTTCAAATAGGAGTTATGTAATAACAACAACATACATTTTTGTTCTGGCAGAAATGTGGTCCAAGCTAGTTGCTTTAGAATGGTGATGAAGAGCGTTGGCTTCATAGTCGCAGCTGGCAGTTCTTGACTGAAGCACAAAATAATTCTTATTTCTGGTAGGGTCTGGTGGCAATGCATTCACACAAGCAATACAAAAATTACATAAATATGTATATTTGCCCTGACAGTCCAATGTGATAACTGATGCGACAAATATGTTAACAAATAGCTCTGGTTTAAGAAAGAGCTCCAAAGCTGTAGAGAAATATCCTCTGCTAATATGTCATGTAACACCCCTCCCCTCCTCTCATACAATACTCTGGTTGTAATTATTACAAAGAGGATATAATTGTGATTCAAACATCCTATCGAAATGATGGGAACATTCAGAGCAAGAGAATACATATAGAATTCAGTATTTGAAGTGTAAACTGCATTTTCCTCCCCATCACTGGACAAAAATAGAGGATATTATTAATTCACAGGAAATGGGAGCGGTGGGGGAGAGAGTGTTAGGGATTTGACTGCCGGCTTTTCTAGAACACTATTGTTCCTTCCATCTCTGCTTTCAGAGGCTAGCTGTTTCCCTGAATGGGAATGACCTCACCCAGCATTGCTGTGGCCCTGGCCTCAGTACTCTACTGAGGGGAGATGGCTTGACTAACTGGATGCCTTGATCCTAGTCAAGACATGCGCTGGCTATCACGTTTTTTCATGGAGATGTGAGCATGAAGTCATGGGAATGGAATGAATCCACCTTTTATTTCAGGGGATGATATGTGGTGCATTAAAGGACCCATGAATTACATTCATAGAAAACACATTTAAAATGTTGCCCAGAGTTTGTTTTATTAATGTAATCCATTGACACCACTGTTAGCTGAACTCTTAAAACCACTTCATTTTTATTGTCTGGTTAAATTGATCCCTGGACTGGATTATATACAGCCCATGTGACATATTTTAATATCTGTGAAAGGAAATGTACAGGGCAGGCATTTGACCTTATGATATAGCACTAATTAAAGTGGTTGTAAATTAACTTTGGTGATACATTTTACAGTATGTTCTTTCTCAACAATGAATTTTACAAAATCACTTTGGTTGTTAGCTAATTAAAATCCTTTATTGACCTCAGTTTCTTGTTTGTGTGTTTGACTCCCACTGCAAATACTATATTTGAAACCATGTATATGCCAAACATTATTAACATAGACACTGACATTACAGTAAAAATAGGTCAGGAACTTGGGCTTCCTGTCCTGGAAGCAGGAAGAAGATAGAGGTATGTGCTCTGGTGGAGCAGGAGCTGGGAAGCTTGTTAAGCCTTTCAGAGAAGCACCATCAATGCATTCACACCCGTGAGTCTCTCTTACATAAATGTCCTCCAGTAGTTCAGAGCCTAAAATTAGACTCAAGACCTCTCTAATGCCTGACTTCCTTTCTTCCTCAGAGATCAAAGCCGATCCTGCTCCTTCTACATTCACAGCATTTCCAAAGCTGTTGAGTCAGCACTGTTCTTAACATCCAGGGGGAGATATTTGAAGAGAAAAAAACGTTCTTTAATACTGAAAATGGGCCAGAAAATTATTATTTTAATTATTATTAAGTATTTAACCAGAGACTGGACCTTTATCAGAGTTGCAACTTGACCTACATGCGTTTCAATATATGTATCAATGAATTGGCCAGTTTTCCAGAAATTGGTATTTGTCCCTAAAATTTGAAGGTTAAATGGTCGCTCTTTGCAGATGACGCAAGCCTGCTGTCACAAAAATAATCCCAAAAAGACAATGGCTGCAAAGTAACCACCGCTGAAGGACATCAATAAGAGAACTCGATAACTCACTAGTGAAAATTTCTCTTTAGTCTGATAAGTACAAATTGAAGACTTTTGGTGTCAGACATTCTTATTTCATTTTACAGCATAATGTATTATTCATTTACACTAGACTACTGTCCTACTGATTAGATGACCTTGATCATTATGATTATTTGTTATACTATCACATCATTAATATTTGCTAAGCTTTGGCATATCAACAGTTACAGACCTTCAGCATGAGAAATCTGCCCCCGAATGCAATGCAGAAGCAACATGACTATCCAAGCATGGTTTCACTGCTTCTATGCTGCACCACTCATGTGTCGCCTGCTGCCGTTTCAGGCGGCAGTTTTTTTCCCTCAGAACAGTGACAGCCCTCTCATGGCTGACAATTGTACTACCGCCGACTGAAATTAACAGGAGGGATGCGAGTCTCCGGGAAGGTGACCCAATTTCACTGGAGCGTGGAGCGTGCTTCCAGTGAGTCGTACCACCGAGCACACAGCTTGTAACATTATCCATTTAGACTGTGCCGGCATTGACAAACAACCTCTAGAGTGGCTCAAGATGTTTTGTTACCTTTTTATTATGGATGCATGTGTGTTTTCTGACCACTTCCCCTCTCAAACATGCAGTATATTCCCTATTATATTAGCATTTTGCCTAATTATCTCTATCTGCTATGAATAGACAAAGCAACAACATTGGCTACACGTTCTTCTGACATTTCATTGGAGCAATGTAAACTGTCCCTGTCCATCCTAATGAGCTAAAGACAAAAGGCCCTGCTTCAGTTAACTGTCACCTTTAATCTATAGTCAACTTTCAAAATGGTTGTGTTCTTCTGTAGTATCAAATCGTGTCCATTGGTGTGAAGACATCGAGACACCAAATGCCAGATGTTTGAATATACTCCACTACTGAGAGTAGTAATGTATGAATATCTGGTACCTGTCTGTCCGTCCGTCCGTCCGTCCGCCCGTCCGCCCGTCTGTATGTCTGTCTGTCTGTGTCCGTCCGTCTGTTCCTTAGAGTCATGCGAATAAGATGTCCACTGGACTTGCTCAGCAACAACTGGGTTGGTGGGAGGGATGTTGGGCACTGTTGGGTCTGTTCGCCCTGAGCAGGTCTAGCTAGCCTGATGCTGTTGGCTTTGCACATGAAGTATGAGAGCTCCCAGATGCACTGAGCCAACTTGTTAACAGCAGATATAATTTATTCAGGGGGGGTGTTCACATAGATTAGCAGGTCTGATACATTTCATGTGACTGTTCATTTGTCAGGTCGCAGCAGCTTGTGTGAGACATGACCAATTTGCATAGGATTCATTAAAAAGTCGAAAAGATACAAGCATGTACTCAAGCACAACACCCCGAGTCTAGCACAACACCCTGAGTCAAGGACAACACCCTGAGTCAAGGACAACACGCCGAGTCAAGGACAACACCCTGAGTCTAGCACAACACCCCGAGTCTAGCACAACACCCCGAGTCAAGCACAACACCCCGAGTCAAGCACAACACCCCGAGTCAAGCACAACACCCCGAGTCAAGCACAACACCCCGAGTCAAGCACAACACCCCGAGTCAAGCACAACACCCCGAGTCAAGCACAACACCCCGAGTCAAGCACAACACCCTGAGTCAAGCACAACACCCTGAGTCAAGGACAACACCCTGAGTCAAGGAGATTTGCATTAAAGAGGAAATTGTCCAAACATTTTAATAATTGTAAGTGACAGGTAAATGTGCCCATATATAATTAAAATGTAGATTTTTTTTCTGCATGTGTTCAGCATCGATGTATTATGGTGGCATGTCTAAATATACTCCCCAGAGAAGCAGATAAACTAGTTATGTTTCTGAACACCTGAAGAAAAGACTTTTGTCAAGTGCTACATACTGGTGTAGCCAGCAGTAGTCACAGCTTCTCAGTAGAGCTGTGTAATTAAGGTTTGGAGTTCAATTCCAGGTTGTGGCAAACTGACAAGGCCACAGCCTGCAACATTGTCTTATGGCACAACTTACAGCCTTACCGCGTTGCACGGAAGTAACTCATATAGGTGCCTGTCTGCTCAATTATTCTACCAAGATAGTAGATAGGTGACAACAAGCAGTGGTTCAACAAGCTGTGTGGTTAATCAAGCAGTGTGGTTAATCAAGCAGTGTGGTTCAGCAAGCAGTGTGGTTCAACAAGCAGTGTGGTTCAACAAGCAGTGTGGTTAATCAAGCAGTGTGGTTCAGCAAGCAGTGTGGTTCAACAAGCTGTGTGGTTAAACAAGCAGTGTGGTTAATCAAGCAGTGTGGTTCAGCAAGCAGTGTGGTTCAACAAGCGGTGTGGTTCAACAAGCGGTGTGGTTCAACAAGCTGTGTGGTTCAGCAAGCAGTGTGGTTAATCAAGCAGTGTGGTTCAGCAAGCAGTGTGGTTCAACAAGCAGTGTGGTTCAGCAAGCAGTGTGGTTCAGCGAGCAGTGTGGTTCAGCGAGCAGTGTGGTTCAACGAGCAGTGTGTTTCAACGAGCAGTGTGGTTCAACGAGCAGTGTGGTTCAACGAGCAGTGTGGTTCAACGAGCAGTGTGGTTCAACGAGCAGTGGGGTTCAACGAGCTGTGTGGTTCAACGAGCAGTGTGGTTCAACAAGCTGTGTGGTTCAACAAGCTGTGTGGTTTGGTGCTTCATTGCAATGAAGCAAAATGCTGCAAAATATAAGTGGCAAAAATAGCTTAGAAGTAAATAAAAAATCTATCAAATCTATTTACTTAATTACATTGAAAAAATGCCCACTGGGCTTTAGTCAAGCTACATAATTATTAAGGAAGAAGTATGCAATTTGGAACATATGAACAGGTGGAACAGGTACAGAGAAATGCATCTAATTGAAAGAGCCAGGAAATGCAAAATAGTGATGTGACTCCAAAGGTTTTTGGAATTATTATGTTATTATTTTTGAGGGAATCCAACTTAATTTTACTTCAATCGAGTTAATTAATTAATATTAATTAAGCTACATCATGAGCACTTGCACTTCCCATCTGTTCCTGTAACCAGTTCTAAAACTGCTTTGTCTGAGGTCCACAGGAAGTGTAGATGGACAGAACCTGATAACTTTTGAACAACACATTTAATAATGATAATTTTTGTATTTCAGTAACATTCCAGTCATTAAAAAGGAGGAAACATACATGTATTCCTGACTACTCAATGATTAACAAATTGTATAGCAGTGTGTGATTTAGCATAATTTGAAAACATAATTAAAAATTTGATAAAATAATTTAATAGACATAAGTCAGTCCTGCTCCACAATTTTGCCCTAGACTGGATACAGCGTGGTGTTAATCAGTCAAGGAAAGTTATTTTTGTGTATTAAACGCCTCCTAGTGTTCATGAAGAGTCTTGCCACCCAGACACTAAAGCCAATACTTCATTAGCCATACAAGACAATTCTTTAATCCTTTATTTTGATTGGCTCATCGTTTCCCTTAAAACCCTGCCTAGAAGGCCAGCATCCCAGGGTCTCCTCTACACTGTTGATGCTGAGGCAGTTTTTTGTGTGGATTCTATGTAATTAAGCTGTCAGTTGAGGGCCTGTGAGGCATCGCTTTCTTAAACTAGACACTTATATGCATTTGTTCTCTTGCTCAGTCTTGCACTGGGGCCTCCCACTCCACTTTCAATTCTGGTAGGAGCCAGTTCATGCTGTTCTGTGAACAAACACAACATGTCATTCGATCACAGGAGTGATGATTAACAATAACGGGTCTCTACCATGCCTATGTAGATCAGCCATTTCCATCTACATTTATAAATTACAACAGTAAAAATATGTATTTTCTATCAATCTGCGATTATTTTAATGGACGAAAACATTTGAACGGTAGTGTGTGTGTGTGTCTGCAGCTTCAACTAAAAATAGCAGTGAAAAACATACCCTGACAGGATAGTGGGTGTCTAACACAGACAGTAAAAACTGAAGGTTTCCTGTCATTTGTATAAGACAGCAGCACGGAGCTACTGACTCACAACATCCAGCGGTGGAGTCTCTGGGGCATTTTCCAACTCATGTGAGTACATAAGCTCATGCATTAAGGTGGTGAGGAAAGACAGCTGAATTACATCTTAGATGAGGTCGTAGCTTCGATTTGTGCATCATGCAAGTTCTTCATGAAAAGTGTAAGTAACTTAAAAACTATAATTGGCATTTTGTACATAGTCCTACTCGCAAATACTATTTTATTAATCAAGGCATTAATAGATTAAAAAAAAATAAAGATAATTTCGACTTGATGTCATCAAATACTTTGCATGTACATGCCTAATTTTTTTAGCCAGCAATACCTAACAGTTTAAAAAAGGCAATTACTACTTCTGGTTTGTTAAGTTCATGCCAAACATAAATCCAAAACTTAAGCATTTCCAATTTCATTGGTAAGTCAGAGTCAGATATGTGTAAATGTTCAATTTACATCAACCTCTTGTGTAAAGCGGCGAAAGTTACAGGCCAAATATCGCATGTTACAGGACCGTCTAACCTGTGAACACGTCCAAAGGTTGCATCTGATCTGAAAGAGAAAGCAGAAGCAGCCTCTGAGTCGACTCCATCACCAATGAGCTTGTTTGAACAATCGAACCAGAAACAATGCATGTTAGCAACAAAATGGACAACTGCAGCACCCCTGAAGACTACCAGCGCTACCTCTACCCAACGGTCTACAGTCTGGCCCTGGCATTTGGCCTGCCAGGGAACCTGGGAGCCCTCTACGTTTTCATCTTCAAGCTCCGTCCACACACCTCCTCCACCAAGTATGTCATTAACCTGGCCCTGGCAGACACAGCCATCCTCTGTACCCTGCCCTTCAAGATCCACTACCACCTCAGGAGCAACGACTGGGTGTTCGGAGATGTCACCTGCCGCATCACAGGAACGCTCTTCTTTGCCAACATCTACATCAGCATCGCCTTCATGACCTGCATCTGCGTGGACAGATACGTGGCCGTCGTCCATCCTCACGCCTACCTGAGGGTGCGTAACTCGTACTGTGCCATAGTGGTCAGTGCGCTGGTGTGGGCTACGGCGGGGGCGGCCGCCCTGCACTTCATATTAGCGGGACCGCTGGACAGCCGACCCGACGGAGGACCCAATGGGCGCCGGAGCTGCTTCGAGAACTTCTCCCAAGACGAGTGGAACAAACGCGTGGGGCCCTCGAGCATACTCGGCCTCGTCTTCGGCTCGCTAGTGCCCTCTGTGGTGATCCTAGTGTGTTACCCTCTGGTGGCGAGGCGGATCACACGTATTCGGAACAACACTGCCCGTGGAGCCCTGAGGGTCATCTACACCATCCTGGCCATCACCCTGTTCTGCTTCATGCCCTACCACGTAGTGCAGTTTCTGCATCTGCTGCGTCGCCTGAGTTTCATCCGGCACTGTCCGTCTGCTAACGGCATCCATTATGCCCAGCGGGTGGCCACTGCCCTCGTCAGCCTGAACTGCGCTTTGGACCCCGTCCTCTACTACTTCAGCACTACTCACTGTAAGTGGGGTAAATACAAAATGAGGTTACGAAGGTTTTGGCCCAGGAGAGTCAGGGGAGTTTACACCATCGCCGGGGTTCAGTGAGCATTTTAGACATGTCCGCTCTAACTGCAGAGAAATTGGAATATACAAATTCGAAAAAGGCTTTGGTGACATTTTTTCGAGACATTATGACGTTCTCCTTATTCTGTTTTCAGGGACAACGCAATTTACAGGTCCAATAGCTCAAGAGCCCCTGAAAAACGTTTAGTCAGGGTGTCAACTAACTTAAATACAACAGTAGCAGTTTTTTTTCACTGTGTCACTGTGTGTCAATGAACAATTTAACAAACCACTGTGTATGTAGATTGTTTAATCTAAGCAGCTCTCTAAAATGTCTGCAACCATGGCTGAATACCAACTGGGGTAGTAGTCTACATGGACCTATGTCATTGTCTGGGTGGAGGAGTTCATTGGGAGATGTTGCGATGAGACATGGCCATAAATACAGATGAGACCTGGCCATAGATACAGATGAGACCTGGCCATAGATACAGATGAGACCTGGCCATAGATACAGATGAGACCTGGCCATAGATACAGATGAGACCTGGCCATAGATACAGATGAGACCTGGCCATAGATACAGATGAGACCTGGCCATAGATACAGATGAGACATGGCCATAGATACAGATGAGACATGGCCATAGATACAGATGAGACATGGCCATAGATACAGATGAGACATGGCCATAAATACAGATGAGACCTGGCTATAGATACAGATGAGACCTGGCTATAGATACAGATGAGACCTGGCCATAGATACAGATGAGACCTGGCCATAGATACAGATGAGACATGGCCATAAATACAGATGAGACATGGCCATGAATACAGATGAGACCTGGTCGTAGTTACAAATGAGACCTGGCCATAGATACAGATGAGACATGGCCATAAATACAGATGAGACCTGGCCATAGATACAGATGAGACATGGCCATGAATACAGATGAGACCTGGCCATAGTTACAAATGAGACCTGGCCATAGATACAGATGAGACATGGCCATAAATACAGATGAGACCTGGCCATAGATACAGATGAGACATGGCCATAAATACAGATGAGACCTGGCCATAGTTACAGATGAGACCTGGCCATAGATACAGATGAGACCTGGCCATAAATACAGATGAAACCTGGCCATAGATACAGATGAGACATGGCCATGGATACAGATGAGACCTGGCCATAGTTACAAATGAGACCTGGCCATAGATACAGATGAGACATGGCCATAAATACAGATGAGACCTGGCCATAAATACAGATGAGACCTGGCCATAGATACAGATGAGACATGGCCATAAATAGAGATGAGACCTGGCCTTAGATACAGATGAGACATGGCCATAAATACAGATGAGACCTGGCCATAGATACAGATGAGACATGGCCATAAATACAGATGAGACCTGGCCTTAGTTACAGATGAGACCTGGCCATAGATACAGATGAGACATGGCCATAAATACAGATGAGACCTGGCCATAGTTACAGATGAGACCTGGCCATAGATACAGATGAGACATGGCCATAAATAAAGATGAAACCTGGCCATAGATACAGATGAGACATGGCCATAAATACAGATGAGACCTGGCCATAGTTACAGATGAGACCTGGCCATAGATACAGATGAGACCTGGCCATAAATACAGATGAAACCTGGCCATAGATACAGATGAGACATGGCCATGGATACAGATGAGACCTGGCCATAGTTACAAATGAGACCTGGCCATAGATACAGATGAGACATGGCCATAAATACAGATGAGACCTGGCCATAAATACAGATGAGACCTGGCCATAGATACAGATGAGACATGGCCATAAATACAGATGAGACCTGGCCTTAGATACAGATGAGACATGGCCATAAATACAGATGAGACCTGGCCATAGATACAGATGAGACATGGCCATAAATACAGATGAGACCTGGCCTTAGTTACAGATGAGACCTGGCCATAGATACAGATGAGACATGGCCATAAATACAGATGAGACCTGGCCATAGATACAGATGAGACATGGCCATAAATACAGATTAGACCTGGCCGTAGTTACAGATGAGACCTGGCCATAGATACAGATGAGACATGGCCATAAATACAGATTAGACCTGGCCGTAGTTACAGATGAGACCTGGCCATAGTTACAGATGAGCATTGGCTCTAGTTACAGGTGAGCATTGACCATAGACACAGATTGTTCTCAGGAGTGTTGAGCAAGTAAAACGTTATGTGTAATGACATAATAATCAGAGCTTTTTTTCTGTAACAAATATATAACCATGGCATCAATTTGAGCTATATGACAACATGGATTGTTTTCAATATCATGTACCTTTAATTACAATTTCATTATGTGAAATTGATACAGTTTATTTGAGTAATAACCACCTATACAATTGTATTGCTGAACAGTGTATGAATGTAAAAGTACATTTCCATAAAACTTGTATTTCTTATGTTTTTTTTATTCAATACAGCTTTGTACAAAATCTAAAATAATCTACTGGTATAATTAGGATCACATTGAAGACAGTACTGAGGGAAGTCCCTTTTTTAGCAGAGTAGATAAAAAGCTCCCCAGATCTTCATCCTAGAAGTAACACAAAGTCAAAATCAGTCACATCCGTCACATCTAAATAAAAATCTGGTAAATGAACGATGCAGCTCGTGTGAAGTATATCTGTTTGAGGTTCATGTGTCTGAGTAATGGAAGCACTGAAGTTCCCACATACTTCTCTGTTTCTCGTGGGTGACTTTGGTTATCTAAAAGTGTGTCACACTGAACACTGACATTTACTAATGAAAGTCAAAATGGAAAGACAATGATCAGCAACTTCCTGTACTGTACCGTTCCTAGTGGGCTGTTACATTGGTGTAATCTCACTACACAGATGTAAATGTCTTCACCCATTGCTGAGGTTAGCAGGGTAGAAGAACCTTTTCCAAGCAGTTAAACAAACAGCCTATCCTGACTCCTCCTACCTGGTAGCTCCAGGACAGCAGCAGCACTTTGGTGTTGGGCTCTTCAGGTGAGGAGGACACCTTGATGACGATGGACTCCACCATGACTGTACCGTCTGGGAGATGCTGGATGGTGTAACCTTTCAGAACGCTAAAGACACACAACTCATATTACCGGAAGTATGAACCAGCATAAAACAACCAAAGAGCTATGTCAACTGTTGTCTTGCCTTACCTTTTGAGGTGTGTGTAGATTCTGACCAGAGTGTCAGAGTCACTGTGTGGGTCCTGAAATGGCACTCGACAGGTGAAGCGCAGCTGATGCTCACTGAGGCCCAACTCCTTCAGAGCCTGTTCTGGAGAGACCAGCCGAAGACTCTACAGCCAACGGCAGGCAAAGAAACATTTAAAATAACTCATTGATTTATTGCGAGTTCCACATTTCCCCTCATTAACATTACAGAAATACGTTTGAGTAGAACTCACATTGTCCTTCATGATCAAGGTCCCATGCATGGTACGGGGCTTCTTCGGGTCAGTTAACGGGCCTGTGGAGCATCAACGACACACACTAAATGACACACATTAACGAAGGGAGACGGGGAACAACTTGATGTGATGCATTGAACAATACCTCCTAGGGCCATCTCCCTCTTCAGCAGGCTGAGGGAGATGTCCACAGGGACACTGGGGTTGGTCAGAACAGTGATCGTCTCTCCGTTGGCTGGCATGAAGCAGTTGATGCCTGAGATTCACAAAGACCAGCGGTAGTCAATTCTTCTGAGGGAGACACTTTTCTTTAAACAAAATCATCGGGCAACACGGCATGGAATCATTGGAGAAGACTTGGTCGAAGGGTTGGCCGTATTTATTGTTCAAAGCTGTGTAATTAGGTACAAAAGCAAAGCATTTTATGTGTATAGCGTCCTAAAGTATAGTGTCATAGAGTATAGGGCTCCAGAGTATAGCGTCATAGATTATAGGGTCCTAGAGTATAGGGTCCTAGAAAATAGGGTCCTAGAGTATAGGGTCCTAGAGTATAGGGTCCTCGAGTATAGGGTCCTAGAGTATAGGGTCCTAGAGTATAGGGTCCTAGAGTATAGGGTCCTAGAGTATAGGGTCCTAGAGTATAGGGTCCTAGAGTATAGGGTCCTAGAGTATAGGGTCCTAGAGTATAGGGTCCTAGAGTATAGGGTCCTAGAGTATAGGGCCATAGAGTATAGGGTCCTAGAGTATAGGGCCATAGAGTATAGAGCCATATAGTATAGGGCCATAGAGTATAGGGCCATAGAGTATAGGGCCATAGAGTATAGGGCCATAGAGTATAGGGCCATAGAGTATAGGGCCATAGAGTATAGGGCCATAGAGTATAGGGCCATAGAGTATAGGGCCATAGAGTATAGGGGCCATAGAGTATAGGGGCCATAGAGTATAGGGCCATAGAGTATAGGGCCCTAGATTATAGGGGCCATAGAGTATAGGGTCCTAGAGTATAGGGCCATAGAGTATAGGGCCATAGAGTATAGGGCCATAGAGTATAGGGCCATAGAGTATAGGGCCATAGAGTATAGGGCCATAGAGTACAGTATAGTTCTGGTGGAATGTGGTGGTTTGATACATAGCAATGCAAAAATAGGTATGAATACATTTGTTTGATGCTAAAAATGCATTTGCTTGTCTAGAGACAAGAGTGAGGTTGACTACCACTTCCTGTCTTGTACTTTACAGGCTAGTGTATTCGCAAATATGCATAAGATCAAAAAGATGAGTGGTGTTTCACAGTCCTACAAACTTTAGTGGCAGCCTAGTCTTTGCACGGTACTGTTTACTGGAAAGCTCTCAATAGTGAAAAAGAAATTGCATATAAAATAAGAATTCATTATTAGTGACAACAAACTAGTCAATGAAAAGAATCGAAGATGCATGGATGTCATCTAATAGAATACACCTGCAACGTTCAATATAGAGTATATTGACAGAGTGGAGAGGCTCATGTTTCCTTCATCTTTTGCATTAAAAACATATAGCTTGTTTAGAACAGCAGTATTTAGTGTGTCTGTTGCATTTCATAGAAATATGTAAGGCAAGAAACTGATGCCCACTCATGCTCTTTGACATGCTTGTAAAGCACTCAAGAAGTGAAATGGTTGCAGAGGGCATATCAGCGGAATACCCCAGAAACAGGTGAACGGTGAATCTTCATCGCTACCTGGTTAGCACAATGCTAAACTATCCCTTTAAAGCAGACAGTGTAATAGCGTCGTCCAGGTGTCACTCACTGAACTCCTGCTCGATCTTATCCTTCAGGAACTCCATCTTCTTGGCCTCTCCGTGCACCAGTAGCATGTTGCGAGGCTCTGCCATGCGGATCAGCTGCATGATGCCCTTGGCATCGGCATGGGCACTGAATGACATGTACTCCACCTGCAGCTTCACCTCCAACTGCAGAGGTCAGGAAGGGCAAGGTCATAGGTGGCCCGACCAACCGGACTCATCTTATTCTCGATGTATTCCCTATATAGATATCACTGCAGTATCATGAGTCATGACAATGCTCAACAGAGTAAAATAGCCTCTGGTATTACCGTCTGTCTATTCTCCAGCTCCAGTTTCTTTTGACCATTCAGGATCTTGTGTCCAATCGTTCCTTGCACACAGTACCCAGGCATGATGATCTTATTAACAGGAAAATCACAGGTAGAAATGTGTCACTAACTTCACAAAAATAAGTGGATTTACTAAGACTGTCGTGTAGAACTGACCATATTCTTCTCGTTGCTCGCCCACTTCTTGAATATCTGTAGAGACAGACCAGCATGCAACATTCCCGGAGTGGCAAACACCACCTGAGGGAACACAAGTTTCACAATGGTTACTTTAAAAATGAAATTGTAGAAAAAAATCTAGAAATTCAAACAATATATATATTTCCAATGATTTGGAGAATTCTATAGCTAGTGTGCTGTAAATCTTGTTAACTTTATGTTAATCGGCACAACATTGTTTGGGTGTGCTACAGCAGATGCTTTAGTGATTAACCATTCAGTTTCGACCAAGGTTTCACAGCGACTACGAAGAATATTCCCTATAATAAATAAGTGTCTCTAATGGCCAGACCATTGTAATTTTCTGTATCTAATGCATATCAATGACTAAACATTAATTCAACGGGTGGAATTATAAATGTTAATAGAAGCAGCAGGTAGATTGGGGGTGTCAAACTCATCTTCAACCGAGGCCACATTAGCATTATGGTGGCCCTCAGAGGACCGGTTGTATCTGTAAGACTGTATAAATGTAACTACTCATTAACATATTGTTAAATGACTGTCTCTGCATTTGATTCTTATTTATTCATGTGTACAACTATTGTACATGCATTAACATAGTGTTTAAATATATGTAAGCACATTGCTCTGGGTTATTTTAACATAAACCCCTTTAATATATCAGGTTTCGAAACCCACATTACTCCATAAAACATGTCACACAAAATCAACATGCATTGTGGGAGATATAGTTTGTGTGTGTGATAAACAGACTTGGCACTGCTTCCTCACCATTGGTCCAGGGTTGTCTATGTAGGAGCGGTCAAAGGCCTTGATGTGTTTGAACTCAAACATATTTCTCTGAACAAATGTTTTCCTAATCTTCTGATTGGTCCAGGTGATGAAAAGCTTGTAGTAGTGATTGGCTTTCTCTGTGAGCCCGGTTGAGAAGTAGATTGGGGCCTTCATGTTCATCCGGTCCCTGTGGATGGAAAAGAGAAACACTGTTACACCCTTCTGTGACTGTTTATCCAATCACCAAGGCACACATTTAACATAAACCTAACAACGGGCCACAGGTCAGACCAAAACGGTAAGTGATCTATGAACCAAAAACTTACCAGAATGTTTCCAAAAGAATGCACAGCTCCTGAGCCCTGCCGAGGGCAAAGACTGGAATCAAAACCTGGGAGCAAAACATTCCACCCGTTAGGACACGAGCACAGACGAGGTGATGGACTATAGGGACAGAATAAACCCACGTGTGGCACTCACCTTTCCTCCTCTCTCCACCGTCTCATGCACTTTCTTCAGGAAGTCCCGCTCCCTGCACCTCTTCGAGTCCCGGATAGTTGTGGCATAGGTGGACTCCGAGATAAGGATGTCGGGGCGACACTTATCGATCCATGCGGCCCTATAACAATGACAAATAGACCACTTAAGCATTCATCAGAATCATGTTACACAGACACACACACACTAACCAAAATAAATGACCACTTACCCTAAATGTCTGTCTGGTGTCATATTATAGTCACCCTGCAAATTCAAGAAAGGATGTCACTTCACAGCATCTACGCGACCCATGTATTAACTAATAATAAGCCCTGTTCTCACAGTAGCAGGCATATACTTACAGTGTACACCACAGACTCAGATCCTACTTTGATTTGCACCATAGCAGCTCCCAGGACATGACCTGCATAGTAAGCCTTTATCTCCAGTTCATCATCCACCTAAGAAAACAGTGGAGAAAATAAACCCGCTACATTAATCATTTTAGAAATAATATCTCCCTCTGTTATTATCACTTTTATGGTTGTTGTGATAGCAAATGATAAACTATGTAGAAGGAGAGACAGCGCAAATACAGTGCATCTGGAACCAGGTTACCCTAGACATTTGTTCTAAGCCCACACCAGAGTCTAGGGATGCAGATAACAGTAAGACTTGAACACTAAACTGGATAAATTCAATTACAGAATAAACAATGATAACTGCATACCTGAACAGTCTGATGGAGGTTCAAAGGGACTACTTTCTTCATGCAGTCCTTGATCATCTGCGATGTGAAGAAGTTGGTCTCGCCCTTCTTGTCCACGGTGATCTTCCTGAAGTCCTCCAGTAAGATGGGGCAGATAGCCTTGGTAGGATGGGTCATGTAGATGGGCCCGTCGTAGCCCACCATCTCACTCATGTACGGAAGAGCCCCACAGTGGTCCAGGTGGAAATGACTAGGAGATATGGTGATAAATCGGTTACTAGATCAGATTCTTAATTCAGTTAAATAAATACTGACTGCGCTATATAGGGAGAGTCGTTTGTGTCAGTTGTTTGTCTTGCTGAAAAGTAGAAGTTAGTTTTAAGTCAAAGACCACAAACCTGATAATTACACAATCCAAGAATTCTGTCAGGCGTCCTTGCTGTGTTATGTAAGAGAAATCTGGGAATCGTCTCTGGAATGGCAACAAAGGCACAACAATAGATCATCAAAAAAGAAACCTAACAGGTATTTGAATGTCAGAATGAGTACCACGCTGAAAATAAGTGAGTACATACAGATAGCGCTTTGCTCGTCTACTTACATCATCATTGTAACCCATATGCATCCCACAGTCAAGCATAATGTTTTTGCCCCCAATAGAGACAAGGATGCAACTACGACCAACATCTTGGCCAGCACCTGAGAAAGAACACGAAGAAGAGATTGAAATCCCTTTTCATATTTCAAATAAAGTATCTTAGCACAGCATATAGGCACAGCACAGCATATAGGCACAGCACAGCACATAGGCACATCACAGCATATATGCACAGCACAGCATATATAGGCACAGCATGTAGGTGAGTGGGGATAAATCTTGGGTCAGTAAAAAAAAAGTCGCACGTTAACATAAATATGTTTAAGGACCACAGTAATGCTTAATGTATATTGTGTAGCGACGTGTCGAATCTGCTCCAACGAGATACATGCGCAAACGTGTGTATTTCATTACTGTATAATAATATCAGAATGTGCATGCAGAGGAAATTTAAATACATACCCAGTGGGGTAACCTTTATCTCAGGCATCCTGATAGGGTATTCAAACCAGCTAAATGGGGCCGAGTAAAGTAGCTTGCTAAGCTAGTCTACTTTAGCTAGCCGGTTAGCTTCAAGTAACGTTAACTATCTACTCACGTTACCTCTAGACTAGAGTCTAAGCAGCTAGCTATAAACTAAACGTGCCGTCTAGGTGACCCTAGCGGCGAATTAATGTAATAATAGTGAGCTCGAATCAATTTGCTTTAAATTATTATTATTATTGTTGTTGCTCTTAATGTTCCAACTTATTGTTCAACCTTAAATGTACGACTGGGTTATTGATTCGACACAATTTCATGGCTCGTTTCAAAATAACAATACCACGTGACTGAATAACAATACCCGTGACTGATGACGGTCGACGTTTTGTACGTCAATGCGTCATACAACGTTACAACTTTGTTTTTTTAATTTTTTTATTTGTATTATTATTTTCTTTTACAATAGTCATACAAACAATCAAGGCACAATGTGTTAGTACAATCAATTACAACGTGTTTACAGCTTTAAGGTAGAGACGATATATAACAAATCATAAAAATAAACTAAAAAATAATAATAATAAAAATAAACTAGGGGTCTTTTTAATCCATAAGGGAATGTGAATCCAACAAAAATAAGAGTCTTTTGGCGTTATCCTTTGTCATATATTGTAAAGATGATGCAAATAGCTTAAGATCATTCATCCAACCGTTGATGTGGGGCTTGACCTTAACATATTTGCACCTATGAATAAAATGTTTGCAATGCACAATCAGATTATTTATCAAGAATTCTATGTTTTTATCCTCCATAAATATTCCAGTTTTAATTGACATTTCGTTTAACGGGTGTAACAATATGTCCTTAGATTGAAGCCAGCATTGAAAAGACAACCATAAGTCATTAACCAGTTCACACTGAAAGAAAACATGCTCAACCGTCTCAACATCGTTCTCACAGAAAACACAAGAGTTACTCTCCCAATTAAATTTAACATGTAAGAAGTGATTTGATGGATAAATATCATTTAATATTTTAAATGTCACTTCTTTGGCTTTCGGTGGAAGAGGATACGATAAGGTTCGTTTCCTAATCTTTCTTGCATCTTCCTCACTGAAGTTATACAACGTTACAACTAGCAACAACGCTGTATTGGTATTTTGTATTATAATATGTACTGCATTGTATTGGCATATTGCTTTGTTCTGTTTGAAATAATTAATATGTCTAATAAAAAAAATAAAAAAAACACTGATCTGACATCAGTTATACGTCAAAAAAAAAAAAAAAAAAAAAAAAAGCTGTTCCCCTTTCGACTTTAAACGTTATGGATGCAAATAAGCAATGAACTGAACTCAACATGCATTCACTTGTGATAGTATAGAAGTATCAGACCATCGCACACAAACACCGTTATTGCGAAGAACGTCTAGTGGCTAAATGCGTTTCTATCAATCTATTTATATTTCTATCTATCAAAGCACTATGTGCTCTTCTAATGACAACAGAGCAAAAACATTGCGCTTCTTTGTCGCCCGCTATCGATCATCTTTCGGAACTGCAGTTAATACGAATTTCTGACCTGTGCGGAGTCAGACACGACTTCACCTCTTAGTTTGATTGGAACCACCCATAAGCAGAAGCTAATCTGAATTGACTTAACAAAATGTTACCAATGACGATGACAGGTTAAATGATACCAACCTATACGGAGATCCAAATTCATGCAAGAAAACAAGGATATAAAATTGCTGCACTCATTCATTTGTAGACCTACTTCCGGATAGTCATGGCTGTAGCATTGGAGGATCAGAAATTTTCTTTACAGGAGGTTCTTGACACATTTAAGTTATGTCTCTCTGAAAACAAAGAAGTACACCTTGAACAGTATGTGGCAGGTTGGCGTGGTCTTGTAAGGTAAGTCGTTTAAATGCTAACTGCAGTAATTTAGTTGAGCTAACGTTAGCTAGCCGGCCAATCAAAACAAACCCTATTGCTTATTAATCGATAATAATGATCTGCTTAAGTATTGTTAAAATAGCACCGTCAGCTGTTATTATATTTATTTTATTTTAAAATCGATTTGTGTATATGAATATAAATGTGCTTGCAGTGTTTTCCTTTATAAACGTGTCAATTTTCAAATATGAAAGTGATTTGGTGTGGCAGGAAAAACTAATTATTGGACACCACCATTTATTTCTGATGGAAATAAATGTTCCTAATCACCTCGCACACAACGTAACCTTTCTTAACCTCAATAAACTGGATCGTTCTCTACCTTTTTTCACTCAATGCTTCTTTATTAGTCATAATCCCCATTAAAATGAAAAACACGAGTGTGTCTCTTTCAGTTTTCCACCATTCAGTTCAATTAACGGGAATTCTTAGTTAGACTTCAGATTAGGTCTGTGTTTTGTTTAGACTCTAACGTTCTGATACTCCTCAGGAAAAGGTTTAAAAGTTTTGTCAACATTTTAGTATAATATGTTTTTAACACACTTTTATGCTAAATGTAGGCAGAGGTTTTGAGTCAAGTCAACTTATCCTAGAGATGTAATGTAATCAAAGACCAACTTAGGTAAATAAAAAATCTGCTATGGAAGAATGCTTAAATTATTCTGAAAGAACACAAAGAGCCACATGTTTTGCAGCTAGGTTTATTTGGGATAATGACACAACTATTTCAGTTTAGTTACATGCATTAATGGATTTCACTAAGTTAGTTATTTTAGCCACAATGATAAATGTTGATCAAATACACATATTGAAATACCTGTATTACCATGCATTGTGCTGTGGCACACAACTTTTAATAGTATTTAGTCTGGTAGTTAAATAATAAATTGTGGCACATTTGTCTGCCAGCGTTTAAACTCTCCGGCATTGAGAATTGTATGTCAACAATTTGATGAACTGGCAAACTATTTTGGCTCTTGCTGGAGTCGTTTTCAGTTTGCTCAACAATTTTCTAGCAATGCTTTCTTGCATAGCACAGGCAAACACCCTGCACTATTGTTGTTTGATAGCAAGGACTATCTGAGCCCTTTGGGGTTTGTTTCGCTAAAATATTTATACCTAAGAGCTTTTACCACATTGCACAGTATTGACATCTGCTGGACGGAGATACATATGAGCATTTGGTTTATTTGATGTTTATATGGAAGTAGTTTTCCATTACAACCGTTCACATTTTGAGATATTTGATGACTATTGGATTTGATAAGATAGGCCTATAAGAATGCATCAAAAACAGTCCGCTAAAATATATGTTCTGTCTATATCATCTTTTTTATCTCCAGATTCATGAACAGCCTGGGTAGTGTATTCTCCTTCATCTCCAAGGATGCTGTTAACAAAATCCAAATCCTAGTCAACCATCTGAACAGTGAAACGGGGGCCCACTACGTCACTATTCAGTCTATGGTTAGATATGAACTGGACAACCAACTGGTGGACCTGACCAAGAGAGGCAGCTTCCCTGAGTCTGGTTGCCGCACCCTCCTGAGGCTGCACCGTGCTTTGCGCTGGTTAGAGCTCTTCCTGGAGAGGCTACGAACCAGCACAGAGGACAGCAAGACCTCTGCCATGTGCTCTGAGGCCTACAATGAATCACTCTCCCAACACCATCCGTGGATCATCCGTAAGGCTGCTGGCACGGCTTTCTGGGCTCTCCCGGGACGTGCTCAGTTCTTTGACGTGATGAATGTTGGGGTACCAGATCAGGTGGTGGCTATGTTAGGGGATGCCATGCCTCTTATCTCTGAGGTGTACCAAGTCACGGAGGATCTGTATGCCCAGAACAACCTGTTGGAGTTGCCCTAGTGGTCAACGAGTGCCGTAGCAGTAGTAGCAGTCTGGTTTGAGATCTGTTTGCGGTGTGTGTTGGCATAGGAGTTGGCATCACAGCACTGAGATCTAGGACCAGGCTAGAGAGGAATATTCTGTAGCACCGTTATTCGTCCAGTTTATTTCCATAACATTGGACAACCAATGCTGCTTCTGATCTGTCTTGAATGGGATGATGACCAAATATTGTTCTGGTGTCTTAAATTTTACATTTTGGCATTCATAGACTACAATAGATTATTATTTTTATCGGTTTCTGATTGGTTTTGTTTTACGCAATAATTAGTTACATGTTCTTGTATGGACTGGTGTAATGGGGTATTATCCAATGGTAATTTTGCTGAGGGCCCTCTCTAAGTATAGGGACTGTGAAGGATTCTTTCATAGTTTGTCTCTGTACTCCAAAGGTTTGGTTTTAAAATCAAACAAATTTCTATCATTTAACTTAGTGTTTGAGGTTTCCATTTATAGTCTCAACTGTTTCACTCCCCTGACCCTGATCAGCTGAGGAGTACCTCAAGTATTGGGACAGATTAATATGATGTTTTAATTTGTTTGTGGTCATTTTCTTGCTGTATTAAGAAAGACCTGAATGTATTTGGAAGTATTTGCTTGTACTTTAGCACGCAAGTTGTTTTTGAATTTGAACACTTGCGATTGAATTATACTGCAGTGTCAAAAGTTAATTTATCAATAATGACAATTGGTAGCCTTACATGACCCAAGCCATAACACTGCTTTGGCTTTGCATCTGTCACGTTTTTAAACCTTTAAATGGCTTCCTTTGGTTTTCCAGTCATAGTGTTCACAGGCCAATACCAGAATCTAAGGGCAAATAGAATGTCTAGCCCAACAATAAACACTGGCATTTTTCTAACACTTGCACAAATCAAACTACAACTAACCAATATGTGGTCAAATTCTCTGAAAGAAAAGCTGAAATCCTTATTTAAAAGGGGTATTTAGAGTCTTGACATTGTAACATTAGAAAAGGTCCATAATATATATGCAGCTATAATGGAGTGACTTTTTAATTGCTGTACTATTAGTCACCAGAAAGCGCCCTGGCTTCTATTGTCCAATATGAAAACGCACCCTGCTAATTGTTTCACTAAGATACAAGTTCGCCTTTATTTAAAAGCAAAATCCCTTGATAATTTTCTGGTTGCTACAATTTTACAGGGCACAAAGGAGAGTAGGTAATTGTTATTTAGTACAAATTGCATTTTAATTAATTTTCCAAAAATATTTTGTTATTAAAAGATTGACTGGGAATTATATGAATTTAATGTAGGGATATCCGTTTTAACTTGTACACATGTTTTGATTTCAGTACCAAACATTTAGGGGCTGTTTCCAGAACATGAATTAAGCCTACAACAGTAATAAAAATAAATTCTCATGGAGATTTTCTATTGAGCTTAATTTCTATCACAGAACTAGGCTTATGCACTGACTGCGAAGCTATGGGTTGAATGATATATCCAAAAGAAGACTAAGTGCTTTACTCTCCCCCGAGGAAGGGCATTATCGGATGGGCAGAGCATGATCACATTTCTAATGCACTGACAGATTTGAATTGTAAAGTCTAACGATATGTATAGTTTATTTCCACGTCAAATTATTTAATTTTATGGTTTTAAATATAATTTATCTTGGCTTTGCATTTTCGGTTGCAGTATTTCTGCAATGATTTGTGTTTACTTTGTCAATGTGTAATCCTAAGAATAAAGATTAAGATAAACCAAAAAATTCAAATACATCTGGTGGAGTTGTTGTTCTTTCACGATATTGCGAAACATTATGCTGTCAGTAAAAACAACATGGATGCTGCATTTTATGTATTAGCTTTATTATGCCCCGCCCCTCGCCCGCTGGTGCCACCTGTTTGAGGCGAGCACCGTCGTCAAGGTAACGCCTGCTGTGTTGCTAACTTGAGCGCGCGTGATTGGATGGGCTGTCGCGCTTGACTTCTGAAAGAAACCTGAACATTGAGCTCACAGGTGTTGAACAGCAAAACCCAGGGGGTCTTAACGGGTTAAAATGGATGGTATGTTGCAGATATTTGTGTTATCTTATACGTGTACTATTCGTATAGGCCTACATTTATAATGGCAAAGTACCGTGCGGTCACTAACTCGACTAGAATCGGACCGCTTATTGTTAGTTACTGTTGCTAGAGGGATATTAACTAGTGTTACGCCGGACACAAGTTGGTGAACTGCAAGAAAGACAAACGCAACAAACGTTTATTTTCTGACATTAAGCGTAAGGGTGATGGGTAGCAATAGTTATGTACAGTACAGCACATACTACTGAGATAGCTACATGTTTTATGCACATTGAGCATGTTACTACTAGTACTAGGACATGATTATACCAAATATTTGTTCAATTTCTTCTATCCGTCTTTCAGAGCTGAGACACATTTAAAAGCTTAAAAACTGCTGTGAAGAACAATGCATTTGACAAGGCCAAAGTCTTCAAAAGGACGCAGTAGACCGAGCGTGAGCCATACCCCAGATGTGGATGTGGCTGCCAGCATCCAAAACACATTCCCTAAGCCTCCTTCGGTGGCCTCTGGCACATCAAATCGTCGCACTCACTCCCAATATGCCCTTAGGCACAGCAATGAGCTGAGAGCGGGTGAAGTCCCAGACTACTTAGATAATGTTCCAGAGGTATCCGCTCTTCCTTTCCCCTGGAACAAATACAAGCCCCTGCCCTCTATAGAGAAGAAAACATCCGAGGCTGGCGTCTCGTTTCGGTGCATGGAGGCGAAGACGTCCAAACTCAGTCTGTCTGACAACCTCCTAATTCAGGCTCAACGAGGGCACGGGGAGCACCAGCTGACCTCAGATAGGACCAGGGCTGCATCCCAGAGCAACCCAGAGATTGGCAACATGTCAGAGGTGTTATCCAAGGACCACCCTCCACCCTACCATCCAGACCGCAGTGCGACAGCCACAAGTCAAATTGCATCATTATCTGCCCCCAACACTACCGATCCAATGGGGCTACTTCTTGCCATCCGAGCCCCGTGTGGGAAGAGGTTTGAGCACCACTTCCTATCCACGGACACTTTGTTGAATGTGCTGTCCAGTGCAGAGGCCAAATATGGGACCAGATATGAGAATGGTTACATTGAGACTCTCGATGGTCACATTGAAACCGGTGTGGATAGAGCCCTCCGCAGGACTTTTACAGATCTTAACATGACTCTGGCTCAATGTGGCATCTTGAATAGATCAGTACTGTGCATATTTCAGGACACAGACTCTGCTTAATCTCAAACGCATTTCAGTATGACTTATATTACTAATTATTTTCGACAAATATATATATAATTTGATTAGGAATCATATTTATACCGGAAAATAGATTCTTCCCTTTGTTAAAAACCAAAAGGTTTGCTTATTAAGACTGTTTTTTTTATTCAACCGTACACATTTAAAGGGAAAGTAATATATTGTCCAGACAGAAATGATCTATGTAGGTAACCTTTTATTACAAAAATCACTTTGAAAACAAAAAGTGCATTAATTATAAGAAAACAGATTTAGCAGAGAATATAGCTTAAGAAGCATATTTGAATTCTCTAAAATCTTAGTTCGTTCAGTTCAAGCTTAGTCCAAATATAAATAATATTTACTGATGTTCAAAAAAACAACACAATTTAACTTGTTCCTGAACCTTAACTCGAAATAAATTCCTAACAATTTAGGAACATTCTGTACTTACAATACTTATTTAACTTGGTGAAAGTGACCTATTATCTGTCAGTTGGCAGAATAAGTTTTTTATTTTTTTTTAATAAAACATTCTGTCTAATTCGGACATTGATGCTTATGTCAATTTTATGCTAATAGAAGGTGACTTAACACAATTTTTTTTAAAGCCCTATTTTTAACAAATTAAATAAAACATGGAGCAACTGCTCTAATACAGTATAAATACCCTACATTCTGGTATTATTATGAAACAAACATCTGAACAATCAAAATCTGTTGTGATCTTGTAATGCTATAATATCTGAAGAGACTGAACAAAACCTTAACTTCAAGACTACTTATAGTCTTAACTTCAAATCAAATTACATTCCACTCATATTTTTTAAATAAAGAATAATTATCAACACCGCAAACCTCCCAACTATATACAATCTCTATGCAGCGGTCAACACCCAAATGACCTATTCCTCTATAGAGAGCACTTGATCTTGTGGGTAAAACAACATTTGTCCAACTTTCTTTTTACAAATATGAAAAATAATAAACAGCTTTTATCCAAATAGTCTCAAAGAGCAAACTAGGTCAGACTAGCCTGACTATTGTCCTGATATCTGAAATGCTATGCATATTATATAATCATGGTTAACATACCGTGATTCCATGTTAACATAAAAAAAAAAAGATCTTTAAAGTGACTTAAGCCAGAGAAGCTCAAATGTAAGACAAAAATTTCAACAGCATACTTATTAAAAGCATTTAACAATGACTGGTAAGAGAACAGTCTCTTCAGTTACTGATTTTTTCAATTTCATCCAGATCATCTGTGTCAAGTTTGTATATCTTCTTATCTGTGTTGGGGAATTAGAAAACATTACGTTACTGTTAAGAGCATCGTTATAAAGATCATATGTAGAATCTTGTAATAATTTAGTCTAACGTCTGAAACATACTGAAATGCTCCTGGATTTGGTTGAGAATGTCCATGCTGTGTTGGCTGTCAATCATATTGACAGCCAGCCCCCTCTTGCCAAAGCGCCCTGTTCGGCCAATCCGATGAAGGTACGTCTCGTTGTCAGCGTTTCCGTCTTTGTCCATAGGCAGATCAAAGTTTATCACCACAGAAACCTGCTCAACATCAATGCCTATTGATGAATAAATAAAAGCATGTTAGTATTTTTGAAGGAACTTAATTTTTCTGGCTTTTGTTGACTTGATATTCACCTCTAGAGCATACGTTGGTTGTCACCAGGACTTTCTCTTTGCCTTCCCTGAAGCGTTCGATGACAGCTGCTCTCTGCTCCACAGTCATCTCCCCACTTAACAGCGCCACCACATGGCCCTCTTTGATAAGCTCAGCAGCCAACCAGCCAGCTGTCTTTCGGGTCTGGAGGCAAAACAAACTTTTAGTTATTTATTGTACCAAATAACTTATTCAATAAAAAAAAACAATGGCATTCATTTATTAATTGAAGTACAGTATAAGGTTTCTTTAACCCCTAATACAATTATACGGGGGACAGACTTACATGACAGAAAATCATGGCCTGGGCGATAGTGATTGCTCCGTAGATATTACAGAGTGCTGTGAACTTCTCCTCATTATCGTTGCAGAGCACGTAATACTGCTTGATAGTGTCCAACGTCTCCTCTTCACGTTTGAGCTTGATAATATTGGGGTCTGGTATGACTCTCTCTGCAAACTTCCACACAGAGTCCTCAAATGTGGCAGAGAACAGCAACATCTGACATTCTTTTGGTAACAATCTGTAAGGAGTAGAAAAAAGTAAATGGCTACCTTATGAAGTTAGATAATTCATATGTGCACCCTCTGGTATGAGAAGTCATCATTACAAGAATTTTAGAGCATCATCAAATACATCACAGTGAAACAGAATACAGTGGAGTCCGACTAGTCTCCGTAGCTTGTTAACTGTAACATCTGAAAATAACCTCTGGCCAATAAGAGGCCAGTTATCTGTAAACAACTTTAATAGCAGCACGTGTGAGCAAGTGATGTCAGCTGTACAGGAACAACAAATTTCAAATCTGTAGAAAGTTAAAGAAAATGTTATTTCTGTCAGGATAGCAAAACGTTACTAACAATATCTCACAGAGTATCATACTTAGTAACATTGGGGTTCTGTTCTCCCCGCCCAGTCAGACGCTCGTTCCCGTTTTCGACAAGATCTCCACAAAGCTACACAAATACCTGTCACTGTCCGTTGCTACATAATGAATGTGTGGTGGGCTGGTTTTCACATCTCACATCTCATATCCAAAAGCCTTGGCCATCCACTATTTCTATGATCAAACAGTTCACAGAGTTTGCAGGCTTGTTTGTGTGTGTGTGTGTGTGTGATTCTTTCAACTAGATGAGAGTACCTCACCTCTGGATCCGGATGCTCTGGTCCTGGTGACCCTGTGTGGCAATCATTACGTCGGCCTCGTCCAACACAAAGACGTTGATCTTCTTAGGGTCGATAGCCTTGAGTTTGGAGCACCAGTCCAGGACCGTGCCAGGTGTACCGATGACAATCTGCTCCTGGATCGTCATCCCTTTCTCCACTGGTCCACACACCCAGACACATACAGGGCAGGTCATTATGTTCTGGGCCCCAGGAATATGAGATGATGCTCGGGGAAAGGCTAACGGGGCTCCGTGTAAACTTTGAAAAACAGTTATACCAACTCTGTATACCGTCTCTGTAATACAACTTGTTAGGATGTTGCACTTGCCTCACTGTTTGTCCTGCTTGAAGCTAGAAATGGGATTGAACTGATCTATGCAAATGCTTAATTTATTCAATAATACATACTGTTATTCTGCATACAACCTGTCATGTCACACACACACACTTACATTTATTGCCACGAATGGCATATGCCAATTTGACCTCAGGATAGTGTTTGCCCATCTGCTCAATGACCTTACCAGTCTGCAAAGCTAGCTCGTATGTCGGGGCAATGCAAAGACACTGAGGAGGCAGTAAGACAAAGAAACACATGAACAAAACACAATGTAATAATGTCCTCTAAATCAAGACAGTATGAATGTGACCTTAGTCTGAACTTGCTGATCACCTTTATTAGATGGTCTAACTTCTTAAAGATGAGCTCAAGACCATGGCCTGCATGTTAATGGCTCCATACTGTGTGTGTGTGTGTACAATGCAGAACACTAATAGCCCCTCACCTGAGTCCATTTGTTTGCTGGGATAACATTGCTGAGCATGGCCAGAGCAAAGGCAGCCGTTTTACCTGTGCCAGACTGTGATTGGGCAATCAGATTCTGAGGTCTGGAATCAGAGGGATAATACATGCTGAAGAGAGCACAACAAGGGGCTAAAAGGTAGATCCCATTGATTTCACAGGAAATAAGCATTGACGTTGACCACCTAAATAAATGGTGCAATTTCAGAGATCTGCCATCTTCCAACACGGCAGGTACTTTCTCAGTATTGTAAGTGAGTATTGAAAAAAAATCTACAGCCTGCTTTTCAACTAAAGTAACGTTTAAGCTGTCTCTACCAACCAGTTACACACCCCCAGTCTTTCAATACAGAGCGTCTAGGCTCTGAAAAAGTAACCTAAAAGGGCTACTCACGGCTCAGCCAGCATCATGGGCAGGGCATTCTCCTGGATCTTAGAGGGTCTGTTGAACCCCATGCTATACACTCCTTCCAACAACTCCTCCTTCCTGAGACAGAAATACAATAAAAAGGTACACAAAGGCTAACATGTCCAACATACAGCACATTAGTGGTGTAACAGAACACAACATCAGTTAGTACATGGGCCAACATACACCACATGAGTGGTGTAACAGAACACAACATCAGTTAGTACATGGGCCAACATACACCACATTAGTGGTGTAACAGAACACAACATCAGTTAGTACATGGGCCAACATACACCACATGAGTGGTGTAACAGAACACAACATCAGTTAGTACATGGGCCAACATACACCACATGAGTGGTGTAACAGAACACAACATCAGTTAGTTAGTACATGGGAACACAACATCAGTTACATGGGCCACACATGAGTGGTGTAACAGAACACAACATCATATAGTACATGGGCCAACATACAGCACATGAGTGGTGTAACAGAACACAACATCATATAGTACATGGGCCAACATACACCACATGAGTGGTGTAACAGAACACAACATCAGTTAGTACATGGGCCAACATACACCACATGAGTGGTGTAACAGAACACAACATCATATAGTACATGGGCCAACATACACCACATGAGTGGTGTAACAGAACACAACATCAGTTAGTACATGGGCCACAACATCATATAGTACATGGGCCAACATACACCACATGAGTGGTGTAACAGAACACAACATCATATAGTACATGGGCCAACATACACCACATGAGTGGTGTAACAGAACACAACATCATATAGTACATGGGCCAACATACAGCACATTAGTGGTGTAACAGAACACAACATCAGTTAGTACATGGGCCAACATACACCACATGAGTGGTGTAACAGAACACAACATCAGTTAGTACATGGGCCAACATACACCACATTAGTGGTGTAACAGAACACAACATCAGTTAGTACATGGGCCAACATACACCACATGAGTGGTGTAACAGAACACAACATCAGTTAGTACATGGGCCAACATACACCACATTAGTGGTGTAACAGAACACAACATCAGTTAGTACATGGGCCAACATACACCACATGAGTGGTGTAACAGAACACAACATCATATAGTACATGGGCCAACATACACCACATGAGTGGTGTAACAGAACACAACATCAGTTAGTACATGGGCCAACATACACCACATTAGTGGTGTAACAGAACACAACATCATATAGTACATGGGCCAACATACACCACATGAGTGGTGTAACAGAACACAACATCATATAGTACATGGGCCAACATACACCACATGAGTGGTGTAACAGAACACAACATCAGTTAGTACATGGGCCAACATACACCACATACACCAACATGAGTGGTGTAACAGAACACAACATCAGTTAGTACATGGGCCAACATACACCACATGAGTGGTGTAACAGAACACAACATCAGTTAGTACATGGGCCAACATACACCACATGAGTGGTGTAACAGAACACAACATCAGTTAGTACATGGGCCAACATACACCACATGAGTGGTGTAACAGAACACAACATCATATAGTACATGGGCCAACATACACCACATGAGTGGTGTAACAGAACACAACATCAGTTAGTACATGGGCCAACATACACCACATGAGTGGTGTAACAGAACACAACATCAGTTAGTACATGGGCCAACATACACCACATGAGTGGTGTAACAGAACACAACATCAGTTAGTACATGGGCCAACATACACCACATGAGTGGTGTAACAGAACACAACATCAGTTAGTACATGGGCCAACATACACCACATTAGTGGTGTAACAGAACACAACATCAGTTAGTACATGGGCCAACATACACCACATGAGTGGTGTAACAGAACACATCACATCACCACAGTACATCAGTTAGTACAACATACACCACATTAGTGGTGTAACAGAACACAACATCAGTTAGTACATGGGCCAACATACACCACATGAGTGGTGTAACAGAACACAACATCAGTTAGTACAACATACACACATGTGGTGTAACAGAACACAACATACACATGGGCATACACCACATAGTGGTGTAACAGAACACAACATCAGTTAGTACATGGGCCAACATACACCACATTAGTGGTGTAACAGAACACAACATCAGTTAGTACATGGGCCAACATACACCACATGAGTGGTGTAACAGAACACAACATCAGTTAGTACATGGGCCAACATACACCACATTAGTGGTGTAACAGAACACAACATCAGTTAGTACATGGGCCAACATACACCACATTAGTGGTGTAACAGAACACAACATCAGTTAGTGGTGTACATCAGTTAGTACATGGCCAACATACACCACATTAGTGGTGTAACAGAACACAACATCAGTTAGTACATGGGCCAACATACACCACATGAGTGGTGTAACAGAACACAACATCAGTTAGTACATGGGCCAACATACACCACATTAGTGGTGTAACAGAACACAACATCAGTTAGTACATGGGCCACATACACCACATGTGGTGTAACAGAACACAACATCATACATGGGCCAACATACACCACATGAGTGGTGTAACAGAACACAACATCAGTTAGTACATGGGCACACCACATTAGTGGTGTAACAGAACACAACATCATATAGTACATGGGCCAACATACACCACATGAGTGGTGTAACAGAACACAACATCATATAGTACATGGGCCAACATACACCACATGAGTGGTGTAACAGAACACAACATCAGTTAGTACATGGGCCAACATACACCACATTAGTGGTGTAACAGAACACAACATCAGTTAGTACATGGGCCAACATACACCACATGAGTGGTGTAACAGAACACAACATCAGTTAGTACATGGGCCAACATACACCACATGAGTGGTGTAACAGAACACAACATCATATAGTACATGGGCCAACATACACCACATGAGTGGTGTAACAGAACACAACATCAGTTAGTACATGGGCCAACATACACCACATTAGTGGTGTAACAGAACACAACATCAGTTAGTACATGGGCCAACATACACCACATGAGTGGTGTAACAGAACACAACATCAGTTAGTACATGGGCCAACATACACCACATGAGTGGTGTAACAGAACACAACATCATATAGTACATGGGCCAACATACACCACATGAGTGGTGTAACAGAACACAACATCAGTTAGTACATGGGCCAACATACACCACATTAGTGGTGTAACAGAACACAACATCAGTTAGTACATGGGCCTCATTCATTTCCAAAAGCAGTGAACTTCAGTCTTTTTTTGTTCAGGTACTTGAACCCATTTTATTATTTTCCAGTCTAATGATAACTCATTTGTGATTAAGGCCGTGGCTCATCCCAGAAACACTCAGCTGAATAGGGAAATTTCAAGTTGAGACTCTGTATGTGTCCTCTGATAACCCTGTTCTCAATATGACACAGGTAACTGTGAGGCAGTGACTTTACAACTGCATCTTTCACTGGAGCTGGCAGTTGATTCCAACAGTGCCAAAGTTTGGTTCAAATTCACTGGCATTTAACCATCCTTGGTGTTCGAGAGGGTGAATTTAAAGCACCTTCACTAACGTTATTGTATTTATTTCAGGACAACAGGTCCTTCAATCATCAGAGCAAGACACATAAGAATGCAAAAATAACCCGGTCAATTGCAAGAACATTGTAAATGCTGTATAGTGTTTGTCATTTTGTTTTCCTGCTGTGAAGAAACCAAATGAATACAAACTGTGCATTTGGTAAACTGTAACACCCCAACAAACATATTGCCACAAAATGAGATATTGTGGATCCTAACTGAACAATCTAGGCACTGAACAATCTAGGTCAGATAGACATGTTGGTTAGCTATTGTCAATTTTAACTCCTATTACTCACAGTCTCAGCTCTTCAAATGTCTTGACTGAGTAAAGGGGAGAGTTGGGATCCCTCTGAAGAACCTCTACTTGATTGGCATTATTCACCAGGCTCGTGTGGATCATCTTATTGAACAACGACTGGGCTGCTTTGTCCTCTACATTAGAAAAATGACAGGTAAACAAACTTCCCTGGAAAATTGATGGGAACATGCATGACAAAAAGGCCTGGAAATGTACACACCAATTTTTTCTTCCACGTTGGTGCCATTCTCCACATGTTGTGCACTGCCTGATGAAACAGCAATTTGTTTATGACAATTTCATCCCAAATTCACAACATAAAAATCATGTCACGTGCAAATGTTTGTCAGTGATTTTACCCTCTCTGGGTTTTCTGGATACAGCATCAGCTCGTAGTGGTGATCTTATCGCCAAGGAGACAAACTGAAAAGAGTAATAAAACACATGTTAGTTAGTGTCGGCAATCCTGACCACGTGATAGTTGTATAAAGTTTTTGCCGACTTTAGAAAGCAGCTTTCCCCCATATCAAAACCTTGGCAAGCACATGTCCAGTTGAAGTGTAAAATGCATAGAAACAACCTATAGGTACTAGTGCATTAAACAGTGTATTTAGTAGGACGCCATCATTAAACAGTGTATTCAGTAGGACACCATCATTAAACAGTGCATTTAGTAGGACACCATCATTAAACAGTGTATTCAGTAGGACACCATCATTAAAAAGTTTATTTAGTATGACACCATCATTAAACAGTGTATTTAGTAGGACACCATCACCACATGGTAGCTGCGCTAGCTAATGTCAATGGGTTTGACAACACAAAAGTAGCCTCAGATACAGTTAGTTGCACCAGCTACGCAGCAGCATGGAGTTGGAGGCTATTCGTCATGCATGGTTGACAATTAGCTTACGTCTGCACGTTTGCTTTACATATAAACTTACAGAGTCCGCTGTAACCTCCTGTTTATCGACAGCCAGGGCCCACGAATCAGAAGCCATTATTATTATTATTATGTTCGTCTGGACAAAGTTTCAGTTTGAAGTTTGAGCGACAGAAACTATGAAACCAGGCGGTGCTTCGATAGGGATGCTGGCGCAGTCATGTGCCGTACTCACTCTGCTTACGGTGGCCGGAGGTGGCTGCATGCTGTCCGAATGGAAACCGGGAACAGGAATTCTGGGACTGGGATGTTCCTGTCAAATTTACTACAGATACTAGGATTTGGTCCCTCACTTTTTTAAGTCTTTTAAATGTAAATGTGCAGTACTACATGCTATATTGGGATATTAAAATGACATCATGTGATATGAGAAAATATAACATATTTAAAACTGACTGTATTAGTTATCTGCATTTATTAGGGATCAGTAATTTTTGCTAACTATGTATTGTTGTTTTTTATTTTCATTCCCAATTCTCAGTTCCAATGCAATACGAGTCGGCAAAGTGATGGCTGTTGTCCTTATGACTCCAGCGGAGAAGGAAGGCTTCAAGAACTTGACCCTGGCATTATATTCCAACAAGAACACAGGTGAGAGTCAGCCAAATAACCCCACCACTAAATAAAATAACATAGTATTAACATAGTATTCTGGGACTGGGATGTTCCTGTCAAATTTACTACAGATACTAGGATTTGGTCCCTCACTTTTTTAAGTCTTTTAAATGTAAATGTGCAGTACTACATGCTATATTGGGATATTAAAATGACATCATGTGATATGAGAAAATATAACATATTTAAAACTGACTGTATTAGTTATCTGCATTTATTAGGGATCAGTAATTTTTGCTAACTATGTATTGTTGTTTTTTATTTTCATTCCCAATTCTCAGTTCCAATGCAATACGAGTCGGCAAAGTGATGGCTGTTGTCCTTATGACTCCAGCGGAGAAGGAAGGCTTCAAGAACTTGACCCTGGCATTATATTCCAACAAGAACACAGGTGAGAGTCAACCAAATAACCCCACCACTAAATAAAATAACATAGTATTTATCATGTTCGGAGGATTCTTTTGGTTATTATAATTTAAATGTACACTAGAATTATATAAATGTTTATGTGGACCTATTGAGGGAAAGTCCAACTGGGGAAATAACTTTTGAGATCCACTGTATATTACACAATTATTTTAAGGTAACGCTACTCAAATCTGGAATCTATTTGTAATGACTCCAAAACAATTGTATCTGCCGGATATATTTATGTGCAATCCCTGTCTGCAAACGTTATGACAGCACATAAGGGTTCACAGTGCAATTAAAAAATCCTAAAAATATGATAAATAACATTTTAGCTTATCCATGATGTGATCTCCTGAATTAAGACCAATACAGTGGAAACATAGACCAAGCACAAACCTTTACAGTGGTAACAGGTGTCACTTTTACTGCCCATCATTTGGAAAAAAAACACAAAATTTGAGAAATCATCTTATCATTTTATAAATAGACTACACAGGTATTAATTAGATGTGTGATTTCATAACAGGTCCTTGCAGGAAAGCTATCTTTTAATATTGGAATCTTTTAAGTATTGAACTATTTTTATGTATTAAATGTCCTGATTTGTTCTTGGTTACACAAGGATCACATATGACAAAGTATTATAATTGGCTTACTTTTTTGGCATTGAATATCAACATAAACTTAAAAACGTTTTTACCAAATAGGCCCATAACCCACAAGCCATATTGCATCAATATATATTGTCCCAGCCCATCTGGGATTTCCCAACATTGCCAGATTGGTCAGTCTGCCCCTGGACCCAGCCAGGTTGAGACATCCAGATCACTCTTCTCTCCTCTGTTCTTTTGTATCTCCTCCCCCTACTGTATTCTATCAGTCTCTCTCTTTCTCCTTTTGTCTCTCTCACTCACAGAGATTAGGAAAGGGAACAGAGAATGAGGGGGCTTGTTTCAGGTGGCATTATGCTAATTTAATTTTGGAGTCGATGCGGCTTCAGCCAATACCCCCACCTACATTACCCCATCCTTACGCCAACCGAACGTCTTCTAAAGTCTCTGGTGGAGCTCTTTATCGATTGTCATGGTTACCTCCTCAGTGAAAAGGGTGGATCAGGTGGATCTGATTATAACAGTGGCCACAATGCAGATAACCAAACTCCAGGATTAAAATAAAAAGAATCTGGACAAGGCTGGTGAGGGGTACGGTCGGAGACGAGGCAATCTTTATGCCCCCCTTCCCCCCCTTCAACCCCTGTCTCCCCACCCTCTTCTATCGTTTCTTGTTCTTCACGCCTGGTGCTGTATTTCATTTAGTGTAATCCCCCAGCTATCAGAAAGGATACATGAATGGGGTTTCTTGTCATCGATTGCGGGGAAGAGTGGGTGGTGCTGATGCTACGAACATAGGGGGGAGGGGTGGTAGGGCAGGGGGATGCTAAGCTGTTGCACAGGTCCATCTCTATCAGTCTCTCTCACTCTCTCTCTCTCTCTCTCGCCACTGTTCTCTCTTTCTAACGTCCTTTATCTTTCCGTCAGCTAAACCCTGTAACTCCAGGCACAGGGAGGGAGGAGACACACTGAACAGATACTTTTTTTAAACCACATGTTGCTGTGCTGACCGATCTGCTGCCACGGTCGCTGTCTACAGGATGCTTGCTGTCATTTTTGCTCAGTCCCTTTGTAAAAAGCCAGAGACATAATTAATAGTTTCTTCTTCCCGTCAAGTTGACGTCCCCGAAATCCTAATCTCACTCTCGGTGGACACAAATGAAAGGTAAGAACAACTGTTGATCAGTGTTCACAATACTTGTTGTTGCATCCGTTCAATACATTGCAAAAATGATTTGCGTAGTTGTTGGTCAATTTACTGCATGTACTGTATTTTCACATTATTTCATTCTGCATCTCTGCAATTAAATTTGCCAGCAGTGAAATCCAGCAATAGGGGCAACCACCATTGTGCATCATCAACAGGTGTGTGATTAAACCGTGTTTCCTGGGAAAGCTGCCGTTGTTGTGACGGCGCTAAAACTGCACTGCATGAACGGAGTCTTGTTTATTTAAAGTGCATGATTCCAGGTTATGTTCGGATGAGTCTTTCGAAAGAGCTGGGGGGGATTAAAACGATCCACTTGTCACTTGGACACAGTTGATATCATGACCTGTCAGACTGATAAAATAAACTCACCAGATGAATACTAAAGGATTGCCTTCAGGGTCACTGGTTAGGAGCATTTGCTGTTGTTGACGGGGTTTCGTTTTCAGCTTCATTGTCATAATTGAATGATTGACATTTCCCCCCTATTCATTAACCTGTTCTGATTTCTGGGATCATTTCCATCCTGTTTCTTTTGCGCTGCTATTTTTAAAGTGGATTAACGGTAGAAATGATAATGGTGTTTGCATAATGACTGTCAATCAATATGATCCGGATGAATGTGATCCCACAAGGCATTTATTCCATTATCATAGCTAAAACATGGGCCAGAAATGATTTAAAAATTTGTGCATTCCAAAAAAAAATATTGGCAACGATATATTTCTGATTATGCCATTAAAGACCTCAGAGGATGAAGACACATCTGTATCTTCGTTTGTTTGCAGCTTGTGCCCCATAGGACACATGGTGGCACTGTTGACTCTTATTTTGAAGCTGACTGGTGTGGTTACTGAGCACTTCAGGTGCATGTCTGACACTTTTTATTTTTAAGTGACAATGGCCGGCCAGCCAAAAATCTCTGTTTGATTAATAGGTACAAAAAAACTGCACACATTGTTGTCCGTGAATGATGGAACCGCTAAAGTATCTGCTGGTCTGTTAAATATTGTCGTACCCAAGACGGGAGTCATGTGAAGTATAACCTAAAATATAATCTGGTATGTAATCTTGCTATGTGTCACATCCACTTTAACCTTGTCTGGTGATAGACAGGCTAGCCTAATCACCCTGGAGACAGGGGATCAATGTTTAGGCAGTATTAAAGAGTTAGGCCACAGCAGAAACCCAGGACACAATACATTGTATTGTCAGCTGTGTAAGATGGCATTTGCATATTAATATCAGCCAGCAATTAGCACTGTCCGCATCTTATAGCTCTATCTCATCTCACACATCCTCATTTATAAAACTGTCTACCAGAACAGTGCACAATGTATGTTTATCCTGGGCTTTTTTGGATGATTTATGCTTTATCTTTAGTGGACTTATAAATAATGATGTATTTGCTGTTTTTGTTAACATTTCTCATTGCATTTGAAGTCAATGCACGCGTGGTCTAAACCGTCCAAACAGTAAAGGTCTTCACCTTCAATGTCTGCAGTGATGTAGCGTTGTCTGGACCGGCTCTGTCTACGCAGATTAAACATTTTCATGCGCTGAAAAGACATCTTGACAGCAGGAGACATGATTCCACATCAAACACTCTAATAAGCTCTTTCTGTTTTCTTTTGTCTCGATTGCCGCCGCGGAATAACAATGCAAGAGAAAAAATATGAGACGTTTTATTTTGTTGTTTATTGTTGTTTAGGTTTTAACCATTTTGCTTTTATTCTTCAGTTTAACCAGTAATAGAAAGAGGGCATAGAACAGTCTCAACATGCCAGGGCTCATCAACAAGGAAAGGCAGAATGCCCTGCCTCTTAGTATCTCTGAAATCACTTCCTGTGTCAGAGGTTACACTCTGGCCCTGACGGCATCCATGACCTATAATAACTTCGAGGACCATCCCATTGAAGGTGAGAACCTATAGTAATATGATTTAATAAATGTACAGTAATAAAGAGCATGACTGCAAATGATCATAATTAGAGGTGTCTTCAGAATTTCCTGGGACTGTGTTAACATTTACTTAATCTGCTGTTTGCCACTGGTTACCGTCAGCTTTCTTTGGTTGATGTAATCTAGGTATTTTCATTTACCCGCTGGAGGAAAGCTCTACCGTGGTGGGATTCGAGGCCATGATCTCCAGCCAGATCATTACGGTGCAGATCAAGGACAAGTCCAAAATGGATGACTGTTACTTTGATTGCTACACTACAGCTAATGGAGCCCCTCAGAGTGGCAGTGGTAAGTCTGGGTCTCGTGTACACTCTCTGGAGGTCAGAGGAAGCACTACAAGTGGTTGTAAAGTGGTCTGTGGTAGCTGTGTTGATATTCTAGCCTTGGTAAGCTGTGGTGAATACCCGACCGCCGGGAGAAACCACCGTTGTTTATTTAACCAGGTAGGCCAATTGAGAATTTCTGATTTACAACGGCGACCTGGGGAGAAGCTGGGGATTGAAACCAGGACATCATACATATAAAGCATGCACTCTACCACTGAGTTACCAACTCCTCCAATAGGAACCCTGGACATCATACATATAAAGCATGCACTCTTCCACTGAGATACCAACTCCTCCAATAGGACCCCAGGACATCATACATATAAAGCATGCACTCTACCACTGAGTTACCAACTCCTCCAATAGGAACCCAGGACATCATACATATGAAGATGCACTCTACCACTGAGATACCAACTCCTCCAATAAGAACCCAGGACATCATACATATAAAGCATGCACTCTACCACTGAGATACCAACTCCTCCAATAGGAACCCAGGACATCATACATATAAAGCATGCACTCTACCACTGAGATACCAACTCCTCCAATAGGAACCCAGGACATCATACATATAAAGCATGCACTCTACCACTGAGTTACCAACTCCTCCAATAGGAACCCAGGACATCATACATATAAAGCATGCACTCTACCACTGAGATACCAACTATCCGGGGACAGCGAATTGTGCGCCCTAGCGTGAAATTGATGAGCAAAGGCGACATGGCGAAGGTATGGTCAAGTGGTTACCATGGTCTCTAAATTCCCCTGATCTCATTCCTGTTTATAATGTCGTGGCTTATCAGTGTTTAATACCCACAGAAGTTGGAGGATAAAGACAGCAGAAACATATAAATAACAGGCTCGTTATTTTGGGTTCAACAAAATCAATCTTTATTGGACCACCGACAATATTTGCTTCGAAAATGATAAAGCCTGAGCATAAAGTTGCCGGCATATTCCTTTCAGGACATATTTTGCTGGACGAGGACTTGGAGAGGACCGTGTTGGTGGTGAATATTGGGATCATCCCTCCTCTGGAGACGGTCCATGTGTTGGTCAGCACCTCCTCTGAGTTGCCCACTCTTCCCAATGGGGGTATCCGGGTTACCTCGCCCACAGTGTGCACCCCCAGGGTCCAGAGGACCATCAACGAGGAACAGGGACTCAGCCCAAACTTCCAGAACAGAACGTAAGACAATTGTCCGTAGGTCAGACGAAATGGTGAACGGTGCCATTTGTATCTATAAAAGGAAGGTTGACATTTAACTCTGAAATTGTATGTGGTGACATCTTCAAATCCAGCTTATGCGAGAGATAAATTATTCAAAATGTTACAGCGAATGAGCGAGAGTGCCAACTGGTGGTCGGGACTATCAATTATTTGACTATGTTTTTCGTTTGTCGTATTTCCTGGCACAGGAGGGACTGCAGGCATAATTGTGCCCTGGGGCCAGTTGACCAAACGCCCCAGTTGTGCATGGCCCTGCTATTAGAGGAAGAGGCAATCAACTCTATTGACTACGAGTTTAGCTTCCAGCTGGAGATCAGAGCCCCCTATCTACTTGCAGGTCAGAGACACAACACACAATCAGTCAGTAACTTGTTTGGAGACTCCTTGTTATGAGGAAAGCAGACATTTTATGTTTCGTTTAGAGCTGAGTACACGCCCACATGACCACAGGATTGGGGAGGATGTCCTAGTGGGGACATCTATCATCTTACTAATGATGCCAACCTCCACAGGTCAACATGACTAGATGATGTGAGGAGGTGAAAGATGTGCATGAGATCCGGTCTAGTTCAGACATGGTATGAACATGTAATAGGCAAAGGTCAATGGAAAAAGAATGTACTATAAATCCCATTATGGATGTGACATACACCTACAATAGCGAGTGAAGGAAATGGAAAATATGGGAACTGCTAAATGTACAAGCCTGAAGCAGGGCTTTGATTGGTTGTGTAAAATATCAGTACCTCCAAAAGTACCATTTCCATCATTTCTTCCTGTAATGACCAGCTGATAAACAACAATGGCGTGTGTCATTTCTGTGATGTGCCCTGTCTCGTTCTCTACTATATTGCCGCACACTTTTCTATTGCAAGTGACTTCACCACAAACGTACACAGCAGATGCTTCAGAGTTGTCTTTGTGCAGGTGTGGAAAGCCCCTCACACGCCATCCGGGCAGACGCGGATCCACTGGCTCGCTCGGCAACCAGCGTTGTCATCACTCTGGCTGACAAGTACACCTACGACTGCCCTGTGGAGATCCTCATATACCCCAGTGGTGGGTACCATGCTCACTCATGTTCTAAATACCATATTACATACCCGGAATAGACCGCTGTTTGCCTTCACTGGCGTTATTAAATCATTTGCTACCCGCTGCAAAACCACTCAGTTAGCCAAGCCCTGTTATTCATTTGCGAACAGGTAATTGTATCACATTGGATCTGAGTCATCAGCTCTCTCTCTCTCTCTCTCTCTCTCTCTCTCTCTCTCTCTCTCTCTCTCTCTCTCTGCATATTTGCCTCCACTAAGGTGCTCCCCTCTCTCCACCTTTGAGTCATTAACTTATCTCTCTCTCTCTCTGCATTTTCTCTCATTCCCTGTCAGCCCACTCCCTCGTCACCCTTCACAGTGTGCTGCTGTATAAGCTGGGCTCTTCTAGGGATGACCCGGTCTCTCTCTCTCTCTCTCTCTCTCCCCATTACAACCCTTCTCTATCCTGCTTTTCTCTGTGTGAGGGGGAAGAACTATGAAGAACGTTCTCAGGTCTCATCGCTATGTTCTCCCTCCTCAACAGTCCTGTTATCTTGGCAACAAGAGGATCACAAAGTACTGAGGCCAGGGGTGTCAATAATAAGGATCTTAAAGTACTGAATGCAGGGGTGTCAATATTAGAGATCTTAAAGTACTGAATGCAGGGGTGTCAATATTAGAGATCTTAAAAGTACTAAATGCAGGGGTGTCAATATTAGAGATCTTAAAAGTACTAAATGCAGGGGTGTCAATATTAGAGATCTTAAAGTACTGAATGCAGGGGTGTCAATATTAGAGATCTTAAAGTACTGAATGCAGGGGTGTCAATATTAGAGATCACAGAGCCTCTCTTCCTCTTCTTGTCAAGCCTCCTATATCCTAATCCTCCACTCTCCCCGGATATTTATTATCTAATAGGCTCTTAAGCAATGGCTTTGGACCTGGGGGTTTGCAGTGCAATTCAATTGTGCCTGCTGTGGAGTCGGAGCTTAAGTCTCATCAAGAAGACTGCTGAGCACAAGCAGATGTCCAAGCCCAGACAGAAAAGGAAGGAGTGTGTGCTGAAACCAAGCCACTGAACAAAATGAAAACGTCTCACAGTGACATCCACGTCTGCCGAGAGAAGATAGAAACGATGACGTTGTTTATCACATTAGTGGATCTCTGATATCAAGTGGCACCATAAATAATGTGACAGAAAATAGCCTTTTATTTGCGAGTTTCGCCTGTTTACTGGCCACGGTCTGAATGAATTGGGCTTCACACCTACATGATGAATGCCATAGATGCTGGTTGTCGCCCAGGCCATACTGTATCGTACTGATCTCGTGTTCTCCCGTGCAGAACCCCACCTGCCACATGTGCTGATCGAGGATGGAGACATGACACCAGAGGAGTATGATGAACACCTCACTGGAAAAAGCGACTACATCAAGGCCACCAAGAAGGACTCCAGCGAGGACAAGAAGGTGAGTGCTGCATCCCAGATAATGTTCTAACACCGAATGATCATCCACAGAAATTAGACTGCATCAGTGAAAAAGGGACATCTGAGAAGAATGGATTAAAAAGGCCGTAAATGGTTCAGATAATTTGAGGCCTTTATATCTACATCTTGTTTCCAGTCTAGAATCTATTGTTCCGTAATAGCAGGGATTTCAATAATGTGCTGTCCAGTATTTCTGTGTTGATTACACACCGATAAGCTAAAAAACCTATGACAGGAATGAACAGAGCGAACTAAGTCGCTCATTTCCCAACAATGGCACATGTCACGATCTGGGTAGATAAGGTGGTAAGCCAACAATCAGTTCTGTAGCCAACGTGTTGGATGCAGGAGAAATGGGCAGAAGTATTGACAAAGGCCACATTGTTATTGCTAGACTACTGGGTTAGAGCATCTCTGAAACAGCATGGCTTCTGGGGTGCTCCTGGTCAGCAGTGGTGAGTACCTAACGATAGTTTGAAAAACCACAAACCGGCGACAGGGTGTTGGGTGCTCGTGTTGGGGCTCATCGTGCCTAAACATTGTTGCAGAACAGGCCTACGTTCTTATGGCAAAATTATTGCCCAATGGCAGTGGTCTCTTTCAGCAGACTCCCACACTGCACATATTATTTGGGAATGGTTTAAAGAACATTTTGAAAAGTTCAAGATGTTGCCCTGGGTCCAGATTCCCCAGATCACAATCCAAATGAGCAATTCTGGAATGTACTGGACCAACAAGTCTGATCCACTGCGGTTCCACCTCGCAACTAACAGGACTGGAGAAATCTGCTTCTAATATCTTGGTGCCAGATATCCCAGAGTTCATGGCTCCGTGTGTCTCGGCGCAGTTTTGGCGGCACGTAGAGGACTGACAGCATATTATGCAGCTGGTCATAATGTTTTGGCGTCTGTAATAGCACCATGGTCATGGAGGAAATTACATTCTTAAGTGACCAGTAGACCCGAAGAGGAAGGGAGAAAAAGAACACTTAGCCCTAAAATGATGTGTGATAGAAAACGGTTACTATGGAAACCAGAAAAGACCCTCAGCGTTCTGCTTGGAATTTTTACCAAAACACACCCATTAAATGCTTTTTCTTTAAAAACTGTCATTTCCTCGATTTATGTTTCATTTTTTATTTCCCCTACATGTTTCAGGAAGCACCGTCAGAATAAAAAAAACGTTAGCCTACGCGAATGCATCTTTGCTGATGGAGACAGATAACTACTTTTTGGAAGAATGTTGTGTTGTTAAAAACCCTACTGTATCTTCTCGTAATAAAATCAGAATTTCTATCTTCTGATATGATATAAGTCTTTTCCAAATTGTGTAATATGTATGCAACACTAGATGTTAAGCACTTCTTCTAACTTCTTTCCATGTTATCCTCTGGTCATGTGGTCCTGCCAGGTGGAAATCATTCGTAAGCGTCTCCACAAAGACATCCTGCACAACCCTGTAGTCATGCTGAACTTCTGCCCAGACCTGAAGTCCATGACCTCTGACCTGAGGAAGGTGCACGGAGAGTTAGTTTTCCTCATCGACCGCAGTGGCAGTATGAGTGGGATTAACATCAGCCGGGTCAAGGTACTAAAACGTTTAAGAAACGTTAGAATCATAAATAATGACACATTCAATGTTTAACAAACGTTAGAATCATACATAATGACACATCAAATGTTTGACAACGTTAGAATCATACATAATGACACATCAAATGTTTAACAAACGTTATAATCATACATAATGACAAGTTCAACTTGAACGGGGCGGCAGTGGCTCACTTAACCCCAGCTGCTCCTGGTAGATGCGGTCGTCAGTGAATGTGACGCAGGATCTGTAAAACGCTTTGGATAAAAGCGCTATATAAAAGCGCAGCATTTACCATTTAACAAATGTTTAATCCATACATAATGACACATTCACAGGCAGTCCATCGGTAGGTGGCGTATAATTAAATGAATTTGACGAAATGTTTTAAGGGTTTACCATGAACTTGTTTAAAGATAAAGTCTGCTATATAGGTGCTTATTAGCTACTGGGCTCAAAGGGGACATATAAATCGGGTCCATATCTGCATATTTGTGCTCCATATTTGTGCTCCATTTGTGCAAAGCCACTCATTTTCAAACGTAAAAAATGCTAACTGAGGGATGATAGCGATTCTAATTATACAGTATGCAAACATGAACACCATATAACCACCCAGGCCAAAATGGGAGCTATACAAAGGTGGTTAATTTTTAAAAGCAACTGCTTTTAAGGCAAAAAAACTATTCATAAATGAAAATAGAATTGCATAGTTTAATAATTTGACGTGTAAAGTGGAGTTATGCATCAATGTTGCTCTATTAATAGCTCTATGACTCACTGCTCATAGTAAGTAATGTTTACACCAATGGATTGAAGCTGACACGCCTTGTCAATGAAAATTCTGCTCAGACCTTCCCCCCAGTGCATCTGACTGTAACGTTACCTGATTGGACTGGAGGGATGTTTGACTAACCTCTGCCGATCTGTGACGCACGTCGGCCAGTCTGACTCAGACAGTTTCTGATTGGGCCCCCTCCTCTGACACGCTCTCAGATCCCAGCCTGGCTTAAAGGCCCCCGGCCAGGTCAAACCAATGATGATGCAATTATTCCTTCTTACTTTGCTTTGATCTGCTGGAGACCTGTGAAATGCCACGGTCCAATTTGATAGCACCTGTGACTGAATTTATGGATAAAGAGAGCTTTTGTTACACTGAGAATCTGAACTCGTCAAAATGCCAGGGACCAATTTGATATCACTTCACTTCAAACTAGGATGGAAAAATAGAAGAGGAGATTTTCTTTCATATCTCGACTTGAAATTGACAAAAATCTTTAATGTGGGCGATCTTTGCAACTATTCCTGGTAGAATGTTTCATTGTGCTTCTCTCTATTGAAGAAAGTCCAATAAGTCGTTTTTTTTCCTCATGTGGAACGATGTAAATTGATTGTATTAATTTATTCCAGGTAAACCTGAATGGTTGTTAAGGACTATTTATGATAGCTAATGCTCTTTGTTTGTTCTTTATTGCTCTTGTCACACACATTAAACATTAGCTGTGTCTGGTTCTAAAAAAGCTTTAATTTTACTTAGTAGTACTAGTGTGTATGCAATTCAGTATTCATACAGATATCGGTTTCATCAGTAGGAGTTACGAGAAAAATCCCCAAAGGACATTGTTAACCTTACGTTTCTATTTTGTATGCTGTTCACAGGATGCCATGATGGTGATTCTGAAGAGTCTTGTGCCTGCCAACATGTTTAATATCATCGGATTTGGCTCCACGTTTAAATCACTGTTTACTACTAGTCAGAGTTACGATGAGGTAGGAGGAAGGCATTACACCGGGTTATTTCTTTATTCCCAGATCATATTGATTGAACTGCATGTCAGTGATAACATCTGTGTAATGAGTCTGATATGTGCTCCTCTTCCTCTGGAAGAGTAATAACTGTGTTATGTTATTAATAACTATTAATGTTATTAATAACTATAATGAGTACAGATGTTATTAATTAATATAATGAGTACACATGTTATTAATAAATATGAGTACACATGTTATTAATAAATACAACAATTACACATGTTATTAATAAATACAACGATTACACATGTTATTAATAAATACAACGATTACACATGTTATTAATACATATAATGAGTACACATGTTATTAATTAATACAATGATTACACATGTTATTTATAAATATGAGTACACATGTTATTCATAAATACAACAATTACACATGTTATTAATAAATACAATGATTGCACATGTTATTAATAAACACAATGATTACACATGTTATTAATAAATACAATGATTACACATGTTATTTATAAATATAATGAGTACACATGTTATTCATAAATACAACAATTACACATGTTATAAATACATATAATGAGTACACATGTTATTAATACATATAATGAGTACACATGTTATTAATACAATGATTACACATGTTATTAATTAATACAATGATTACACATGTTATTAATTAATACAATGATTACACATGTTATTAATTAATACAACGATTACACATGTTATTTATAAATATGAGTACACATGTTATTCATAAATACAACAATTACAAATGTTATTCATAAATACAACGATTACACATGTTATTAATAAATACATTGATTACACATGTTAGTTATAAATATAATGAGTACACATGTTATTAATAAATACAATGATTACACATGTTATTTATAAATATAATGAGTACACATGTTATTCATAAATACAACAATTACACATTTCTGTCATCATGTTTTTAGGAAACGGTTACCATGGCTTGTGAATACATCAGGAAGATTCGGGCTGATATGGGCGGAACCAACATCCTAGCACCGCTCAACTGGATCCTGAGGCAGCCCACGCATGCTGGTCATCCTCGCATGCTCTTCCTGCTTACAGACGGGGCCGTCAACAACACAGGGAAGGTCATTGAGCTGGTCCGCAGCCACGCCCGCTTCACCAGGTAAACACAGAGCCTATCCGTCTCAGATCCTACCCAAACCCTAGTCTAGAACTAAATGAAACCAGGAAAAAGTGTATTGTTCAAACACCAAGCCAACACCAACCATGTTCAACCTTGCAAGCAGTACCACAAGATGTTGAATCCATACCGACATTGAAGAATAAATCAGCCTATCCAACTTGCTTTCTACACCAGATATCCAGTATTTAGCAGTTAGGACGAACATAGTTCTTTCCATTTTACTAATGATTTGGGGAATTTTACTAACTTTGATCATTTTAAGCTATTTGTTTATTTCCCACTCTGATGCTCTCAAGCTACACAAGACACATAACAATGAACGTGGCTAAATCGCAAATGATAGCAACGATAGCAAACGATAGCAATGATAGCAAATGATAGCAATGATAGCAAACGATAGCAATGATAGCAAACGATAGCAATGATAACAGTGTATTACGTTCCAGCTCCCAAAGGGAGGGGAACCAGACAACCCATTGCTCAGGCCCACACCATGCCAGCAAAGGAGGCATGGTGTTGTAGTGTGAGAAAAGGACACAAACTCTCAAATACCGTAAAACTATTTATTTTTGCCACGATAATACGTAAACGAAAATACTAAACAATAGTAATTCTTCTAGACAGAAGTATACCTACGGGTGATGTATACCCCGGGGTAGCTTTAAATCTACTCCCCAACTCCCTAAAGAACAACAAAGGAAAAAAAGACAATTAATATCTCAGACAGACAAATGCTCAGTCCTGCTAAAAGTTCCCACTGGAACACAAACTGGGGTTAACTAATACACCAAAACAATGGTTCTAAACAAAATGTTAAGGAATTCGTCTTAAAAACATAAAGATCCCCACATAGGGTACAAACCAAACAGTCAGCAGGAACAGAGAGAGACTTAATCCAAACCTGGGCTTTTTAAAGAGCCCAGGCAGCTGCAGCCACTGATGAATGGGCGGAGTTCCAAGTCCCAATCACGCGTTCAACCACCAATCAGCTGCCGGAACAGTCACACAAGCATTCTGGCCTGTTAGAAAACGCAAACCCAACAACCACCGGGGGTCTGTACCATGATGGTAGTTGAACAAACTCAGGGTTCCAGGATTGGTTCAGAATTGACAAAATCAATACCGACGCAATCAGGCTTTATTGGTACAATGAAGCAGCTCATCAACTTACTTTGTCAACCCAGGCTTTGATCCTTAAACTCAGATTACTCCGCGCGCGTGTGCACATAAAAGAGTAACGTCAGCACCGAACAACCAATCACGTTCGATATGTGTAGGGCGAGATCAATATATTTTTTTCCGCGGAGGAGCAAGAAATTATTCTTCAGAAATATGAAGAATATAAAAATGTTTTTCAAGCACGCAGTAACACCGTCTCTGCTGCCAAAGCAAGAGAACAATCTTGGAGGATCATTGCTGATTGTTAATGCCTAAGTAAAATAAATACATTTTAAAATAATGATTTTAGGCTAATCATATTGAAAATGAATGAAATGAAAATGTGTGTATTCATATATATATATATATATATATAATGTGTGTTAGGAATGAATCATGTCACCTATATGTGTCTTTGCTCACCTTTGATTGGTCCAACTTATGACTTAGATCTCGAATGCAGAACATAACCTTCCCCCGGAGCAGGTTAGCCGTGCAGCGTCAGATACCATGGCAACGAATACCGATTGAAGCCGAGCTACTTACATAGTACCTAAAACCCAGGGTTGGGGGAAACTTAACTGAAACATAGCTGGCTAGCCACCAAAACCAGCTTCATGGTACAGGCCCCAGCAATACTTGAAACAAGACAATGACAATAAACGAACCCAGAACACTGGGGACGTAACACAGTGATAGCAATGATAGCAAATGATAGCAATAATAGCAAATGATAGCAAATGATAGCAATAATAGCAAATGATAGCAAATGATAAAAATGATAGCAAATTATAGCTATGATTGCAAATTACACTCAGTTATAACTTGATCATCCTTAAAATGTTCACAAACTTCCCTGTACAATTTTAATGTATTTATGGAGCTACAGACCATAAACCTTTACAATTCTTAAGATTCAAATTTGATTTACCAACTTAAAAAAAAGAGTGTTATAGGACTACATTCTGACCCTACCATGTAGCTTTCCCAGCCACTGTGGATCAGTGTCTTGTTGGTACTTGCCCTTTGGGGATTTAGGCTGGGTACATGCAGAACCACAAAGTGTATTGTCTAAAAGCTAAATATATACATTTTTAAATCATGTAATACTTCAAATAGCTCGAATGCGTCCTAAAAGAGAAAAGGAAATTACTTAATAGACCATTTCATGACTATGTAAAAATAATTCACCTTGTTAGGGTGGTAGATATTGGAAATTGTAAAAGAAAAGGCCATAAAAAATATTAAATATTTTTCTCAAGCTAGCGGTTCCCAGAGGAATAAGGCCACGATTTGCGGCTCTCCAGAGATGCAGCCTCCAGAGATGCAGTCTCCAGAGATACAGTCTCCAGAGATATGCAGTTTTTTCCCAGGCACTCTGTCTTTCACTTCCACAGCTACTGCTGACCGAGTCACCTTTACTATTTTATGAATCTTTGACTAGCTGGAATTCTTACAATACTGTTTCTTGTGTCCTTGTAGGTGACTTTCTATTCTAACGCGTTACGTAGGATTCCATTTAATACCACATTTGAATCGCATTACCTCAGGCACTACTCATTAAATGTCTGAGGTAATCACTGTAGTTTTGTAAAGTTTGAAGACAAGAACCGAAAGAACTGCCAGACACGACACACACCACTTGCAAACACAGTGGTCATTCAACATGAGATGGGCTTTCTTATCCGTCTGTCATTGATTTTTGTTATTGACATCGCAAATAAAGACATATAATCAAGTCCATGTACGGTAATTACAATCAAAGAAATCCGAATCAGTTTTATTCGCCATGTCTGTTTACACTCACAAGGAATTTGTTCTGACCTCGAGCTGCAGCACTTAATACACACATTTAAGAACGGATACAAACAGTGCAAACAGAGCAAAAAACAAAATACAAATATAAATACATACTTCTGTTTGGGACACTGTTATTGCTGTGTACTTATTTTTATTTTAATTCTGTTAGAGAATTTTTATAAACATTATGCCCATCATGCAGCTAAAACTGCATTGGGTATAGAAGTTCAAAGATAAACTCACTTGGTCAACAATGTGAAATATTCATATGTCATTCTGGTAAAATTGTAATGTGTGAAGCACCACACATTCTCAGTATGGAAAGAGGCTGTTAACATTTCCCAGAGCCCAAACACAGGCTGTTGAAATACCAGGTCCAACAATCTCACGATACTGTCTGGCGGGAGTGGGCTTTGGAATTTACAACATGGTTCGGCAGTCGTCCTCTCCTGAACCAGTCCTGATTTAATTCACTTTAAATCTTCCCATTTTAAGTGATGATTAACTTAAATACCTCAGGGTCTTGGCAGTTCGTCCACATGTCCAGTGTGATTATCAGTCTACACTCTCATGAGGAGGGAAATATGAAACACTTCACTGCAAGTCAAATGTAATCAGCACAATGTAGTGCTATACATGTACTCGTCCTGTATACTGATGCCTTGTGTTCAGCCTTTCTTTTTTTACCACTTTCTGTCAGCCTCTGTAACCCAATGTTTCTCTCTGTCAGTCTCTTTCTACATCTCTGTCTCTCTCTTCCAACCTCTCTGTCTCTCTCTTTTTACATCTCTGTCTCTCTCTCTTCCAACCTCTCTGTCTCTCTCTTTCTACCTCTCTCTGTCTATATGTAAAGAGATTCCCCTGGCACGTCTTTGCTTTCAATCCTAAAAGATCATTTCCTATTTAGTGTCATCTTACTGCTCGGCGCAGTAAATTACATTGAGCTCTGTTGCTATAGTGTGGGAATGCACGTTCCCCAACAGCTCGAGACAGCTCGAGATATAAGGTGTCTGATTCGTATTAAGATTGCATTCCCATACAGATCATTTCAAGTCTGTCAGTCCAAGCTGCAGTGAAACAGGGGTCCATCTTGTTTTGGCAGGTGCTACACTTTTGGCATCGGCCAGAGCGCTTGCAGGAGACTGGTGACGGGACTGGCCACGGTTTCCAAAGGAACGGCTGAGTTCTTGGCAGAAGGGGAGAGACTGCAACCCAAGGTTCTCATTTCCTATGACATGTTTACCCCCTCACTCCGCAACTACCAGTTATTCTGAATGTCACCGCGCAGTGGCATTATGCTGTGTATGTAAACGGTTCAGAGAGAATATTCTATACAGCCTCCAATTAACCCGTTCTTTTGGTTAAGCAAAACACCAATTAGTCTGCTCCACAGGGCGCGTTATGTTTAAAATGCCTTTGTTACTTTATTTTCACAGGCTTACAGGTAGTTCAGGTCCCAGACCAGTTTTACTCCATGCCAATATGTAACGTCAAACTCAAGGCAACATGAAAAGCCAAAGACATACGATATCTCAGATGTATTTGAAAATGGTTTTGTCATATTTATGTTAATACATTTCTCTTTCATACTCTGTCTTTGCGAGTCTGAAATGCTTAATAATGTATTCCACAAATCATACTTTACACATCTACGACGCTGTAACTCAAGGCTACTGTATGTCGGTGAATATTAGCTGTGTAATCTCCCACATGATTTAGTCATCATACTAATTACAATAGATGTCTATTTGTATCGTATTTCAACTGTCTGTCTGACTAATGTCTGTCTGACTAATGTCTGTCTGACTAATATCTGTCTGACTAATATCTGTCTGACTAATATCTGTCTGACTAATATCTGTCTGACTAATGTCTGTCTGACTAATGTCTGTCTGACTAATGTCTGTCTGACTAATGTCTGTCTGACTAATGTTTGTCTGACTAATATCTGTCTGACTAATGTCTGTCTGACTAATATCTGTCTGACTAATGTCTGTCTGACTAATATCTCTCATCTCATCTCATCTCATCTTCAACCGCTTATCCGGGGTCGGGTCGCGGGGGTAGCAGCTCTAGCAGGGGACCCCAAACTTCCCTTTCCCGGGCAACATTAGCCAGCTCTGACTGGGGAATCCCGAGGCGTTCCCAGGCCAGTGTGGAGATATAATCTCTCCACCTAGTCCTGGGTCTTCCCCGAGGTCTCCTCCCAGCTGGACGTGCCTGGAACACCTCTCTAGGGAGGCGCCCAGGTGGCATTCGTACAAGATGCCCGAACCACCTCAACTGGCTCCTTTCTATGCGAAGGAGCAGCGGCTCTACTCCGAGTTCCTCTCGGATGACTGAGCTTCTCACCCTATCCCTAAGGGAGAGGCCAGCCACCTTTCTGAGAAAACCCATTTCGGCCGCTTGTACCCGCGATCTCGTTCTTTCGGTCATGACCCAGCTTTCATGACCATAGGTGAGGGTAGGAACAAAGATTGACCGGTAGATCGAGAGCTTTGCCTTTCGGCTCAGCTCTCTTTTCGTCACAACGGTGCGGTGAAGCGAATGCAACACCGCCCCCGCTGCTCCGATCCTCCGACCAATCTCCCGCTCCATTGTTCCCTCACTCGCGAACAAGACCCCGAGGTACTTGAACTCCTTCACTTGGAGTAAGGACTCATTCCCTACCCGGAGTAGGCACTCCACCGGTTTCCTGCTGAGAGTCATGGCCTCAGATTTAGAGGTGCTAACCCTCATCCCAGCCGCTTCACACTCGTCTGCGAACCGATCCAGTGAGTGCTGAAGGTCACCGACCGATGAGGCCATCAGGACCACATCATCCGCAAAAAGCAGTGATGTGACCATCAGCCCACCGAACGGGAACCCCTCCCCCCATGACTACGCCTTGATATCCTGTCCATGAATATTACAAACAGGATTGGTGACAAAGCGCAGCCCTGGCGGAGGCCAACCCCCACCTGGAACGAATCCGACTTACTGCCGAGGACACGGACACAGCTCATGCTTTGAGCGTACAGAGATTGGATGGCCCTGAGAAGAGACCCCCTCACCCCATACTCCCGCAGCACCTCCCCACAAAAGATCCCGGGGTACCCGGTCATACGCCTTCTCCAGATCCACAAAACACATGTAGACTGGATGGGCATACTCCCAGGCCCCCTCCAGGATCCTTGCGAGAGTAAAGTGCTGGTCCGTGGTTCCCCGGCCAGGACGAAAACCGCATTGTTCCTCTTCAATCTGAGGTTCGACTATTGGCCGAACCCTCCTTTCCAGCACTTTGGAGTACACTTTACCAGGGAGGCTGAGGAGTGTGATACCTCTGTAATTGGCACACACTCTCTGGTCCCCCTTTTAAAGAGGGGAACCACCACCCCGGTCTGCCACTCCTCTGGCACTGTCCCAGACTTCCATGCAATGTTGAAGAGGCGTGTCAACCAAGACAGCCCTTCCCCACCCAAAGCTTTTAGCATTTCTGGACGAATCTCATCAGTCCCTGGGGCTTTGCCACTGTGGAGTTGTTTGACTACCTCAGCGACTTCCCCCAGGGAAACTGACGATGACCCTCCATCAGCCTCCAGCTCTGCCTGTACTAGAGGGCGTGTAGGTCGGATTCAGGAGCTCCTCAAAATGCTCTTTCCAGCGCCCGATCACATCATCAGTTGAGGTCAACAGTGTCCCATCCTTACTGTACACAGCTTGGATGGTTCCCCGTTTTCCCCTTCTGAGGTGCCGAACGGTTTTCCAGAAGCATTTTGGTGCCGACCGAAAGTCCTTCTCCATAGCTTCTCCAAACTTCTCCCACACCCGCTGCTTTGCGTCTGACACGGCAGCGGCTGCAGCCCTTCGGGCCTGTCGGTACCCTGCAACTGCCTCCGGAGTCCCCAGGGCTAGCATATCCCTGAAGGCCTCCTTCTTCAGTCGGAAAGCTTCCCTGACCACCGTGGTCCACCACGGTGTTCTAGGGTTACCACCCCTTGAGGCACCTAGGACCTTGAGACCACAGCTCACCGCCGCAGCTTCAGCAATAGAAGCTTTGAACATTGCCCACTCAGGTTCAATGCCCCCAACCTCCACAGGGATGCCTGAAAAGCTCCGCCGGAGGTGTGAGTTGAAGATCGTTCGGACAGGGGCCTCCTCCAGACGTTCCCAGTTCACCCGCACTACCCGTTTGGGCTTACCTGGTCTGTCCAAAGTCTTTCCCCACCCTCTGATCCAACTCACTACCAGATGGTGATCAGTTGACAGCTCTGCCCCTCTCTTCACCCGAGTGTCCAAAACATGCGGCCTTAGATCAGCCGATACGATCACAAAATCGATCATTGACCTTCGGCCTAGGGTGCTCTGGTACCATGTACACTTATGCGCCTCCTTATGTTCGAACATGGTGTTTGTTATAGACAATCCATGACTAGCACAGAAGTCCAATAACAAACGACCGCTCGGGTTTAGATCAGGGAGGCCGTTCCTCCCAATCACGCCTCTCCAGGTGTCTCCATCGTTGCCCACATGTGCATTGAAGTCTCCCAGCAGAATGATGGAGTCCCTTACTGGAGCCCTATATAGGACTCCTTCAGGGTCTCCAAGAAGGCTGAATACTCCGAACTGCTGTTTGGTGCATAAGCACAAACAACAGTCAGAGTTTCCCCCCCCACCACCCTTAGGCGTAGGGAGGCAAACCTCTCATCCACCGGGGTAAACTCCAACACCGCCGTGCTCAGACGTGGGCTCGTGAGTATCCCCACACCAGCCCGCCGCCTCTCACCCTGGGCAACTCCAGAGAAGAACAGAGTCCAACCCCTATCCAGGAGTAAGGTTCCAGAGCCACGGTTGTGCGTAGAGGTAAGTCCCACCAGATCCAACTGGTATCGCTCCACCTCACGCACAAGTTCTGGCTCCTTCCCCCCCAGTGAGGTGACGTTCCACGTCCCCAAAGCAAGCTTCTGCCGCCCGGGTCTGATCCGTCGAGACCCCCCACCTTCACTGCCACCCATATGACAGCGCACCCGACCCCTGCGGTTGTTCCTGTGAGTGGTGGGCCCACAGGATGGAGAGGAGAGAGATGCCACGTATCTCGTTCGGGCTGTGCCCGGCCGGGCTCCGTGGCAAACCCGGCCACCAGACGCTCGCTTTCGAGCCCGCCGTCTGGGCCTGGCTCCAGACGAGGGCCCTGGGCTTCCTCCAGGCAGGCTCTCGCTCCTTTTCCCTCTATCTTTCATGGGGTCTTGGTGAACCATTCTTAGTCTGGCCCCTCGCCTGAGACCACTTTGCCTTGGGAAACCCTACCAGGAGCATGAAGCTCCAGACAACCCAGCCCTCAGGTTCATAGGGGCACACAAACCTCTCCACCACGTTAAGGTGATGATTCCCGGGGAGGTGACTAATATCTGTCTGACTAATATCTGTCTGACTAATGTCTGTCTGTCTAATGTCTGTCTGACTAATGTCTGTCTGACTAATGTCTGTCTGACTAATATCTGTTGACTAATGTCTGTCTGACTAATGTCTGTCTGACTAATATCTGTCTGTCTAATATCTGTCTGACTAATGTCTGTCTGACTAATGTCTGTCTGACTAATATCTGTCTGACTAATTTCCGTCTGACTAAGTTCTGTTTAATTTCAACCAGATGATCAAGTCCTTGAAGAAAACCATGGCCCCGGTGCTCACTGACATAGCCATCGACTGGCTGTTCCCAGAAACCAAGGAGGTGTTGCTTTCCCCAGTTGGCTCCACCTTCCTATTCCCGGGGGATCGTCTGATTGGTTATAGTGTCGTCTGTGACACCACACGTTACCATCCCAACCCCAAGTCTGTAAGTGGTTGTACACCTTGAACCAGTGACTACATAGTACTTATTGATCATTAAACTTAGACATCGTTCATTACTACATAAAGGAAACTTGCATTTATGTGCATTAATACTGCGTGTTTAGCATGTTAATACGTTGTACCCCTGAATATGCATCTAGGCTAGTATACTGCGCTAAATGGTCCTATATGTTTTAATTGTAAAATTATACGTAAGTAGAAGGCGCTGTTATTTTACCAGGTAATTATAATTTAGAACACATTGTTGTTTTTCGGTAAGGACATGAGGGCAATTAAGTTAAACTGCCCAATTGTTCAGGGACAGAACCGTTATTATGCACTCAGAAAACATTAATTTATGTCACTCAAGGGCTTTACATACAGCAGCAAGAATATAATATTAATGAATGGGTTGAAACTGTCAACAGGATAAAAGGAGGCGCTACAGTATGATGCGGTCTAATGGTTCAGCCAGCTCAGTGTTCTACCAGTCTCTAGAGGAGGACCCAGGGAGGACCGCTGGCTTTTGTGACAGTCAGGGAACACACAGGGACGTACACGCTGGACCTCTGTTTGACTACAACCAGGATGGCATGTCAGAGAGCAGCTCTGGCCCCGCAGACCATGACATCATGGGTAAGAATACAGATGTCTGCATTTCAATTGGTTCAAATTCTATTCAAGTTAACCATATTCAATCCTCATGTGAACTCAGTCAGACATGTTCGTGTTTATTTGGGCACGTCTCTAGGAACGGACAACAAAACACCCCATAGAAGACGTGCATATAGCACCAACCAAATAGTGGACCACAACCCCAACATGAAGAAGACCTACACTCCCAGTGACCCCAGTTCCGTAGATGTGAAGAACCCACTGAGGAGAGCTAAGGTCCAGGAGCTGATTGGCCAGACCAGCCCTGACTACAGAGCACAGTGGAATAATAACTACCAGGTAAGTGCAGTGTTTGTCATTTTGGCCCAGGTAACAGATCAAGCTCTCTACCCTGGAGTTTGGTGTTCCATCCATGCACTCAAAGCTCGTACCGTCTCTCTCGTCTTCACCTGTGTCCCACTCTACTTCTGACATGAAAATGAATTGTTCTGAGGTAAATTGTTCAAGATCAGAAAAACATGTAGAATGAATTAGAAATGTGTAAATACGATTCACATGAATTCCCCGTATTGCAATCTTCAAATGGACGCTATCCAATTAATTTTTTAGACATAACGATTGCAAAAGCAATTCGAGAATCGCCCAGACCTGGCAGCAGAAATTAGAAGCGTCCGTGGGAGAAGTAGAAACTATTGGTTTGGCGTGTTGGTTTTCATAAAAAGTTGGTATGCATGTTTGAAAGCATATGAAAACCTCAGATATTTTTATGCCGGCAGCGAGACAATTATTTTGTCCTTTCAATAAAAAACGAGCCAAATCGTCCGTGTTGAATTTGCAGTAGTGGTGGACGAGTCATAATGGGTTGGGAGAAATTGGAGTGTAATCAAAAACACAAATCAGGATTATTTTGATGAGGGCCATTACTGATGAGGGCCAAAATAATTTCATGAATGACAATGGATTTAGGGAAAGTTGTCCAGAGATCGTTGGCATAATCAAGACGAGGCTCACTCATCTCGCCATGCTCTCAGATTTTGTTCACATTGTTTACTTGGAATTTATCTGTGGACCAGAATATTCCAGTGCACCAGGGTTTGGATTTAGGTGGCGTAACACAGATAGTTTTCTTCCCAGTGAAGTCAGCAGCGAGAATAAATAATTTTTTTTATTAAATTGGCAAAAATGCTCTGAATGCGAATATCGTTCCTCTGCATTCACACTGCCTCTAATTGTCCTTATTAACACTTGAGTGATTTTCATGGCTGACTGCACATGTTGTCATTAGTCTGTGGTCAATTCAAAGGCGTTGGTAGAAATTGAATGGATATTTAGATGTTCGGAATGCCTGAGGATACATTGCTTGATGTAAAATGTTGGATATCTAATGAATACAGGAGAGCACGATTATCTTCTGCAAACAGAGAAATGCATATGTGATATATCTGAGATCCTGAGATCCAAAAGAAATTAAAAGAATGACATGGTGTGATTCACTCAATCAAAAAAATTGAAGACTGGTGTAGATTGGCAGATCATTACACAATTTTAGAGATCTGTTGGTTTTGTGACGTCAAATCTAGGGTAAGGGTCATTTTGGGGCTTTGCCTTGTTTAAAACAATCTGTTAGACATTCTGCACGGCATTACCAATGCATAGGAGAACTGACAATGAGAGAGAAGAGTATTGCTGTTCATTCATAAAGCCACCAGGCATAGACAATATCGATGAGTAAATGTTGAGAATATAAAAACATTGAATAGCAGCCTACAGTATATTTGCCATATGTTTGACTAATGCCTTGAAGCGTCCACATGTGTACATGACAGCTAAAGCTAAAGTCCTTAACCCTACAAAAGATAAAGCACCCTCTGCGGGCTTTGGCGACTGCCCAGTCTATTTTTTTCTCTGCTCTTGGTAAACGGATGGAGAAAATTGAGTTAGACTAAATATACTTTCATTTTTCAGAGAACCAGTTTACCACTGATTGTCAGCATGACTATTAAAACAGACACTCGACAGACACTTGTTTTGCACTGACACATCTGTGGTAACTGGCAAAAAACGGATAACAAGTAAGTAGTTGTAGCTGTATTTTCTAGATATGTATTTGTTAGTATTTGTAATTGATACAATTCTATTGGGGGAAAAACTCACTTGTTATGCCGTTACATTTCCAGCCATGGTTGACATGGATAGTTGTTCAGTAAAACTCAAAATGTTATTCAATGGAAGCAGATCAAATCTTACATAAGTACAGCACGGTGTCCCTCAGGGCAGTTGCCCTGGATCGTTAATTTTCTCAATTTTGAAAAACTATATGCTTAAGAAATTTAAGAAATAAATTGTGCACATAAATGAACAGTGCCAAACGGTTTAATTGGGTGTTTTTGGTCATAGTGATGCACTAAACTGTGACCCTAATCTCTTACCCCTGACAGACACCACTGGTGAGCATGTGTGCTACATCTGTCATTGCCTCCAGGGGGCATCCTACCAACGAGTCTTCTGACTGCCCATCTCTTCAGCAGGAGGTGGTACCCCAGGAGGCCAACTTAGAGCAAGGCCAGGCCCCAGGCTCCAACATGCCGGTTGGAGCCACTAGGAACCGGGCTGACCCAGAGCAGGCCCCGGGAAAAGCCAGAAGCGCTGGTGGAGAGGACAGTTCCTCCTCCACTGATCCCTCTGTCGGAAGCTTGGGAGACACAGGTGGGTCTTAAAACAAGTGTGTCATGCAGAGCTGTGGTCACGTTTCTGGACAGAAGGAGAGAGATGGTCCACTCTCATTTTAAAAATAAATACTAACTCTGAGAGCACTCTTACTAACATTAATCAACGGTAGATGCATGATTCTACAACACATGTTAACCCAGACTAATCATGTAACTCCTCCTGGTTGCTCAATTACCAGACTGCTACCCTAACCAGCTGTGTGAGCTAGAACCCCTCCAGGACCATTCGGCCTTCCCAGACCTGAACACCACATTTGGACATCAGGACAAGGTGAAGGGGGACTGTAAGGCGGTGGTGTCGGGACTGCTCTGTGGGAAGCCAGTCAAGTGGGAGGTGACTTTTGACATAAACCCCTACCTGAAGGGTCGAGAGCGGGACGAGAAGGTTCATGAGGATCTCTGGAATGAAACGTTCCATCATCTGGCTGGACATTCCATCATTCAGGACTTTGAGCACATGGTCGATAAGGAGTGCGAGATTGAGCATGGTACGTAGAGGGCTGTTAAATATTTCACAGCCGAAACGGTATCACAAACATCTTTATATATCTAGTGTCTGCTATGGTATTTTTTGTAATTCCGTAGCAGATGCTAGATTGTATATTCTAGCCAAGATCTCAACTAGTGGATTTTTCCTAAAGCAGTCTTGAAACAGAATGTAAATCATGAGATAATAGTATCAAAACAATTTGATTTCTCAGGTTCTGGCAGAAGATATCGTCTGTACGCTGTTCACACTAGTAAGGCCTGCAACATCCTCAGTAAATACACAGCCTACGTCCCCGTTGATCTGGACACTAATGAATATCTACAGACCTCTATCGACTACATCAGTCCAGGTTAGACCACCTCCTGTTCATGGAATGCAGATGTTTTACAACCAGCTGTTTTTTTAAGGGTAGTTTTGAACTACTTTAATGATACTCCTGGTGGCCTCGATTGGAAATGTGTCCGCTCTATGGCACATTTGGTACAGTTCAACGACGCGCGTGTGTCGACCAATCGGTTATGAAATGCAGTGTCTGTGGAAATGTGTTGGTGTGTTGCAGGTGACGGCCTAAAGAGGGGCTCTCAGTCCAACTCTCGCTTAGGGAGCAGGAAGAACCGAGGTTACTCAATTGGACTTGGAAGATCCCAGTCCAGCTGCATGTCAGAGGATGCTGTGGATGGGAACCTCCCAGCCGGTTAGATCTTCCTCATATTTCATACTCATTTACGTTTGTGTGTGTGAGATGAAGTACCTTTTTTAAGCGTTGGACGGATGATCGTTTTATGAGTTCCCGCCAAACAGACGGAGCTAACAGGTTTTGGGATGTTCCTTGGCGTAAATATTTCCACATACATTCTTTACTGTTTATGTTCATATCTTCAGTACTGGTTTAAAATTGACACTGACCGACCATTTCGCTGAGTTTTAGGGGTGGAAGATGACGGTTCCACGTGCAGCACTCCTTCCTCCTCAGGCTGGGAAAGATGCAGCTTTACAGAGAGTGAGTTGTTATCTCGCTAAAGAAAATGATTGGCTCTCAAATCGAACAAATACTATAAATGTCTCTGTTCAACTGAGAAAATGCATTTGGTTATGGCTACATGAATAATTTTGATTTAACCTACACACACATACACACACACACACACACACACACACCCTTGTGTTTGTCACCTGCCTTGTGGCCAGGTTTCTGTGGGTGTCTTTTATCTGTATGGTGGAGTCATGTGATGTTGAGTTGTGAGCTCAGTGAAGAGAGAAGACAGATAAATGGAAAACGAACATTTCGATTCTTTCTGTCTGTCTGTCTGTCTGTCTGCCCGTCTGTCGGCCTGTCTATCTGTCTGTCACTCTCTCAGCCTCTCAGAGGAGCCCGTCTGTGACTTCAGACCAATCACAGAAGTCAGTGGAGAGTCTCTTCTCAGCCAGGTGTGTGACGGAGAAGGCCAAGGACAATGACATACTAACCGTACTGCTAGCACCGTTCCCTGACCAACTTTTGAGATTCAAAAAGTCACGTTGTTTCGTGTAATCGGCATGCCATGCACATTTCTGAAGTAATATATATAGTAATATATATCGAATGTTACTTTGGTTTTATTGCTCAGATCAATTTCTATTGCTGTTGCTATGTATTCTGGAGAGGGAACATGATATGACTAGTAACCTTGTAGTTTTATAATGACCTCTACGATTTGTTCGAAAAGCTGCCCAAACGCCACAGCATTATGTCATTGGCTGAGCTGTACATTATTTTAAATACTCTCATACCAAAGAGTATTCTTGCACTTAAAGGTGATTTTAAGGCGGCGCTTCCGTCTCTTCCACAGGCTGGCTTTGAACCGGACCAGACTCCTGACCCGTGCCGCCAAGGGTTTCATGTTTCGCACACACAGCAGAACCAGCGAGTCCATCGGGGAGAGCGAAAACGAGATCAAAGACTACATTCCCCTGGTGCGTAGCGGTGCTGGGGCACTGGATATCGTCTAGATGGTGGGGCACCCTATATCGTCTAGACTCTGGGGCACCCTATATTGTCCAGATGGTGGGGCACCCTATATCGTCTAGACGCTGGGGCACCCTATATTGTCCAGATGGTGGGGCACCCTATATCGTCTAGACGCTGGGGCACCCTATATTGTCCAGATGGTGGGGCACCCTATATCGTCTAGACGCTGGGGCACCCTATATCGTCTAGACGCTGGGGCACCCTATATAGTCCAGACGCTGGGGCCCCCTATATAGTCCAGACGCTGGGGCACCCTATATCGTCTAGACGCTGTGGCACCCTATATCGTCTAGATGGTGGGGCACCCTATATCGTCCAGACACCGGGGCACCCAATATAGTCCAGACACTGGGGCACCCTTTATCATCTAGATGGTGGGGCACCCTATATCGTCTAGATGGTGGGGCACCCTATATCGTCCAGACACTGGTCTACCCGATATAGTCCAGACACTGGGGCACCCTTTATCCTCTAGATGGTGGGGCACCCTATATTGTCCAGATGGTGGGGCACCCTATATTGTATAGATAGTGGGGCACCCTATATTGTCCAGACGGTTTACCAGCCTGGTGACAGAAATGTCTCTCCGTTCCGCACAGGTTTCCTTACAGATGGCATGTGGTGCGTTCAGCCTGGACGCCGCTCTGTGTGAGGCCATCAACGTGCCCATGGACAAGCTGAAGTGGACGTCGCCCTTCACCAGCCACCGAGTCAGCTTGGGTCACCATGTCTCTCATGGGGCCGCCCACCTCTCTGACTCCAGCGCTGTGGCCGACAGCCCAACCACCTCCTTTCCATCTATTTCGACGTCTTCTAAGGAGACAGAAACCTGCCTGACAGGCCACTATCAGCACCACCCTGTAGTCCTGGACGTCAGCAGCCAAAACATGCATGTCCTCCGTCCCCTGACACCCACTGCCTCCGCCGTAGCCAAGCTCCCTTTCTCGTCGCCGGCCCAGGCGGACGGTAGTTTGGGCTCTGAGGGAGAGAGTGTGGCGGACGTGACTCCAGCTGGTGCGAAGAAGCTGGACATAGAGGGCATGGTCTGGGCTACGGCCGTAGCCCTTGCCTGGCTGGAGCACAGCTCAGCCAGCTACTTTATCGAGTGGGAGCTGATAGCAGCTAAGGCTAGCATGTGGCTCTGTGCCCAGAGTATCCCTGAAGGAAGGGACTTAGCCGCAGTGAAGTCAGCTGCAAATCAGCTCTTCATCATTCTCAGACACTGGGACGAGAACCTGCAGCTTAACATGCTCTGCTACAACCCCAACAGTGTCTGAGCCCTCCGCCCCTCAGACATGTCCAACGGTTCTGTGCCCGTTTACTGCTATATCCGTTATTCGCCGTTTTGAGTTTGGCCGAATTCGTCAGTGCAGTTATTGTGAGCGTTGGTTGTGTTGCTGAAGTGCTTCTGTTAATAACTCCAGCTCTGTGATAACTTAAAGAGACCGAACATGTCTCCTAATTAGCCCTAATGTCTCCTAGCATGTCTCCTAATTAGCCCTAATGTCTCCTAACATGTCTCCTATTTAGCCTTAATGTCTCCTAACATGTCTCCTAATTAGCCCTAATGTCTCCTAATTAGCCCTAATGTCTCCTAACATGTCTCCTAATTAGCCCTAATGTCTCCTAACATGTCTCCTAATTAGCCCTAATGTTTCCTAACATGTCTCCTAATTAGCCCTAATGTCTCCTAACATGTCTCCAAATTAGCCTTAATGTCTCCTAACATGTCTCCTAATTAGCCCTAATGTCTCCTAACATGTCTCCTAATTAGCCCTAATGTATCCTAACATTTCTCCTAATTAGCCTTAATGTCTCCTAACATGTCTCCTAATTAGCCCTAATGTCTCCTAACATGTCTCCTAATTAGCCTTAATGTCTCCTAACATGTCTCCTAATTAGCCTTAACGTCTGCTAATATGTCTCCTAATTAGCCCTAACGTCTCCTAACATGTCTCCTAATTAGCCCTAATGTCTCCTAACATGTCTCCTAATTAGCCCTAATGTCTCCTAACATGTCTCCTAATTAGCCTTAATGTCTCCTAACATGTCTCCTAATTAGCCCTAACGTCTCCTAACATGTCTCCTAATTAGCCCTAATGTCTCCTAACATGTCTCCTAATTAGCCTTAATGTCTCCTAACATGTCTCCTAGTTAGCCCTAATGTCTCCTAACATGTCTCCTAATTAGCCCTAATGTCTCCTAACATGTCTCATAATTAGCCTTAATGTCTCCTAACATGTCTCCTAATTAGCCCTAATGTCTCCTAACATGTCTCCTAATTAGCCCTAACTCGTTGACTCCTTGTGCGAGAAAGTCCATGCATTCAGGTCAATGAAATCACATGCTGACCACATGGTCAATGAAATCCAAAGTCAAAGAATAAACATGCTGTAGGGTGACTTGATGGTTGTGAACATATTTGGGGAGAAAAGGATGTGTGTGTTTAACATTTCCATCATATTGATGTCCAGTGATCAGATCTAAATCTGCTCAAACAAAAGACATCTCTTTATCAATAAGAACAAAAATGACAGACAACAAAATAATCAATGAAACTAAGATAGAAACCAATGAATTCGATATTCATGTATGTGTGTTACAGCCGGTGGGAGAGCAGGATACAAAGACAGGGAGTGTTTCACTGGCCGAAGGTTTTATTAAACAACAAAGATCCTAAAATGGTCGCCTTTCTCTTTCTGACGGCTGTCAGCCTCCTCTTTGTCACTTGCCTTGGGTGCCACGCTCTGGGACAGTCTCAGACGCCTTGGTTTGAATGATGAAGACTTGGCCAAAGTCTGGGGTTCAGTGCCTTTGCACCGGTGTAGTAAGCCTCCTTCTCCATCCATGCTTATCAACTATCCCAAGTACGGTTATAGGTCTCTGATTAGCCAATGTAGCACTTTTTCAGGGAGTTAGTGAGATTCTCAACCACCCTCCGGAGGTGTTCTAGATGCTCTGCCCAGTTCTCCGAGTGGACCACAATGTCATCCTAAGTAGGCAGTGGTACTGGAAGGTGGCTGAGTGGAAGGGCACCATCAGGTTATCATCGGGCTGTGATACATGCCAGTACTTGTTGGTCTTGTCTGTGGTGGTGATTAACGAAGCCCTGCCAACAAGCTTGTCAAGCAAATCCAGTCACATCCAATGGGATAGCTGTCAAATTAGGACGCCACCTCGTTCAGTCACATCCAATGGAATAGCTGTCAAATTAGGACGCCACCTCGTTCAGTCACATCCAATGGGAGAGCTATCAAATTAGGACACCACCTCGTTCAGTCACATCCAATGGGATAGCTGTCAAATTAGGACGCCACCTCGTTCAGTCACATCCAATGGGATCGCTGTTAAATTAGGACACCACCTCGTTCAGTCACATCCAATGGGATCGCTGTTAAATTAGGACACCACCTCGTTCAGTCACATCCAATGGAAGAGCTGTCAAATTAGGACGCCACCTCGTCCAATCACAGGAAGTTATTGCACAACTGGAAGGCGTTGTGCCCAAGACCACAAGATTGGATCAGAGACTTTAGGACATCTAAATGACTAACCATCTCTTTTATCCATTCCACCTCCTGCTCAGTTGCCATATGGTCCAGTTTAGGGATCCATTATGGCTGCGGTCGGACGGATCCTTGATCACATCCCTGTCCTCAACTTACAGTCCCTGCATGCTTATTTTCTCCCTTTCTTCCAAAGGTCGGCCTACTTTGTCATCTTCGGGCACTTGCTGTGAACCTGGCTTCTGGCTTGTCGCAGACTGTAGCATAAATATACACACAATCAGTAATTTCACTTGCAATTTACCGTAATCTCCCTGCTTATGAACGCAACAGTTGCACCTAACACATGCTTCCGGCATTTTCTTTGGGAGAGCATAGAAACTAGCATAGAAAGAAGTTTGTTTTTGGCCATTTTGAGCCTGTAATTGAATCCACTGTAGCTGATGCTCCAAATTACGAACTAGGCCAATTGTATTGCTTCTTTAATCAGCACAACAGTTTTTTCGGCTGTGATGGCATAACACCAAAAGGGTTTTCTAAGGAAATTTTGAAATTAGGAATTTGAATTTGCAAACACAACGAGCCATTGGAACACAGGACTGATGGTTGCTGATAATGGGCCTCTGTACACCTGTGTAGATATTCCATAAAAAGAATTCCCATTTCAACCTACTATAGTCATTTTCAACATGAATAATGACAACACTGTATTTCTGATCAATTTAATGTTATTTTAATGGACAAAACACATTTGTTTTACAAAGAATTTTCTAAGTTAGCCCGAAACTTTCGAATGGTTGTGTATAAATATATACAAGTATGTTGGTGTGTTCTGTATATGTATAAATATATATTCATAAACAAATGTATTTAAAAAAACAGGATTGTCAAACATTAGATAAAGTTAAGTTCATTATTTGTGATTTTTCTGTTGATACCTAATAATTTGTATTTATTTAATCCTGCTTTGTGGGTTAAATGTAAGTATTTGGAGTCTTAAGACATTTGTTCTCGAATTTTTCTTGCTGAAAAAAATGAAAACACTATTCCCCTTCCCCCCATGACATTCTCTGGAACATGACACAGCTGTTGCATATCTACGATCTGCTTTTACAAAAATACATTTGTATTTATATGCATTGCATCTAATCTGTTAGATTTCAAAATTCCTTGTGTGATTGTTGAATATTAGCCTGGTGTCATAGATTGACCGGCGTAGTGTGGTGTAGCCACGCCCCCACACCATTCGTGACACCTGGTCCCTGTTCATGCACACTTACCTCTTCATTCTGATGTGTTTGTATTGGAGTTTTTACCTAAGTGCCTAATAATGACTAAATATAAATGTTTTTACATTTTTATTTCAACTGTCCATTCCTCAAACTGTTGTTTGATATTATGCTTAAAAAGCTTGGCATGCTTATTTATTTGGTGTTTTTATATGTTGATAGGATGTTCAATTTGGATTGAATTGGATATATGGAATGTCTGTTGTTTTTGCTTGTCTCTTTTGCTCTGATATTTACTCACAAACTTTATTGTTTTTCTCAGGTAATATTATTTTCCTCAGGCATTGAAGATGCATACACCCCGTTGCACAGAAAACACATGTTTGTGCCATGTTTCAACAGGGGGAGTAAGGCAATTCTCCCACTGTCAAGCTATTCTGCTACATTTGGCCGGTGGGGATTAGACCAAGCTAGCTTGTGTTCCAAATAGCACACTTGATTGTGCCCTTCAGAGGGAATGGAGGGAAGGTGCTGTTTGGTACGTACTTCTAGAAGTGTCTTAACTGAATTGTGATCTGTATACGCTTATAGTGACTTTGGTGGCTGGCTTTACTCGTGAGAAGCTGTAGGTCGAGGTTAATTACACGTAGGCCTACATTTCGGTTGCTGGTGTGTGTTTTGAAAAGATTACCGTTGACTGTTTGAAGATGTCAAAATGCATCGATAGTTTCAGTTTGCAAAATGCCAATGTATGACTGTGCAACTGCATGTGGTGTTCCAAAACGTTTGAATAAAGACTAAGATTAAACTATTGGTCTTGTTGGTAGCACAAACATGATAACAGATGTCATTTTTATGTTCAGTTAATGACGCTTGGCATTTAAGCCCACACGCACCCCAAGGCTGTACTACTCACACCCAGTGAATGTTTCTCCTCACAAGAAAAGTTCAAATTTAAAACGTCTCAGCGAAATAGAATGTTTCTACAAAGAGGCCACTTTGCTCAGTGACGTGAAAGCATTTCTCACATGTCACACTTACAGATCACCATACAACGATATGTTATCCAGTGAGCTCAGTAACGTCAGTGTGATGTCACCTCAGGCAGGTAAGCTGGACATGAGTGAGTCTGAGCACCTCGTTAAACAACAAGGGCATGAAGACGCAACGGCAGAGAGAAATTAAAGAGTTTATTCAGATAACGAGCACCGGGTCAGGCTGACAACACCACACAACCTGGTGAAGCACAAATCTCCAAGAAATAGAAAGAGGTGATGTAGAGAGACGTGGAGGAGAGAAGGATAGGAGGATGTAGGGGAACGAGAGTGTAAATGAAGACAAAGCATGGCTCATTAGTATAGTGACAGGCAATACAGCAGCAATCCATCTTGACCCTTCTGGTATAAAGATTAAACACAGACCAACAGCAGTTCCTGTTTCTCATGCTGTCGTAAACCCAGTCTACCCCACCTGATTGGACGTGGCCTCTCACACATCAGCAACACCTCACCACAGTTCTTCCTGCGCGATTCTGTGTTAGCAGTGGAAGCATTGATTCTCCTGGGGAGGCCTCCGAGGGCAATTGTTTTTTGTAGGGCGCTTCTGTGGACTTTTTTGACAGGAGAAACAGCCTTTTCTTTTCTATACTGTGTTAGAAAAACGAAGATGGTTGCATTTTGAATTTGTGTGTTGACGAGTGTGGTTTGTATCTCCTTCGCATGGTCTGAATGTTGATTGAATTTTCGACTCAATTAATAATAACACATTTAACAAAATAAAGGGCGCTGTAGCGGGAAAATAAAAAATCAGCCACAGAATTTTTTTCAGTGCATACAGCCGTGTTTCTGCAACAATCAACGCCCAGGCTTATAAAAGTCTCTGTGATTCTCTATTTCGTATTCTGTGTAGATTGATTGCGTCAGGTGAGCGCACCGTTTGTGTTGGTCTTGTTTAGCTAGTCGTCGTTATTCTTTTTATTGCTGAATGTTCCCTGCGTCTCTACTTGTTGAATCATATGTGGATTACAGGAAGACAAATAAATGTATACATGCCCTAGTTCTCATTGATGAGACCACGGTGGATTGTGTGGCCAGCTACAAATTCCTGGGTGTCCACATCTCCAGCCACCTAACCTGGTCCCTCAACACCACAACCCTGGTCAAAAAGGCACAACAGTGCCTGTACTTTTTAAGGAAGCTAAAGAAGGCCCACTTATCTACTTACATCCTGGTAACTTTTACCCCTTCAAGGTTGAGACCATTCTAACCAACTGTGCCACAGTCTGGTACAACAGAAGTCCCTGCAGCGGGTGGTGAAAACGGCACATTTACTTATCCATGTCAATTGCACATCCTCACACTGTACTCCATATCTTATCCATGTCAATTACACATCCTCACACTACTGAATACCTGCACATTTACTTATCCATGTCAATTGCACATCCTCACACTGTACTGAATACCGGCACATTTACTTATCCACGTCAATTACACATCCTCACACTGTAATCCATATCTTATCCATGTCAATTACACATCCTCACACTGTACTCCATATCTTATCCATGTCAATTACACATCCTCACACTGTACTCCATATCTTTTTGCACTGCTATTTTACACATCTGGTTGGTTGCCAACTGCATTTCGTTGTACTGCACTTGTACTGTATCTAATCTAACCAAATCTAATCATATTTTCTCATGTATTCTCAGGTGGGAAGGGAAACTCACCATGGGTGTATCTAGGCAGGAGGCCCGACTACCTACCTGCAGTGTTCCCCCTGTCTACGCACACTTGGTACGACCCGTACAAACCATCTCTGTATATTGGTTAGTGAGCCATTGGGCTGCAGGTTAGGAGTGTGAGTTCAGGTGAGAGGCTATTATCTTTTACTTTCTTTGCAATAGTTCTGTCGTGCCCCTCTTCCACCATATTACCCTGTTTCTGTAAACAGCATTTGCTCTGCCATTCGTCCTCACATATGACCCTATGTTTTTGCATCGTTCCGCAGGTAGTTTATTAAAGTTACAGGGTGTTGCGTTCCCTCCTCACCGAGGCGTCACAATCAGTCAGGTTCTTATGTCGTTTATTCAGACTTCACTTTTGTTTATTTACTTATTCTTTTTCGGCAGCATGCAATTATATTGTTTTCACTTGTATATGTTCCGGCAATGATCAAGCATATTGGCTCTTTGTAATGTAAACGATGAAATAGTTCTGTTGCACACTGTTTCTATGGCAACGTAGTGTAGAATAACGACTTAAAGATTAATTCATTCGATAATGGCTTTGTAAAATTAATGGAGCATTAACCCAGATACTGTACATATTTTAAAGCAGAGACTCCGTTTTAATGACCTGATGTTGCTTCAGAAATTAAACGTTTAGCTATCTGGAGTAAATTACTGCATATTCAGGTACCAAGACAAACGGAAAACCTGCTAACTTACTCCAGCTCTCCTGTCTACCCTCACTTTGTGATAAGCCTTTTAAATTGATCTAATGGAAAGACGACATGTTGCGTTTGGAAAATGAGAAAAAAACAACACCTGTAGCTTAAATCCTCATTAACACCAGAGACATTAACAATAGAACAGACATCTCATTAACACTGGGTTCTCCTGTGTTATGGAATTTTATGATCATTCAAGAAGTTTAGTTACATGTAAGTCTCATAGATGTTGTTTAGGCCAAAAGGCACAGAGAAAGGTTAAGAACGGAAAGCACGAGACTCTGAAAAACAGAATCTGGTTCCCCGTCGGAGGACAGGCCGGAATGTATCTTTACATTGTTAGAGGGGCCCAATGCTAGAAATAGATGTCTTGATTACCTTACCTGTGATGGACTGTCAAAGCAACTGTATGGGTTTACATGTGTCTCACCATATATGGGCATTAGGCCTCTCTCGACTTGACTGGGGAGTGACCCTCGGGTTTTCACGACAGCTCCTTATGTCATGAATATTATCCTATATTTGGTGAGATCTTCTAAGGACCTCATCTGTTCTCCATTGTCTCTGTTTAGGTTGGTGTGTCAATGAGTGTGCGTAACTTCATTCCTTTAAATACCATGCAGAAGTTGTAATCATTAGGTCAGTCTGATCCAGCACAGGTTATTGTCCTGTTGTCTGATGAAGGCTTTCCTCAAACCTATTCTTCAAGCTTGCTATAGGGATTGATCTGATCAATGCAAAAGCTTAAACCTGTATTTGAGAAATGGTTTCTTACTTGCAATTAAACAAGTTAAAAGTGTCAACTGTAACATACTCTCGTGCGTCTTACTTTAAGTTCGAATTCAGCGATTAAAGTCTAAAATTTCCACGACACCTGTCACAGGTAGGTATGCAAAACCACACAGGCACAGACAGGAGGTAGAGAGACATTTTATTTCCATGCTAACATAAAGGTCAGACAGTTTTACAGCAGAGGCACTGTTACACACCCTGTTCTGACTCTAGTCTCATTTGATTACTGCTTTGTAGGCATTTCACATTGTCTCAAACCATAGTGTTGACTCTGAATCAAGCCAAAGGTGTATTCAAGTGGCATTCCTGTGAAACTAAACTTTCAACATTAAGTGTATTTATATAGCACATATGAAACAACCATTGTTGGCCAAAGTGCCGAACAAGATATAAAATGCATAAAATAAACAAATGCTAAAATGTGTAGAAAAGAAAAGAAATGAAACAAACAGCAGCACAGTAAAGGAGACCAGAAGTCAAGCTCAGATGGGATTAAAAGCCAAAGTGAAAAGGTGTCTTAAGCAGTAAAGTTGCATGAGGTGTGTGCAGCTGGAATCTGAATAGGTAAATGGTTCCAGAGGATGGAACCACTGCAAAGCCTCTGTCACCATCTTTGTGCCTGGATCTTGGGACATCCAAGAGCATCTGGTCGGTCGATTTCAGAGCTCTATTAGGGTTGTGATGGTGTAGGAGTTCCGCCAAAAATATGGCGCCAACCCATTTAAAACCTTGACAGCAAGCAATAAGATCTGGAAATCAATCCTGAAGCGGACAGGAAGCCCGTGGAGAGAGAGACCAGAACAGGTGTTATATGTTCACACTTTCTTTTTCCAGACGAGGAGATGCGGTTTCTACTCACTGCAAGCAAAAAATGAATGGCTGTTCAACCCTCAGATACAACTAATAACTATAATCAAGCCAAGATTAATAAAAGCATGGATAACTGGCTCCAAATCTTTGGAAGGGAGATAGGTCTTGGCCTTTGCTAAAAGTCTTAACTGGAATAATCTTTAACCTTTTAAACAACTGAGCTAATCTGCCTATTAAACTAATATTTGATATAAAACTCACACAGTAATAACAGACAAGCAGGACAGGTAGTCAGGTAAGTTTTATTTAATATAAATGCAAATGTATTTTCTTCCCACTCACAGGAACACTCAGATCTCCCCTGTTGTATGGACAGAGGCTTTCCATTAGATTGACGCCCTGTCTCACTAAACCCAATGACAACATTGCAAATAATTCAAGACAAAACCCTTTATGTAGTATAAAGCACTACCCCTGTGCCAAGGTGAAATGGTAGGGAACCCCCCTGTGCCAAGGTGAAAAGGTAGGGAACCCACCTGTGCCAAGGTGAAACAGTAGGGAACCCACCTGTGCCAAGGTGTAACGGTAGGGAACCCACCTGTGCCAAGGTGAAATGGTAGGGAACCCACCTGTGCCAAGGTGAAACGGTAGGGAACCCACCTGTGCCAAGGTGAAACGGTAGGGAACCCACCTGTGCCAAGGTGTAACGGTAGGGAACCCACCTGTGCCAAGGTGTAACGGTAGGGAACCCACCTGGGCCAAGGTGAAATGGTAGGGAACCCACCTGTGCCAAGGTGAAACGGTAGGGAACCCACCTGTGCCAAGGTGAAACGGTAGGGAACCCACCTGTGCCAAGGTGTAACGGTAGGGAACCCACCAGTGCCAAGGTGTAACGGTAGGGAACCCACCTGTGCCATGGTGAAACGGTAGGGAACCCACCTGTGCCAAGGTGAAACGGTAGGGAACCCACCTGTGCCAAGGTGAAACGGTAGGGAACCCACCAGTGCCAAGGTGTAACGGTAGGGAACCCACCTGTGCGAAGGTGAAACGTTAGGGAACCCACCTGTGCCAAGGTGTAACGGTAGGGAACCCACCACAGGATTTAGAGTGAAAAACAACCAATCCTAACCTCCCTGTTTAATTATCAAGTCCCAACAGGTGTGCTTAATTATTACCACCCATGCCTCAATTGAATTATTCCTGACCTCTGACATAAACGCTGGCGTCAAAGCACTTGCAGGTGCATACAAACATGAATGTCAAACCAACATTATTAATTTTGTTTAGGTTCTATTTTCCCGGGTCGGTGCCCTTAAAAGAAAGAAACGGTTTCCCGAGAGCGACCTGGCCAAAATTGCATCACACAACATGAATAAAAAACAAAGCGTGACAAACCGTGAGGGTGACAAGGCCAGTAATTAACGAGTCGTAGTGGACACATGAATAAATCCATTTGGCCTTGTGACCTTGATAAAGGAGGACCAGCTGTGGGCTTTTAGCAGTAGCTGTTAAATTGTTTTACTGTGCAGCAATAGAGACCCCTGCTCCGTTTCCTTTTAATGCTAATCCTTTAGTCAATGGTGAGGCCACAGTTATTGTAGTTTTCATTGGCTAAGGGCAGTCGCCAGATTCCTTTTTATTCCTCATATCAGCGTGAAACACCATTTCCCTTATTGTGAGGTTACACACTGTGTTACAAACAGGCGGATCGGGGTTTGATATTTTAAATTTGTATAATTTAAACTCATGAAATAAGCCATGTTTTAACAGCTCTACTACTGTATTATGTTGTATAGAAAAGCAATTCATTCTAGGGTATTTACATTACTTTGAACCAAGCAAATAACAACTTAACTAGTCCTATTAAAGTCTATGTGGTGGCTAATTACCAGTGTCATCTAAAACAGTAACCCAGACACCCCCTATATATTATAGACTGAGAGGACAGTAACCCAGGCACCCATCCCCCCCCCCTGTATATTATAGACTGACAGGACAGTAACCCATACACCCCACTAACCCCCTTCATATCATAGACTGAGAGTGCAGTAACACAGACACCCCACTACCCCCTATATATTATAGACTGAGAGTGCAGTAACCCAGACACCCCACTACCCCCTATATATTATAGACTGACAGGACAGTAACCCAGACACCCCACTAACCCCCCCTCTTCATATTCATCGACTGACAGGACAGTAACCCCCGCCCCTTCATATCATAGACTGAGAGTGCAGTAACCCAGACACCCCACTACCAACCCCCTATATATTATAGACTGACAGGACAGTAACCCATACACCCCACTAACCCCCTTCATATCATAGACTGAGAGTGCAGTAACCCAGACACCCCACTACCCCCCATATATTATAGACTGAGAGTGCAGTAACCCAAACACCACACTAAAATGCTCTGTTTTCATTCTATTGAGGCCACTCTGATCTTTTTTTTTACCTCATCTCCACAGGGCATGATTGCAACCTCTTCCATAAACCACACTGAAAGTATTAACCTCATGTGGACAACCTGTACACAAAGTAAAGCCCAAGTGATAATGGGCTTTACCTGATGCTAGGCGCAAATGTAACCGAATAAATCCATAAAATACCTAATGTCAACTTTACACCAATAACTGACCAGGGAACCGGGGCTCTAGGCTCGGAGCGGTTGCCAAGGCAACTGACCTGGCTTCGGCAATCTGTGGTGTGTTATGTTATCCCAGCTCACAGTTGTCATACTAAGACTGCCACCATGTGTTATCCCAGTTTCCTGAGGGAAATGACTGAACCCTATTTATATAACAGGATGTTTCCTAGCACAGTTGAATGACTACATCAGTAGGGGCTAGTATATTCAGATTGAACGTTATCCCTTATTGGGCAATTTAAACGATTGTTACGGTGGCCAACTTTAACTCTAATGTGCCCTTCACGCCTCACAGAACCACATTGTGTATCTTTCATTCAGTTATCACCGTAGGATGTCATGTTGCCGCATTTTGCTTTGAGTTGACAAAGAAAATAGCACGCAGTGAAAACGAATGCTAGTGGAAGTATTCCAATCAACTGTGGACTGAGTTGTGCATTGAAATGGGAAAAACCAGCTCGCATAGAATTGATGCTGCATTTTCTCAACTTGAAGTCCAATTTAGCCATCGCTATATGTCTCCTCTGTAGGCATACGTAATGGTAAAGCTCTTTACATAGAATTTATATAGACCACCGCCAGCAAAAGCTGCTGTTCTTTTGTTATCGTTAAAAAAAAGCCTCTGATGTTAGAAAATCATGTCGATTAAATATGTACTGTTATCATCACTCAATGTGCCAATATGTTTCCATTGGGATTACTAGTCGTTGCACTAACGTCCTTCTGATCTAGTCAGCTTGTTAACCAAACGAATCATCAAGCCCGTAATTGAATCATGTTTCCAGGGCTGACATAACGTCTATATTCTTCTAACTACGTATATTGTTCGTCTAACTACGTAGATGTTGCTTGCCATGTCATAAGAATTTCATTGTTCAGTTTGATGCAAGTCATTCGGTTCACATGACAATAAAATACTTTGACTTTGACACAATAATGGATTGTGGTGTATAACAGTATGGAATTAATATATTGTTGGTGTAGCTCAGAGTGCAGTAGCTTTCTAACCAACTGTATAAATGCAGATATTGCATCCAGATCAAAAAAGAGCAGTAGGAGCATATCATGGGTGTGAGCTTATTGGCTTTGTTACAGTAATTATCCTTCCCCCATATCTGTATATATATAAATATATGAATATTCATTTTAATATCATAGTAGTGAGAGAAACACCAAGAAGCAGTTTCTTTGTAAATAGCATCAAACATTGACGGCAAATAATCTGTACAGTGAGGTTGTTATGGGAACCACACATCACAAGTCAGACTGAATTGAAAACCCGAATGGGAAGACTGCTGGTAATTTGAAGTGCGTATTAAGGAAGGAATGTGTCCTTTGAGGTTGTCATAACGATTATCAGTGGGAGAAGGGCCATTAGGTTCCTTTCTTGCTTGATAAGCGGAGAACAATCCCAAGTTCACAGAACGTAACGCTTTCAGAGAATACTTCCTCTGACGTTACAGCAGAGCGCAGTCCTGTGGCACTCAGGGGCTGGCGATGACTAAAGGGTTAGAGTAATAACTGGGTTATTATGTCTACGACTCTCTAATGAACTAAAATGGTTATATGTTTTTAATGGATTGTTGGATGGTAGAAGAGTGCAACGAGACACACATTGTGGCTCAGTCCAGAAGAAGGAAAACGTGGTACACAATTAGCATCTGTTGCATTTACTAGCCATTGGATTTGGGAAACAGAATAATATTATAACTCAGTGAGTGATTTTATTGGGATGGGGCTGGTCAAAAAACACAGAGAGGATTGGAACTTTGAGTTTTGCTCTGGGAACCATGCTCTTGAGAAGGCATTGTGTCTTATTTGTAAAAAATTAACCACCAGATAGGCCGATTGAAAACAAAATCTCATTTGCAACTAATTGTTTTAGGTAAACAAGGAATGAGATCTGTTCTGTTGTGAAAAATTCGATTTGCAACTTTTGAAAACATAACTGCCCTCTAACTCAAATGAGTTTCATCGATGGGCTTTTTAGCATGCATGGAAAAAAGCTCTGCACTACAATGTTCAAAATGTTTGCTAATACTCCCGTGTGGTGATGGGAAGGTTGACTCCTTTGTCTGACTCGGATCTTCTCGAGTCATTCAGTTCATTTAAGTCAGCAACGTCTACAACTCCCACTGCGCACGAATGCGTAATGTTTACCGTAATTGAAAAATCCAAATGAACGACTCAGGTGTTCACGACCATTTTAAACAAGCGATCGGTGTATGATTTACTTGGTGTTCATCATTACAATCAAAAATCACTACCACATTATTTATTCAGTGGTTGGATTCAAATTGGCAGACTTTCAAATTTGCGAAATTATCAGTCGATTTTACGATAAAACTGAACGAGGCACTGAAAAAGGTCTTGTGAGTCCGGAGTCACTGAAAATATTTGTTCAAACACAACATATGGTGCGGAAACTGCACACCTACTGCAGTGTAGGTAAAGATGTGAATAATTTTATGGGTTAAGGTTAGACAACAAGCGAGGAACATTTTCAGAGAGGGAAGGCCAATGTCGCAATTTATGAGACTGGCAGCATCATGTCATGTACCTTCTGAATGAACAGGTATCCATTACATTATGCACATCTGGTCAAGTGGGAAAGTAAGGTTTATCAGGAAGCTGTCGGCCTAAAGAACTATACTCCAATAATCATACAAAGATATAAAAAAGATTGTGTGTTGCGGAACATAGGATTCTAAATTCACTTTTTGTGTGGACGGACTGTCAGTAAAAAAACAATTATGTTACCAGTAGCACTATGCTATCATGAGGTAGGCCTATACTTTATGTATGCAGTTTATGTTGTAGTCTTTTAAGGAAAATGTCCATAACTACAAGGGAAGAGACAAGTAGGAATATCTTTTTTTACATTGTGGAGGTGATGTTTTTTATTAATTGCTATTTTTTTGCTAGCCCCATAATTAACAAATTTTGTTTAGCAATAGTTCCATAACGAAAGGCAATACTTTTACTTGTCCTCTCGATAGAAGTGAGTCAATAACAATGGAAAACATCCCAATTGTGAATCAACTCAAAATGTGCCATTGAATTGCCTGAGACTGTAAGCCATCATATCCCAAATGTATGTCCTCTGCACCAATTAAACATTATAAAATGGTTAACTGATTAAATAAAGTATATTACCCCATGTAAAATAACTGATAAACATCCGAGAGGCTAAATGATCAAATTTTGCACACATCCCTGCTCTTACAAGCAAGGTAAACATCACCCTCTCCTGGATTCTACAGTTATTTACTTAACTATTTGGATAGCATACTGATGTGAATGACACTCATACTTTCAAAATAGAGAGACATTTTCTTTTAATATGTCTTTCTATGAGAAAAATGTATTTGCTGTTCTTTGGAGTTTACAAGGCATTCGACCGATTAGTTGATTCTACAACATCCTCAAAAAAAAAAACACTAACCTTTAGATATTCTCATCTGTGGATGCAACTCCAATTGCCATTTTGATCTTTGAATAAAACACTTTCTCAAAGCGGCAGGAATCAATTCAAGCGACAAACAGCAGTTTTCCTGTCACGCAAAAAAGTCAAACAAACAAGATGGAAACCAAAACAAACACACCAAAAACACTGTCCTTTGATCAGTGATAAATATCAGTGTCCATAGGCAATAACCAAATCAATGGCATTTTAACTGTTATAAAGAGGTACCACTCGTTCTATTGTCCCCCTACAGATGGGGCACTTCTTCGGCTCTGGTAGACCCTGGTAGCACTGATCACAGGCACAAACGTGTCCACACTCCAGGAACACACAGGAGCGCTCCCGACTCAGACACACCGTACAGGCAGTGGGAGAAACACTGGCCTCATCCACATTCAGTTCCCGCATCCTCCTCCTCCGCTGCTCCTTGAACTCCTGCAGGACGTTCTTCTCCTTCCTCTTCTGCCTGTGACACACCCACTGTCTCCACAGGATATAGAGGAGCGAGCTGGACGCCACCACGCCGAACACAGCGGTCAGGACCCTCCACACTCGGACACCGCTCTGTTGCTTCTCCAGCAGGGAGTTGTAGTCCAGTCGGCTGAGGAAGTACCTCAGGCCCTGTTTGGGAGGCTGGAGCTTCACCAGGTTGTTGTCGAGCACCAGTTCCCCAACACCGGTCACACTTTCCCCGAGGCGCAGCATCTCCTCTGTCTCGTGGATCCCTGATGATGTTCACGAACGAACACGAACGTTAGCGGACACTTTTATCCAATCATTCAATCAAAATTACCTGCTATTTGAAATGGCTCATGTTGAGTATGCTATTGTGTGCTTAATCGGACGCAGGCCGGGCTATACCTTTAGGGCGTTCCCCACTAATGAAGTGGCCAATGACGTTGGTCAAGGTCTGGACAGTGGGATGGAAGTTCTCGTAGGTAGTCTCCAGGTCCAACTCATAAGAGTCCAGCGGGCGGACGACCCTGACGGTGGCAGAAACTGCGTCGTTGTGAGAGGCCAGGTCAAAGGGCACCGCGTTCGTACGTTGGTGGATGACCTTTTCACTCTCGTTCCTGAGAGATGCCGATACATAAACACCGTTTAATGTTGCATTATTTATTCCAGAGGAAGCACAGGAAGAACAAAAGTTAGCGTTTGGCCCGTCAATCTATTTAGATCTTTTTTTACTGAAGTACTTTGTCTGCCGAAACAGGTAATTTTTAAGTCTGTGGTTCCAGTGGATGCAAACACATTGTGGGGAGAGATTAGAGAGGTTTGACAATGCACATATAACAGGAGTCACTACAAACCAAACACACACACACAGTTTAGTTTAACTAATGGTAGGCTTCTGTCACTGCTTGCAAAAAGACACACCATCGGTCCTTGTAATTTTGCCCTTGAAATTCGCTGCAATCTCGTTCTCAATCGACTTTGTGTACAAACACCTTGCATAAACGCTAGTCTAAAAGCTAGGCCAGACACTCTGGCTTTTGTCTAAACAAAAATGAGGTCTACATACAAGTCAGTGTGTAGTGGCATGCTATTGTATAGGGTTGTGTGTTGTTTACAACTGAAGTTGTCTTATAGGACTATGGGCCTAGTATCTGGGACCCTAAAGGGTCATTAAACATATGACTTTAGTTTGAGAATTAGAAGAGTACCATTACAGGGCACCATTACTGATACCAGCAAGTCATTTAATGTGTCCCTACGACACTCAAAATTGTGTAGAGTTGCTTTGGGTTTTGTGTTTGTGTGTGTGTGTGTGTGTGTGTGTGTAGTATTGATGTTGGGTCTGTGTATGTGCATGTAGTCTTTATGTGTGTGTGTGGGTGTCTGTATGTAGTGTTGATGTTGGGTGTGTGGATGTGCATGCAGTGTTTTTTTTGGTGTAGTTTTGATGTTGGGTGTGTGGACGTGTGTGTGTGTGTGTGTGTGTGGTGTTCATGTTGTGTGTGTGTGTGTGTGGTGTTCATGTTGGGTGTGTGGATGTGTGTGTGTGCGTGTAAGTGTGTCTAGGTGTAGGTGTGTGTGTAAGTGTATGTAGGTGTGTGTGTGTGTGTGTGTGTGTAAGTGTATGTAAGTGTGTGTGTGTGTGTGTGTGTTATGGTGCCTGTTGGACTGGTGATTCCACTTCATTCACTGAATTGGAAAGCCCCCCGGCACACAGAGGTTTCTAGCTTCATTCCTTTTTCTAACGACACAAAGTGATTGTAAAAATGTTTTTTTAAATCACCTCATTTGCATTTTATAGGGTAAAACATCCTTTGAATGTTATAAGACAGGAACAATTGCAATGGATACATTTAAACCACTTTTTCCAACTAAATTTGAACAGCTGGATCGGATATTTAATCTTCAAAAAATGTCTTCAAATTGAAAGACAGTGTATAATGTCATTAAATGATTATGTGTTACTCTGACCACCATGGTCAGTGTGAGAGAGCGTATTGACAAACAGAACCGTTCTCCACACCTACTGAGCCCTACAGACAACACCAGCATCACATCATAGCGCCTCATGGCACTTGAGGACTCACCACAGATGGGTGGTACGATTCCACACCATCTTCTTCTCCTTCAGAGTTAACCTCTCGATGACGCCTTTGCAGTTGTCCACAAACTGGCTGTTGAGTGTTTCTTTCACGGTTCTCACAACACCCTCGATAATGGCGTATGGAACACATTTTCCTGGCGCGTCTGTTAGGAGCTTCTTCAGATCTTGGTCAATAGACACTTTCTTGGCTTCCTGTGAAACACAAGGCATGTTTAGCAACAAGCAAACACCACAGCGGTGCTCTGTGCGGTTGAGGTGAAAATTTAATTTTGTGCGGAATGTAGTGCCCGCTTTGCTCTGTTGAGTTGCAATATTAATAACAATTAAGCTAATGAGTGTATATCTGCTTGAAACGTTTGGAATGCCAGCGTTAATTCTATTTACTAAACACACTCTAAACTGTGTTAACGAGATAATGTAGGTATGAAATATGGATGACAAAAGCCTGTAATGTGATTACCTTCAGCCTTGCCACAGTGTTTGACCTCCTGCTGTACACGGAGTAGAAGACAGCAGTCAGCGCTGAGCTCGTGGCTAACAGCAGGACTTCGGCAGTGGATGGTTTCCCACTAGAATCCATCCTGCAATCCACAGTTTGATCTGAACGGAAAAAACACGGGAGCACGTGTAACCCCACCTGGGGTGGGAGAGAGATTACCATGCGCCCTTGTCAAAAGCAGTGCACTGTGATAGGGCGCAGGTTGGGAGCACAATGTTTACTGAGGGTTCTTTGTACTTTTACTTTACATGATGCATTAGTTGGGTCTTTTTTCTCCAAAGAAATCTGTCAGACAATCCCTCCACCACCATGGAACCAGCGATTAGATGACTATGCACATAATCTGCTTGGTCAGGTTGTTTTCTATCCTGAACAGTCACAGAGAACCTGATCTAGTTCCAGGACACTGTGTTCTTGTGTACCAGCTTGTACGTCAAGTAGGACTTGGTATACATAAAAATAAATGCTGAACGGGAATCAACTAATGCAATGGAACACAATAAATAAGTTGACTTGACAAATAACAGAAAACCTGAACAAGTGTGTCTGTCCTGGGAGACAGACTACAAATAGAAAACCAACCTTTATGGTACTGTGTGTTAGTCTGAATTCAAAAATATGCATCTATACATCACTTTATCAGTTGCCAATTCATATTTCCAGATACTAGAAACTAGCGAAAAGCTATAATAATATCTGAGTTAGGGTCAAAATAATAATAAAAACGTTATGATTTAGCCAGTGTAGCTAATGAAGGTTAATGGCCATTTCATATGCTGATTTAATAATGAACATGCATTTGCAAAAAGTGAATATGTGTCGATTGGTTGTGTTAATAATAGTAACACTGCTGGATTGTTTACCTCGCTGCTCTATAGTCAGTAGCAAAACCATGTAGTTAGCCAGCTAGCTTTATTACATAATAACCATGTGGAAGCAGGCATATTATGCACTGGCGTAGATCATATATTCAAATGGTCTGCCAGATAATGTGATTTATATTTGGAAAACTATGGATTTCGTCCAAAGATCATTGTATTAGAGCCACAAGCAGTTTAGCACTCACCTTCAGCAATACTATTTCCGTGTTCACATACACTTCAAAATAAAAGTCATTTTAATTTTGCCACTTGACCACCAGGAGGCAGTGTTCGTTTATATATCAAGCTCGTTCGTTGAAGGCGTGTGCTGCTGTTCATATTCAGGTTTACCCAAATGTGAATATTTATATAATATCTCGTGGAAAACATAACATAGTTCTGGTTATCAATGTTGTTGAATAACAAAAATCATTGTTTTATGACAATTTTTTGTAAAATAAACATTTGGGAAATATACCTCTATATGGACGTCTTTCAATTTTTGCTTAGTGGGATGGATTTAATTACAAAATCGCAGAATATGATTAAGAGTTCAGAAATAAATACATGTATAGTCCTTGGAGGACCATTGTGCATTTTAGAACACTTACGCATTTAATATACTTGGTTTTTGTGTTGTCTATTATACATGACAATGTCTAACCCATTGAAAAAAATAACAGAAGATGCTGATGATAATTACACTCATTACCACATGATACTCATTGAGTATCTTTTTTGTCTTTGTGAAACTCCAAATGAATGCTTAGAATATGGCAGTTTTTAATGTGTCACACTGGGTGAGAGAAATTAGTGTTACATGTGTCTTTCGAAAAAACAACAAGGTAGGAGTTGAGAACATTTAGTGAAACATCACTGCCCTTTATGCTGTGGTCAGTGTTTTATGCTTGTTCATGTAAACATATCGGCCTACATGAATAGGAGGGGGAAACATTACAATTTGCTGAACAAGCATGAGAGGAGAATAAATAAAGAACAACTGGCCAATATGCCTTGAGATGAAACCGACAGACATCACGGCATTATCCCTCCACTTGCTGAGCACTCTCCCTTTTTGTATTAAAAACAATGATGCAATGGGTAAGTGCACCGGGGTAATAAAGATGTAGAGGATTGAATTATTCAGAGGGAAATATGGTTAGTGTTAGCATAAGTGTTAGCATGCAGCACCAGGAAGAGCGGGGCCATTTAACTGAGCCTCATAAACCCGATAACTGTAATTCACTCAGTACAGCTGCCACGCAACTCGCTAGGCTGAAGCTATTGTTCTCTGTCTGTCTAGGCACCATCCTAAATGGCATATGGCTCTATGGGAACGTGTCACAAGTAGGGAACTACATAGGGTGTCGAGGTGCCATTTTAGGATATATTCCATGAGTTTTTTTTGCGGGGAAGCAATCATAACGAATAGAGTGTTTGCATATTGCCCTGGGTTGTCAGATTGCTTTTTTAACAGTGATCTGTAACAGCCAATTGGATATTTCACTTTACTGTTCCAGGGGACTGGTTCTCATTTTTACTGTATGAGCTGTAGAATAAGTGGGACTTGGTTTCCCTGAGATTATTTGTGGTCAAATAACTAATGCAATGACAGACATATAGTATAATGTTACACGGACGCTTTGTATAGAGCATATGCAGGTTGTGTACAACCTGCAACATAAAGTTGTTTTCCTTCTTGTGTAACACCAATACACATCTCCATTCTCTAAACCCAACTATAAGCATGCAATTGAAAGATCATTTTTCTTTAAATTCGTAGTAGATAGTTCCTCTATGAAGTACGTGGGCCAATCGTCACGCCTGCTTTGAATTTGTCTCCTTGTATTTCATCTCCATAACTTGAAACGGCAATAAGTGTTCCTTGTTCAATTGGACTGGGATTTTTTTGGCCAGTGTTAAAAGGTTTTAAAAGGTTGACTGCTGTCTGCTACAGGGATCTAGGCATCACCTCATACATTTGTGACGTTTTACTTGGACTTAATTGACTTATTGTTTGTATAATTGTTCAGTGAATAGAGATATTTGAGTATCAAATCCTGGTTGTCATGCCTTGTTCCCTCCTTCAAGGAATGGCTGTTATAGAAAATCCTGGGATGAACTTGAATCTCTCTCTTCTGATGTGCCTGAACTGATTGTATGCAGTGCAGAGATTTGAAGCCACAATGAGTCACGGTCAAATACAGCCCTACAGTACTCTTCAGAAGGTTTTCAAGATCTTCATAATGGCAGAACCGAAAATCTACAATACAAAAATTCAATAAACCCCGTAAGGTTTGGAGAGTCAAATGAGTTGGTAGACTGAACCAGACGTTAATATGACTCAACTGATGGTTAAACGATTACCAGAGAACTCAGAGGCTGTCGGGCTCCGACTGTGGAGCGGCACAACCTTCAGTTTGAACAAAAGCGAGGTAAAGGACGTGCCTGGGGCCTTCATCTCAATGTCAGTCACCTTGATGCCGTGATGTAGGGACATTGTATGTGGCCCTTTGATGCTGTGGACAGAAGGAAGACTGGGCCCCGGTGCTTCTCTGCAAATCTCCTGATTCTGCCTATGTTCCTAACGCCTGCTAGCATCCATCCGCTCGGAGGTCGGCCGACCATAGACCTGGTAGAGGACGTAACTGGGAACAAAACTGGTCATCGAAGGCATCCGCCATTTTAACGCGTTCAACGTCACAGACTTTCATTTTCATCGGCCTGGTTTTATAACTCTAACCGGGTCATCCGAAGCGATCGGACAGATATGGCCTCGTTGGCACTGCCCACGCTGGCGCTGAGACACAGATCTGCCCGTCTCTACAAGGTGGATTTAAATAGCCCTGGGTGGCAGATGGAGGAGGGGGGGATGTTTTATTGGAGGAATGAAGGGTGTTAGAGAAACAGATGCATCTATCTGCAGCACGTTGCTCTGGGCATGGACAGGAATTTGAGTGCACCTCTCTTCTGGATCAGATGAATCCAATAAACACACATGCATTACCTCGACATGCGCTGCTAGAGTTCATATTGAGGTGTGTTGATTTGATCAGTAATGTGTGTGTGTGTGTGTGTGTGGTTTTCTGACTAGTGTTTTCATTTTTAGGGACCAAGTGGTGTGATGGCAACACAAATACCGTAGTTTAAGTCTTTCAGCTCTAGACAGTCCATCCATTGAGGACATATGTTTGCATTCTGTGGGACTCAAACCCACAACCCTCACATTGAAAGCATTGTGCTCTAAACATCTAAGCTTTACAGGGTGGTACATATTGGTGTGTTGATTTTTAAGTGTATTTATTTTTATAAATCCGATGACAAAAAGTATGTTATCGGTTGGTTACGGTTAGATGGTTTTTAGACGGAGGAGTTGGTATCTCAGTGGTAGAGTGCATGCTTTATATGTATGATGTCCTGGGTTCCTATTGGAGGAGTTGCTATCTCAGTGGTAGAGTGCATGCTTTATATGTATGATGTCCTGGGTTCAACCCCCAGCTTTTCCCCAGGTCGTCGTTCCAAATGAGAATTGGCCTACCTGGTTAAAGAAAGGTTAAATAACATTTGCATGACTCAGGCCATCTGACCATGTATTACAAAATATCTTCTATACCATGTGGACCATAACATTATGCATCCATAACATTACAACAATGTAACAACTGAAGTTATTATATTTTATAGTCTTTGAATTATTCTCTAACTGTACATCTCTGCTTTAAAGTATTACTCATTTTTATGTGAGGACATTGAAGAACAGTTTAGTGTCTACCGGCCTGCTAAATATATCTGCCTCCTAAATAAATTATATCTGACACATTCTGTATGGATAATTGCAGGGCCGGTCACCAGGCAGTAAAAATGGACTCAGATCCAAAAATATGACGAATTTTCTTATTACATTTCTATTATCTTCAGCTGTAGAATTTCCATTGTTATACATCTTAGGTTTTATACTAGGCACCTGATTAAATGGATTGGTATAGAACAACCTCTGATCTTGGATTTATTTAGCCTGCACACATATTTGGGTTTGAGATGATGTGCCCACATATCTGCCAGTCAGATAAATGCTTCTTCTCGTCTCTTCCTTGCTTGTCTTTTTAAACAGTCCGTTCTGAGTAAATCTACAATATTATTCAAATCCACCTGCTCTTTTGTACCTTCTTAAGTCAAATGTTCTTTAATCAATATGTGCTGAGGAATGTTAAATTCATTCTATATGTATTAGATTCAAAAATATGATTTTTTGGATTTCTAACATTGAGATAATGATTACTTTTGATATGTCGAACTCTGTTGGCTATTTCAAATCGCAGGATGTAATAACTTTAGACAATATTACAATAGAGACATATGTGATTACGAAGCACAGCTGGAGATTTTCCCTCTAAACACCCTTAGAAATCACTCACAGAACTAATTACTTCCTTTAACACATTTTTCCTATACCTTAGGAAGGCTTTTAAAATCCTGCCATTTCCTTTCCTGCATATATAAAAGCGTGCGATAAGAAAGAAACCCTCCCACGGAGTACTTAACCGTATTAAATTCAGACGACATTCTCAGTAGTTACAGTATGGGCTGAATGTTAAAGAATGGACGGTGGCCTTTTGAGAGTTATACTAAACAAAAGCAGTAGAGGATGAGTAATGATGCTATTTGGCACAGCCTTGTATTATAATGGTAGCTTTTCATTTTCTCTTCCTGTCTGTCCTTTAGAATATGTCAAACGTGCGGCGCATTTATATACCACACATGCCGAATGCAGAATAACATAATGCATAAAGCACGTGATGGTAAATCATTTCAACAGCGACGCCATTAATCTAGCCCCACTGTCAGGATTTTCAATAACAGGACTGTGGGGGTAGGAAAATAATGTCATCTGAAGGAGGGTTTAAAGATTTTTCTTATGAAGCTATAAGTTTGAGGTGGAATCAGGCACTTTACACCGAACATCCTCTATACATCATCGCTCATAAGGCTGTTGTGTTTAGGCGATATTGAATACGCTCAGTAGAATAGAGTCTCACTGTCTCCTATTCAGTCCTTTGCTCAATACCCAACTAACGAAAACGAATATCAGTTATCCATAACACAATTACTAGTAAGTGATGGAAACTTGATTTGGTGTTCCCTCATGGACACATCGATTTGAGGGACTCTCTGACCTTTTCTCCACCCTGCTTTCTGCATTTGAGAAAACTTTGTCATGTAAGGTCTATGAATATAAATGTTATTGATTTTCGTTTCTGCTTAGCATTTTTCAGACAACAAAAATATGGGTACGTATAAATATCCTCGGTTTCAAACTCCTAAATGGCACACGAGCCCTTACAATAGGGCAGTCATTAGGGCCCTAGTGAAAAGGAGTTAACTAGAGTGCCTAAGGGCCAGGGTATTAAGTAGTGAACTAGTGTCTAAGAGCCCTGGTAAAAAATAAGTGTACTCGAGTGCCTAAGGGCCCTGGGGAAAGTAGTGAACTAGTGTCTAAGAGCCCTGGTAAAAAATAAGTGTACTCGAGTGCCTAAGGGCCCTGGGGAAAGTAGTGAACTAGTGTCTAAGAGCCCTGGTAAAAAATAAGTGTACTCGAGTGTCTAAGGGCCCTGGGGAAAGTAGTGAACTAGTGTCTAAGAGCCCTGGTAAAAAATAAGTGTACTCGAGTGCCTAAGGGCCCTGGGGAAAGTAGTGCAGTACCACATCCAAAATCCTAATTTAATCATTACTTTCTTGCAAAAAAAATTCTGAACAGTAAGAAATGCTAACTTACAGTGTAGTTACGTAAGTTGGAAGAAAGCATGTCTTGTCTCTATGAATACAGTGGCTGTTATAAGTATTGGAACTGCAAGTCAGGTCACAGGCAACAACGTGACGTCAAAACTCTGCTGATAACAGAATATTTTAATTTTCCATGTTTGCTGTTGGCCAGTATCGTGGAAGAGTTAATGGCTAAGGTGTCTGGGTTCATTGCTTATTTTCAGGTCCTACCTTTGACACTGATGGTGTGGCGGTCTTTAACGACAGGGACCGTGACCCTGAGGTTGAACACAGCTGTTCACTCCCCTAAAGTACCCTACGCTGAAGGGCGGAGCTTATGTCATACAGAGTCATAAAGCAGACGTTGAAAATGCTCCCGATGGTTTGTCTCCTAGAATGTTTCAAAGATCTGGGGGCTCCATGACAAATCGTATCTTTAATGGATGAAGTCTCGTTGTCTTCACTATTGTACGTAGGCAACGTTGGTTTGTTGGTGATGTGAACTTGACCTTGAAATAAAGTGCTTAATTTAAATACTATACTATTCGGATGCTATCCCAAAACATTCATATGACAGAGTTACGGAACAGTGAATGTATTGTGAGCTGAATCCACTGCTAGCTTGAATTGTCACTGGCCATTGACACTTGGAAGCCTTTGTAGCTGAAATGGTTGTCCAGTAGGACTGAGTGACAAAGCAGCAGATACACGTAGGTTTGCAGACTGTTTGAGTCAGACGGACATGCAATGGAGGAAAATATTCTGTTAACAGCAGAGTTTTGACGTCTCGTTGTTGCCTGTGACCCGATTTGCAGTTCCAAAACGTATAGCAGCCACTGTATTCAGAAGATAATTGAATATGAGAGATGAACATATCCTCTCGATTGAGGCAGTTTAGAGGTGATCTGGCTTGATGAGCAGCCCCGGTCTCTGTCGGAACGCCAACCGGTTGCTGAGTGCCATGACACCGACATGGAAGTGTTTGGATTATCTGGACATGATTGCCCACCGGCACTGACCATCTGTTACATGATGTTACTGAGTTGTTACTGAGTTACATCTCCTTGCATTATAACAGCTGCAGAAACCCTGGCACCTATTCTGTAGGCTTCATAAATATAGAAAAACGTGCACTGCCCCCCATAAAATCGCCTTAACCCACATCCCTGCATAATACATATGAAAGCTATTCTGAATCCTGTAAGTTATATTTTTGAATGTCTATAGATACATTTCCCCCCGACGAACAGCCCTGTGTGTTATTTACAAATCGTGTAAAAACTCACATTTCTTGTTGCTGGCTGCAGAATTACTCTGGTGAGAAAGTGGGCCAGAATAAGACGGCATATGTAGGACAATGGTTTGAATTTGGGCCCAGCCTCTGTTTCCTGTCCTATTAAGGACGGAGACGGAGGCTGATTCGTCTTCGTCTTCTTGGTTCATCAGCGTGATTGGTAGTTGGCTGGAGCAGACTGAGGATGATGGAGGAGCACGGCCATTGCCTCGTCATTTCTCCCTGATATTATTTACAACGAGCTGGGCTCTGGCTCTCATGGACTCTCTCCTGGATGCCTTTGTGTAACCCCATACACCAGACATTTTAACGAGGCAGACGGAGCTCTCTTTCACCCTATCTCTCTCTCTCTTTCTCTCTCTCTCTCTGCCAGGACCTCCCGTTCCTTCATTACAATCATTTTCCAATATCAATAAGCTCTACCTCAGCTAGGAATTTGTCGCATACGGAGCTTAGTACAGAGCTCCTCCAGCTGAGGTAAAAAGTAAGGTGAGGCAGGGCTGTGCTCAGATAAGAGTAATTGGATTGCTATTGTAGTGATAGAAGCATTATACGAGTTCGGGGAGAGCTGAGAACCTGTGTGGGTGTAGCTGACCAACAGAGCCAGGTGGTGCTGAGGTCTGGGGCAGAAGCTGTGAACAATACGCTCTTCAGAAAAACGAAACGTGGTGCCTTTTAGGGCCCTTCAGCAGGTTTGTTTGTTTTTGTTGGGCTACATGACAGCATTTTAACCAGTGACACTAAACCATCCCCGGGGATTGTTTTAGAGCACTGCCTACCGCCATGCCTCGGTCTAAGTAATGGCTCGTCTAACTCCAGACGAACATCCTCAATCTCTAGGCAACCAGAAGTGTCAATCATGCTGCGCATCTCCAGTGTGCTGTCTGTACCCGAACCGCTCTACCCTGAACAAAATAATTGAGGTTGATAAACAGTGTGACTTATTAAGTACAATATATTAAGTGGAATGCCAGTATATTAATAGTTGTCAGGGGCGCACTACTGAACATTCTATGCTGGAGCAGAAATCTTCTCTATCCTTGGATGCTTGCCTTTAAAAACAGCAGCCAACACCCCCCCCGCACCCCCTTCCACCCCCACAACCCCCCCACCCCAGTTGACATTTTGTTCCTGCGCTATATTCTAATGAACAGAGGACAACAATTGCTCACAACATCACACGGCGTGATGACTGTGTTTTCCGTGGCACATCGATATCACAGAGTCTCCGAAACAGATCACGCTTGTTAAGGGACATCATGGTCGAGTGTTGTACAATGAGAATAGGATGGCACATTGTGTCCTGATATCGATACACCTCGGAGAGAAAGCAGTTCAACAAGGTCGGACAAAAAAAACGAGTGTCAAGAGGAACTGCTCTGTCGCGTTGCGATAACACACAAGAACATTCTGAAATTCGCCCTCGCGTCGAAAGAGATTCAACAAACATAGATCCCGTGGTGCAAAAACTCAATGGCTCAATATTGAGTTCAATTGCCGAAACACTAATGTCTCAAAGATGGAAATATTCAAAGGGAAATGATCCCAGTTTAGAAGTTGACATTTCCTACTGCCAGTCGCTGACACATTAATAGCGTAATAACCTTGGTGACACACAGTGAGATAAGTTAATGAGGAACACGGACATCCTTCTCAGAAATGGCCCGGCAGTCATGGATCATTGATGACTCAACAACTGATGCACGGTTTTCTGGGTTAATCTCCCGGAGCTGAAAGGGGAACCGGCGCAGATCACAACAGTGATATATGGAACCCCGTTTGTTCTGATAAAACCACTAAATCAAACTCCCTGTAGGCTGAGACATGGACAAGCGTGGTCCTTAGATACGCACTCATATTGGAACTGATCTCAGGACATTTTGGTTACTTATATTGGAACAGATCTCAGGACATTTTGGTTACTTATATTAAAACAGATCTCAAGACATTTTGGTTACTCATATTAGAACAGATCTCAAGCCATTTTGGTTACTCATATTAGAACAGATCTCAAGACATTTTGGTTACTCATATTAGAACAGATCTCAGGACAATTTGGTTACTCATATTAGAACAGATCTCAAGACATTTTTGTTCTCTACTTAGGGTCTGCTTTTGATAGCTGATTGTGTTTCAGCTAAATCTATAATATAAGGTGACTGATCTCAGTTCAGCTTGGTTACTTACATATCAAACTACCTCTACTTAGGGTCTTCTCCTGATAGCTGATAGTGTTTCAGCAAAATTCATCAAACATCTTCACCATCACGCTTCCCTCTTACCACTGGGGATCAATTTGCTTTTCATTATTTCTCAATCCAAAGTTAAAGTAGATCTTTAATTTGCTCATACAGTTGCTGTTTGCTTAGAGATTTGGTTTCTGTTGGCAAGCGCTTCTTTCGTCTGAGCATTACCTATTTTACTCAGGTTTAACTGTTTATTGAATACAAGGCTCATCTTCTGGAAAATCCCAAAATAAGAGTGGTTTAGACAGGAAAAGGTCACACGTCTGTTTAACCCTTTATTGGAGAACAATGCATTGCAAAACTCATACAAGTCCTGGCATTAGGTTCTGCTTCCCTGAGGTAACTCACTGCCATCACATGATTGGTGTATAAATTACACCTGATACCAATATCAGCTGATGATTGACTGACCAATGCTCACTCAGGTTTCCTGTCTGAACGGACCATGCTACTTAGAAATCTAAATAGCTGTCATACAAATTAAATCTAAAAGATTTATACAAATGGACAAAAGTACAACCACTGCCTACTCAACTGGACTGACAATTCCTCGGTTTGAAATTCTATCACAAGAGAACCACATATGCCAAATGTTACCCCAGTCCCTGGCAGTGTCCCAGGCAGATAGAGAGGGTGCTCACAAGGATCCATGGCTGGCTGCCGTGGTGAGCCCTGCCAGTAAAGAGCCAGACAGTCGTGCCGTATAGAGTCACACATTACAATCCAATAAAAGCCACGGCACATGTGGAACATTACAGCTTTTACTCGAGCATTTGGATGGGTGGGGTTGTCTGTGTCATAAAACGACAAGAACACGAACGAAATCAGGATGAAATGCTGGGTAACACTTGAGATCTACATAACATGTTCATAACAACCCATCCTGCTGATTTTGAGTGTGACTAATTCATAATTCATAATTCAGCACAAGGCATCTGTTGAGTTTCCATGGTGTTCATATTGCTCAAGGTTTCGGCAAACGCACTATGGCGCCATGGCACCATGGCAATGGGACTACGATGTCCTGGATATTCCAAAGGTTGTGTTAATAGTTTATCGTTATGGTGTCAACGTCAACACAGTGAAACCCCCATCCAAAACAAACAAAAATAATTAGCGCTTTCTGACCTTTAACCTCCATATCCCGAACCGGATACAAATAATTTCCCCTCGTTGACGCGGTAACATTTGGATTGGGGCTTCTATAAAAACGCTTTGTGACCACTGCTGTAAAGTAAAAAAGGATTTATAAAACGTACATTTGACAGGTTTGATTTGACCAATCTGTCGAGCCGCAGACACGGTCTTTATATTTTCATTCTGTTCGGCAAGAAACTCTTCTGGAAAACGCTTCTCATGTTAGCCGGGTGTGGATTGGTGGTATATATCATTCAACTAGCCTGATGGGAGAGCTCTTACTGTATAGGGGGATGGGAGAATATGCCTTATTACAGGATAATTCCCTGCGTCTTTTATTGCATTTGAAAATATTTGTGTTCACTCGTTTTTCCTTTTTTCTCATGTTTAAAGAAGCACTCAGACTCCATGAGTTCATCTGAACACTGCACACAATCACTTCATGTTAGAAACGAGACAGAAACAAATGAACACAGTGAAGGAGGCAGTGGAAAGAGTGGGGTGATAAAACAAACGGGGGGGTTGCTGAGTCTCCAGCACTGATCAGAAAGCCTGCATGGTGCAAACAGACGAGGAGAAAGGAGAGGGAGGAGGTGAAGTGGAAGGAGGAGCGAATGAATGCTGGGACACACCGACTGAGTCTCACAGCTCTCAGTATTTCCTCTGCGCTTGGCAGAGCTGCTTCTCTATATCGCTCTACCTCCACGTTTCTCTGCTCTCTCTCTCTTTCTCTCTCTCTCTCTCTCTCACTCTTTGACACACACACACACAGGCCAGAGGGTTCGCTCTCTTTAGCCCTATCTGATTGCACCATGCTGCCCTGGAGAAGAAGTAAGTTTGTTCTGGCGGAGGCTGAGGCCAAGACCAAACCTAAGAGTCTGGGAGCCGGGCTGACCTACCAGTCCATCCTCTCCTCGTTGCTGCGCTCCTGTCCCGACCTGCTCCCGGACTCCACTCCCTTCGACTGGCTGGGCTCCGTCTTCCAGACCAAGAGGCAGAAAGTGGAACTCAACAGAGAGGAGCCCACCTACAGCGTCCGCTACCTGGGGAGTATGGTGACGATCACGGCCAAAGGAGAGGGCTGCACTCTGGACCCGGTGGCCAGGATCTGGCAACGGAGTAACTACGGCGAGCAGAGTGTCAAGATGAGGTTCACCGTGGGACCTCAGGGCATCCGGATGGGTACGGAGAAACCGGGAAAGGATAAACACGCGCACCTCTACTCCCTGAACCGGATCACCTACTGCACGGCCGACCCCTGCCGGCCCAAGATCCTGGCGTGGATCTACAGGCACCAGTTGAAGAACAAGGCGGTGATTCTGCGCTGCCACGCGGTTCTGGTCGCCAAGTCGGAGAAGGCCAGGGCCATCGCACGCAGCCTCTACCAGACGTCCGCCTCAGCCTTTAGCGAGTTCAAGAGGCTGAAGAGGCAGAGTGACTTCAGGCACCGTCAGCAGCAGCTACTGGGGGAACACATGGTGCCTCTAATGCCCCTGAGGAGGATTCTCAATGGGCAGTGCCACTACCTGCCCCCTGCCAACAGCCCCGGTGGCCCCAACACCAACCAGCTGTACCCAATCACAGAGGAGGAGGAGGAGGAGGAGATGGACGGAACCGTAGACGAAGACGGGTACGAGGGAGACGAAGAGGCTCTGACGGACACAGACTTCCCTCAGACACATGGGTCGTGCGAGATGGAGCTAGCGGACATATTTAGCCGCCTGGACGGGTGCTACGTTAACGTAAACATAAACATCAGCGACAGCAACAACAACACACTGACATTCGTCAGCTCTCTTGTGTGAGGGGACAGAGCGCGTAAATGTGGATGTGGGATGAAGACAGAGCCGCAGCGCTCTTCCCGTCAATGTCTGATAGCTTTCTGTCACAGGTCCTGTGCTTCTCGATCACAATGTGCACATGATGGATTCTGTCCGTCAGGAAAGTTCTCCCCCAGCGGTGTTGCGGGTTAAGGCAAACAAAAGTCTCAGTATGAGAAAGGATTAATGTTTCCAGATGGCTCAGACAGACTCACTAGTCGATATCTCAGTTGTGAGTATTCATAAAGGTGTTTTGCAGGTAGAGAGCATAATAGCACAAGGAAAAGGTACGATTAGAAAATATTGAGAGGATTCATATTGCCATAACATTGTCATGCCAGACTTTAATTGTAAGTACTCATAATCCACATGTTACTTGACATTTTCTAACAACTGTCAAATTGTTAATATGTTTGTACCTATGAGAGATTCAGGATTGACTTTTCAGAGAGATTTTTTGTATGAAAAACAGGTACACTTTTTATTAAAGACACTTAGTATAATGTGATTTTCCACAACCGCGTGTGACTGAGATGTGGAATAATATTCAACTACAGCATAACCCCCGCAGATTAATGAATACGGCTATTATTTAGGAATCAAGCCATTTAGCTGACATGTTTATTGGAGACATTTTGTGGAACCCTGCTTATCGTTGATGCATGAAAAGTCAGTAATGACATTTAATGCAGAACCTTTTCTCTTTCTTAATGGGGTATGGCCTAAAATCTCATGGCTTTTACATTGTACTTCTATTTGTGATAGTTTTTTGACCAATGCGTTGACCGATGCATAAGGAAATATGAGTAGCTTTTGTACATTTGTTCATTTTCATGAACGTAACAGCTATAGATGTCGTCTAAATGTGTGCTATATTTCGATAACTGTTATGACTGTATGGTTTGCTTGACTGCCAGACCTTTTTTTCAAAATGACAGAGATAGTTTGGGAAGAAAGACAGATCTGTCCTTTCTGACTCATATTTTATGTACATTTATAACATATTTTATTTTCTGAAAACCATTCTGATTTGGGTCTACATGTCGTGACAATGTGTTGTATAAAATACTCTGACTTACAAATACAGAGTTTAATACTGTTTATTTCGGTAACAAAGTTTAATATTGTTTATTTCGGTAACAAAGTTTAATATTGTTTATTTCCTTAACAAATGGACAATCTGTTAAAATCGAAGCTGAGCATAGTGATTTTCTGGTTATGGTATTTCAAGTCCAACAAATAGATTATATGAACACTTATGTATATTTTTATGATGGCCAAAATAAGAAAAGAAAAACAGTACAACCAAGTCAACACAGCACAGCTTCTTAAGGCCACAGTTTCTGCTTGGCATTCAGTATTTAACACAAAACAAGACACGATCTGTAACAGTGATGTCACATCAGACCACAAGCTGTGCGTGCGTATGATGGAACCATTTCTGCTGGATTGGTATTGGCCAGTCAGCCCGTTTCTCTGAGTGGGCCAATTAATCAGAGAATTGAACATTACAGGGGAAGAACAGTACAATACCTGGCTCGGTGAGGCCTGTTAGGCTGATGAAGAACCCATTAAACTGAGACGGATTCCAGGAAATTCTCACACTCTTCACCAATTTTACTAAAAGTATGCCTAAGTCGTTGTCACAGATAATCATTTTGCGAAGTGATTTTCTGACCAAATGAAATGTCTATAAAAAAAAATTCTCCGTTTCGGAACATTTGAAATTATGTTGTAGTTGTGTTTTTCTCTCCAGTTCTTGCAGATGTTTTATACATAATAATATTAACCTTAATATTAACACACTGTTTAAGGTATGTTTTTTAAACATCAATGCTTGTTGTAAACACCCTGCGACCAACATAAAGGGACATTTCACCTGGCAGAACTCTGTTGGTTTGTACCAGGTATGAGTGTATTCTAGAGCAGTGAGATATGTTTCACTCACATCTGTCCAGTAGTACCATGGAAATGGAACTCTATTTTGTCTGATTCAGAATCCATGTGGATTTTTTCGCCAATAATCCATGTTATACCAAACGTGCTAAAGGACAATCTCAGGGTAGTTGTGTTTTCCTTAATTGTTGGGGCAGTGCCTCCTGGATGGCCCGCTCCTCCATAAGCTCCTCCCCTCAGTAGACTGGGTACTGTGAGCAACCTAACTCATAACTATTAACTAGTGTATCCATATCAAGCGCTACAGGATACTCTATTAGCTGTAACTAGAGTTTCCATATCAAACAATACAGGATACTCTAGTTGCTGTAACTAGAGTTTCCATATCAAACACTTCAGGATACTCTATTAGCTGTAACTATAGTTTCCATATCAAACACTACAGGACACTCTATTAGCTGTAACTAGAGTTTCCATATCAAACACTACAGAATACTCTATTAGCTGTAACTAGAGTCTCCATATCAAGCGCTACAGGATACTCTATGAGCTTTAACTAGAGTCTCCATATCAAACACTACAGGACACTTTATTAGCTGTAACTAGAGTCTCCATATCAAGCACTACAGGATACTCTATTAGCTGTAACTAGAGTCTCCATATCAAACACTACAGGACACTCTATTAGCTGTAACTAGAGTTTCCATATCAAACAATACAGGATACTCTAGTTGCTGTAACTAGAGTTTCCATATCAAACACTTCAGGATACTCTATTAGCTGTAACTATAGTTTCCATATCAAACACTACAGGACACTCTATTAGCTGTAACTAGAGTTTCCATATCAAACACTACAGAATACTCTATTAGCTGTAACTAGAGTCTCCATATCAAGCGCTACAGGATACTCTATGAGCTTTAACTATAGAGTATCCACATCAAACACTACAGGACACTCTATTAGCTGTAACTAGAGTATCCACATCAAACACTACAGGACACTCTATTAGCTGTAACTAGAGTTTCCATATCAAACACTACAGGACACTCTATTAGCTATAACTAGAGTATCCATATCAAACACTACAGGATACTCTATTTGTCTCAACCATTGAAGGGATGAAACATGCAATTGGGTAATCTTATCATTAAATGTCATTTTGCCTGATGGATGTAGAATAGAGGTAATAATTATGACCCATTAAACCTCAAGGCATAACAAGCTGATTATTTATTATTGCTAATTTGTTAAAAAGCAGATTGCGGAGGCTGCGTCGTCTTCAGGACAACCTTCCATTGGTGGTTTGGGAGGTACCATTGCGGGCGTTGTAGCTGGGTTGGCCTCTTCTACCTCCTTATCCTACTTCCCTGGTTTCTGCCACAATAGGGCAGGGACGATATGGCTGGATCTGCTACTCAGCTTCCCAGAAGCATTTATAATGGCATCTACTTTTGCTTCTACCTTCGTAGCTTTGCCTTATTTGGCCTCGACCCTGAACTGCTGCTTGGGAGCTCTTAAATATTTCCCTTGATGAGGTTATGACGGGAGGCAGCTGTGCATGGGCGGGGCTAGCTCCGCTGGCTGCTATTCGGGGTCTGCAACCTGGCAGATTTTCTTTAGGGCGTTGCTGATGCAGCAGGTGTTGGCACGTTCACAGCACAAAACAGCATGTCATTACAAAAATGTGTTGCTAGTTCCAAGAGTACCATCATGAATGTGTGTCAGTCAAAGTGACGTCCTGTGTAGGGGGGATTTTACTCCAGGGGAGGGGGAATCTTACCCCAGGGGAGGGGGAATCTAAACCCAAGGGGAGGGGGGAATCTTACCCCAGGGGAGGGGGAATCTTACCCCAGGGGAGGGGGAATCTAAACCCAAGGGGAGGGGGAATCTTACCCCAGGGGAGGGGAATCTTACCCCAGGGGAGGGGGAATCTTACTCCAGGGGAGGGGGAATCTTACTCCCAGGGGAGGGGGAATCTTACTCCAGGGGGGGAATCTTACTCCAGGAGAGGGGGAATCTTACTCCAGGGGAGGGGGAATCTTACTCCCAGGGGAGGGGGAATCTTACCCCAGGGGAGGGGGAATCTTACCCCAGGGGAGGGGGAATCTTACTCAAGCGGAGGGGGAATCTTACCTATCTAACTGAGGCAAAATTCCTCTTAACTAGTTTTTTTAATTGAAAAACAAGAAATGTGTCACTATAGCATTTTTCGTCCTTCACAATTTGTTACTCGTAAGCATGGCTAACGCCAAATACTCTAAACTTCAAACAAATACTCTCAAACTTTGCATTTCTTTCATACATACATATTCTGTTTCAAAACACTGTTGGTTTATTATAACTTCTATCTTGATTAACATTCAAACGCCCTAATCCAAACACCCCCCAAACACCAGATGATGCATTATTGGCCAAGTTTTATACATTTATTATTTGTATATACATTAAAAACTAAAATATGACCACCATTTATTCATAAAGAAACATAATACCATACCTGTTATGTTCTGACAGATACAGAAGACTTTCTGTCTTTAAGCCAATGTTACAGAACACAGCTCCAGTTCAATCTTTACTGGGATAAATAATTTAAATTGATTTGTCTTAAGGGCGAGTTGCCCGAACCGGTTGTTGTCAATAATTTCACTAATTAACTACGTCCGGAAACCTGTCTGTGGAAAAAATACAACGAAGAGACCCAAATACAGATGGTGGAAAACAGACGAGAATGGGAGAGTTTATTGTGTCTGTTGTGTACAAATATATTCATTTGGAAAGTTCATCTTCATGTGTAACGCCTTGATTTTCCACATGGTCATTTTATTTAATTCTATTTATTCAGATATGTGTTAAAATATACACTGTGACAAATCCATCCGACATTAAGAGTCATATAAAATATGTGTCTAATATTCTAAAATGTGCATGTGTAATTTTCACCCTCATACGGTGGGTTTAGATTCATTACACGATACAGAAGAGCAATAATAATTCATGCACCTTTGTTTGCTCTGTGACCTACACACCAAACAGTATAATGTCTGACATGGGTCTACCATATGTTAAAGGCAGTTTGCGGAGGAGTGTGTTGTGTAAACATATGCGTTCATTGCCAAGCAGAGCCAACATGGGCAGATGGTAGCATAGCGTGCTACGCTAGGTGGATGACGGTTCCTCGTATCCTTCCTAAGCACTAAGGCTCACCCCTCATCTCAACATCTATTCTCCAGGCTTGTTGGCGGTAAATCAGCCACACGAGCCACGGGGTTGGTGTTGAACAGAGAATCTAATCAAACACACGGTGTCTGTGGCCCGTCTCACATAGTGACTGACGTGATGCTCACGTGCAGTAAAGAGAAACCGAGGTAGTCCTTGGGGACATGGTGAGCCAAATATGCACTCACGGCTGTTCCTCTCCCGGTCTGTAAACAGCTCTCACAGTACAAACTCCACCACAGGCATATTGTGATCACCTGCTGTCGGAGGGAACAGACCAATGCCTTCCACGGCATTTCAGTGCCTATGGTTTACAGAGTAGGAGACTTCGTAGAATGTATTCATCAGCTCTCCTGGACGACAGGGAGACAGTGTTGAAAGAACAAGGTTTGCCGTGGGCCAGACATTGTGGATCAATGAGCCATCACTCTGGGGGACGGGGAGGGAACACAGTGGAGGGAACACAGAGGCGGGAACACAGAGGGGGCAACACAGAGGAGGGAACACAGAGGGGGGAACACAGAGGAGGGAACACAGAGTAGGGAACACAGAGGGGGGAACACAGAGGGGGAACACAGAGGAGGGAACACAGAGGGGGAACACACAGGGGGAACACAGAGGAGCGAACACAGAGGAGGGAACACAGAGGGGGAACACAGAGGAGGGAACACAGAGGAGGGAACACAGAGGAGGGAACACAGAGGAGGGAACACAGAGGAGGGAACACAGAGGGGGAACACAGAGGGAACACAGAGGAGGGAACACAGAGGAGGGAACACAGAGGGGGAACACAGAGGAGGGAACACAGAGGAGGGAACACAGAGGAGGGAACACAGAGGAGGGAACACAGAGGGGGAACACAGAGGAGGGAACACAGAGGGGGAACACAGAGGGAACACAGAGGAGGGAACACAGAGGAGGGAACACAGAGGGGGAACACAGAGAAGGGAACACAGAGGAGGGAACACAGAGGAGGGAACACAGAGGGGGAACACAGGAGAAAGGCTGAAAGTAATGAGACCTTTGGTTTATACTGCTCTGTGTGTTAAATTCCACAGCCCTGATGCTTTTCTTTCTGCACTAGTACTGACTGGGAGCAAAGTAATTTCTTCAGATTTAATGGAGCTGTTTTTTCATGTAATGCACTTCTTAAAGACATGCACTTCTATAAACCCATTTCCTAAAGTCATATTACCTGGCAATTGCATTTACCAAACCCAAATAGTATACCAACCATTCTGTGTCATTCAATGTGTTTACGTTATTGGCTGACTAGCTTTCTTAACGTGACGTCATAGTATATATATATATATATATGTAATTCCTTCATAGGCTTTGTTGTCTCCTATCCACTGTGTTTACGTCATTGGCTGGGCTCCACAGCACAACATATCAATGCTTTCCAGCACAGACCGGACGTTGGAAGGTGACAGATACCCATTAAACTTGTTTCTGGCAGAGTTTCAATGACGTTGTTCACCTCATTAGGGGAATTAGGTTTAAAATCAATAATGTTGGGTTGTTGTGAAAAAGTGTTATTTGTCTCAGGATACAGGTTGGCGTGGGTCTGTGGCAGTGGCATCAAACCGAGGAGATATAGGACCCTATTATGTGGAGGGACCATCCAAAATGTTTCAATCTTCAATAATAAAAGTATGTTTTTACAGGGCCCAGAATATTGGCAACACCCCTGTTCTGTGGTATATTTGTGGTATAACTCTAAGAGTTAGTATTATATACTGGATATTGTATACAGTAAGATAACAAGTTACATTGGGGCGACAGACCATTTTTGGTTTGGGCACAATAAAGGGGCCATGGAAATGATGTCATTCCCCTTTAACCCTGTCAGCTCCGGCAGCTCCCGCCTCAGATTAAAAACGCCAGGGACCCAAAATTGATGGCCTGATTCCATTGATTCAACCAACTAGCAGTCATGAGACCACATCTCTCAGCAGGCTGACTGAGGATTCTGGTGTAACTTAAATTACCTTCTCAATAAGATATTATTTTCTTTTGAAGAATCTAGGCAAAATTGGTACAGATGTAAATGACAATACATTGGCACCATATATGAAGCCACGAAGTTAGCTATTTTGAAGAAAGGGTGATAGAAGGATCACTTCTGTCCCAAAACAATAGTTAGGACATAACACATTAAATCATTATTACATAGCACATACAATAGTTAGGACATAGCACATTAAATCATTATGACATAGCACATACAATAGTTAGGACATAGCACATTAAAACATTATGACATAGCACATACAATAGTTAGGACATAGCACATTAAAACATTATGACATAGCACATACAATAGTTAGGACATAGCACATTAAATCATTATAACATAGCACATACAATAGTTAGGACATAGAACATAGCACATACAATAGTTAGAACATAGCACATACAATAGTTAGGACCTAGCACATAGCACATACAATAGTTAGGACCTAGAACATAGCACATACAATAGTTAGGACATAGCACGTACAATAGTTAGGACCTTGCACATACAATAGTTAGGACCTAGCACATAGCACATACAATAGTTAGGACATAGCACGTACAATAGTTAGGACATAGTTAGAACATAGCACATACAATAGTTAGGACATATCACATACAATAATTAGGACATATCACATACAATAGTTAGGACATAGCACATACAATAGTTAGCACATATCACATACAATAGTTAGGACATAGTTAGCACATATCACATACAATAGTTAGGACATAGCACATACAATAGTTAGGACATAGCACATACAATAGTTAGGACATAGAACATAGCACATACAATAGTTAGGACATAGAACATAGTACATACAATAGTTAGGACATAGTTAGAACATAACACATACAATAGTTAGGACATAGCACATAGCACATACAATAGTTAGTACATAGCACATACAATAGTTAGGACATATCACACACAACCATTTGAAGCAATAGGAAAGCCTTTTCTATTCCAACTGTACATTTGCCCCTTGAGCATTCTCTGGATTAGAAAAGAGGCAATCAGCCCTGTCACCCATTTGTTCTAGGAACCCTATTACCTTGGGAAGGACAAAAAAAGGAGTGGGCAATCGTAGAGTATGGGGGAGACACACACAGCACAGAAACATAGAAGCACATTCAAACCTATTTGTAAACACCAATGGTATTTTATTTGTTATTTCTCCTTCTGCACCGTTATGACGTACCTTCTGCACGTACAAAGCAAGTTCCTCGTATGTGTAAACCTACTTGACAATAAAAGCTGATTCTGATGTTTTCCATGACAAGATAGGAATGACAGTTGCATAAAAGGTTCAGGGAAGGTAATTGGGTGCAATTGGCAAGCATGAGAGCTGGAAGAGTTGTGCACATGTATGGCCATATACATAAAGGGTCAGGGAATGTCAGGGTCAGGCCTGTATGGCCATATACATAAAGGGTCAGGGTCAGGCCTGTATGGCCATATACTCCATGCATGGAGTTAAGCCTCAGTGCCTGCTATAGTCAGTCTGCAGGGTCGGGTGTGTCACTATTAAAACTGGAATCTGTTGCACTTACCTGTCTAAAAATGTAATCAGTAACGTTAACTTTTGGATTACAAAAGTCCTAATGTAATGGGATTTATATGAAAGCACCAAACAATCTGCTTTCAGACCGATTGCCGTGGCACTTCAAATTGAGCAGATGAATGAATGCTGTGTTCTTTTTCCGTCCTTGAGAATCCATTGGCGCACGCAGATCACGCACGACTGTTGGTGTGAATAACAATGTTTGAAAGATATTTGAGTAATATTTTAATCCCCAAACCTGACATTCAGTCTAAACAACATGTATTTATATGTTGGGTAACTCTGAATAGATTTATATACATAGAGCATATGATCATATTTTGTTGAATATACGTGGTAAACGTGTTTACCCACTGTTCTAGACTGTCTAAAAATGTATTTAATATATAAAGTATGTTCAATTTTTCTACATGTGATGATTTTTTGTTTATTACATTGCACATGCTTTACGCTTAATTTCTTGCATGTATGAATATATCATAATTTCTTCAAAGCAACATATTACTCATACATAAACATGCAGAATATGTATTTTTATCCATATTACTGCGGTGGCAACAGGAATTCCAGTATGTGTCGCTTTGTGTTAGTTGTTTCCCAGCCTACTTTGAGACTGGGTATTTGTTGTTGTTCCTTTTAATTATGAATAATGTACTGGTGACGTAGATCCCTCTGTTTGTCTGATGGGATTAGTAGAACTGGATACATCAGTAAAGACATTTTAGTGTCTCTCTGTGGATGCTGGACGTTGAGTAAGTGCTGACCGTAAATGTTCAAGAATGCAAATAAAGACATACAGTATTAGTTATTTCTGTTTAATATATTTGAAGCAATTAATGTATATCAACATATATTTGTCAAATGTATACATACAGTATATGGACATGTGGGTAGTACATGCATTTAATATAATTTAATGTTTACAACATAGTATTCTTTCACCTAACCACAACCAGTCTTGGTTTTGGAGGTGTGGCCTAACCTCTGTGGAGACAGCGTTCCAAAATCACCTTGTTTGCGTGCTAATCTCTGAGGTCTGGAGACTTTAATATAAGCCAATATAGTTCGAATGGCTCCTAAGGACTTTTACTGCAAGTGAAATTCCCCAACATATTATTTGTACTAGGTGATTTGTTGGTCTCTGTTTTCCAACAAGGTAGTGTTTAGCCTGAATACATCAATATGTTCTGATCAAGATGTAATCAGTGATTTTCTGCCATTTTCACGCACTGTTGCACGTCCTTCCTACACTAATGTAGTGAGCCCGGTCAGATCACAAGCCAACCTACACTAATGTAGTGAGCACGGTCAGAGCACAAACCAACCTACACTAATTTAGTGAGCACGGTCAGATCACAAACCAACCTACACTAATGTAGTGAGCACGGTCAGATCACAAACCGACCTACACTAATGTAGTGAACACGGTCAGAGCACAAACCAACCTACACTAATGTAGTGAGCACGGTCAGAGCACAAACCAACCTACACTAATGTAGTGAGCACGGTCAGAGCACAAACCAACCTACACTAATGTAGTGAGCACGGTCAGAGCACAAACCGACCTACACCAATGTAGTGAACACGGTCAGAGCACAAACCGACCTACACCAATGTAGTGAACACGGTCCGAGCACAAACCGACCTACACCAATGTAGTGAACACGGTCAGAGCACAAACCGACCTACACTAATGTAGTGAACACGGTCAGAGCACAAACCGACCTACACCAATGTAGTGAGCACGGTCATATTACAAACCGACTTACACTAATGTAGTGAACACGGTCAGATCACAAACCGACCTACACTAATGTAGTGAGCACGGTCAGAGCACAAACCGACCTACACTAATGTAGTGAGCACGGTCAGAACACAAACCGACCTACACTAATGTAGTGAACACGGTCAGAGCACAAGCCAACCATGGCATCAGATGTGGCGGCTGACTCTATAACGTGTTGCAATGTGTTCTTAAACCTCAACCAGTTACAACTCGTCTTTAGACACTTTTCTATTTTGTACATCCTGGTTTTTGACAAGAATAACGTAACCATCTCTCCTAGCTTCATGTCTGCGTCCAAACCAACTCAGCCCTAACCATAATAATGCCCTTTATTTATCCATACTTCGTCTTTCCTGTCTGACTTTCCTGCTTTCTTTGTTAGTTTATTCCAGTCTCCTGCTTTGCCTCCTTCGCCTGTCTTTACAAATGAAGGTCTGGTGATCTTCTAAATATCAATTTTAAAAGCCGAATCCCAGCGGACGACACGTCAGTTCTGGAGCTCTTGACGGAGACATGAGAGGAATGGTGATGTTGTCCCCAAATGTCTTCTGAGACTATGAATGTGTTGAGGTTGTTCTAAAAGCTGCCCTACTGATCTTCTCTGTCAGCATTAAAGGTACTATAACCACTTCTTGATTCAACTGAATTTTACATGTTTAAACGCATCCGTTTTAAAGTATTCATAATGATCTTGGTTATTGAGTCATCTGAAGAGTCTCACGGTTATTAAAGAGTTGAGCTGCTAGGGACGGAAACAATTTAAACTTAAATATGTGGGGGGAAAACGTATTCCGCGAATACAGTATTAAACATTTTTTTAATACTGTGCAACCACTGATAATGCTGGAATAATAGACTGACCGGTCATTGCTAGTCTCTTCATCCCAGCTTTGTTATTGAGGAATTGCTGTGAGATGACTGTCAATAGGAAAACGTAAAGCAGGTGTCTGCATTTTAGTTTCTCCGCACCTACTTCACCACGCCCAACCCAGACGCCATGAAATACACATTCAATGTGTTTTACAATCATTTAAGTACCCAGCCATGTTTTGTGAAATTATATATATATTTTTTTGGTTAATAATTAAGTTGGTAAAAGGGTTCACAAGGTGAATACATCGCAGGAATTTCAATATCTTATCTATTCTGTTGCCTACCTGCCCTTTTCAGTGTGACAGCTTTGAAAAATGATGTTTGTGGTTATTTGCCCCTGATGAAATGAGACAATCCTTGTCAACTTTATCAGTTTTATTCAGATAGGGATATGTTCAGTGTTATTCAGATAGGGATACGTTCACTATTATTCAGATAGGGATACGTTCAGTTTTATTCAGATAGGGATACGTTCAGTTTTATTCAGATAGGGATACGTTCAGTTTTATTCAGATAGGGATACGTTCACTATTATTCAGATAGGGATATGTTCAGTTTTATTCAGATAGGGATACGTTCACTATTATTCAGATAGGGATACGTTCAGTTTTATTCAGATAGGGATACGTTCACTATTATTCAGATAGGGATACGTTCAGTTTTATTCAGGGATACGTTACCAGAAGTGAATTCAGGCTTTGAGCCAAAGTGAATGGATGGATTTGATTTCCATATAGATGCATGTTTTTGAAGACCGGTTCCTTATGTCAACACTATTGTTTATACTGAACATATACTGGTCAATTGGCTAGTGGATAAACCAAAGATATGTTGAGTATTAACACCAGCTTTTCTTGAAAGCTTTATTTGAGATTAATTCAAGTCTCACCTGGCGCATATTATTCAAATCATTTATCGACATTTTAATATTTAATTTGGCCGGGCAAGTAGTTGGTGTGCGGACAAGACCATAAAGCCTGCCCATGACATCAGGTCAGCCTGCCTCCCAGAGGAGAGATAGAGAAGAGAAACAGAGAGAGGAAAAGACATAGAGTGTCTGCAAGAGAGAAGCAGAGAGTGTGAGTCACTTTCCTGTCTCTTCTCAGATCCCATCACATTCCATTTCCTGTCTCTTCTCAGATCCCATCACATTCCATTTCCTGTCTCTTCTCAGATCCCATCACATTCCATTTCCTGTCTCTTCTCAGATCCCACCACAGTCACTTCCCTGTCTCTTCTCAGATCCCATCACATTCCATTCCCTGTCTCTTCTCAGATCCCACCACAGTCACTTTCCTGTCTCTTCTCAGATCCCATCACATTCCATTTCCTGTCTCTTCTCAGATCCCACCACAGTCACTTCCCTGTCTCTTCTCAGATCCCATCACATTCCATTTCCTGTCTCTTCTCAGATCCCACCACAGTCACTTCCCTGTCTTTTCTCAGATCCCACCACAGTCACTTCCCTGTCTTTTCTCAGATCCCACCACAGTCACAGCCAGTCGTTTGATCAGTCTCTGTAAAGCTAATCCTTAGAACAGCCATGGAGCTGCTCTCTATCAGGCCTCCTCCAGACACTCTTTTCCAGATACAAATTATCCAGAGCAAAGGCTATTTACACAGAATCACCACGGCTGATGAAATCAATGATAACCTGGCTTATGTCACAAAGCCTCTGAATGGTACATGGGTGTGTGTGTGTGTGTGTGTGTGTGTGTGTGTGTGTGTGTGTGCGTGTGCGTGTGCGTGTGCGTGTGCGTGTGCGTGTGTGTGTGTGTGTGTGTGTGCATTGGGGTAAATGATAGCATTAGGATTTTGGAGATGGCATTAGGGTTTTCGGGTTATGGTTAGAGTTACCGTAGCAATTAGGGTTCATTTCAGGATCGTGGGGTTAGGATAAATACATTTGACATGTTTCCAAGTAGTCTCCAAAAAAGTATCAAACTTAAATAAGCATGGTTAACCATGGTCATAGTCATATTTATAAAATCAATATTAAAAAAACAATATTGTTACCATGCAGTTTAGTTTAACAGTAGAAAAAAACACATAGTGGTGTGACCATTATTACATACTGTAAGAAACAACTTGCTCGTTTCCCCACATCGTCCTTATCTTTCACAGTGTTGTTGTTAGGTTTTCCATCAGGAACATTTTAAATGCCATTGCGTGTGTGCATGTGTGTGTACGTGTGTCTGTGTGTATGTGTGTGTGTGTGTGTGCTTGTGTGTATGTGTGTGTGTGTATGTGTGTATTACTAGAACTGGAATCCTCTATTCAAGTCAAGTCTGTAATTATATTTCTACGGTTGACAATACCTCCAAAACCACGATGCAGAGAAGAGTGACCAAGAGCACATAAAGGCAAAAAAGACAAAGAAAGAAACAAACTAGTACTAGCATTATGAAACTGCAGCAGTATAGTGATTACAATCAAATGTCAACTGCAGACACAAGTATTTTCCTGTTTTCATGATACTGCCAGACAATGCATTTAAACTAGCAATCAAAATGACAAGAGATTCTGTTAAAAGGATTAACTAGATTGCTGGGCTTTAGGGTGTTTTATACTCAATGTAGTTCAGCACATAAAACGTGGTTACTGACTACAATATCCATACTCCTTTGAGCACCAGGAAACAGGAGGAGGAGCTATATATTTGAGAGCGAACAACATTTGTAATGGGAAATGTAGATAGTTGGTAGTTCAACATGAAGGTTATGTCAAATCTACTGGCATCGAAGAACAGAACTACAATAATTGCTGTCAGTCAGCTTTGCCACAAATAAATAAAACTAGATCCTCTACGGAATCGTTACTGCAGATGGAAATGAGCAACTAGAATGCCACTGACTAATAGCCTAGCTAAATGGAAGCTCATTGAACACATGCAGATGGGAGTATTACTTACTCAAGCTTGTTCTAAGGGCAGAAAAGAAAGTGATTGGTTTACAGATTCAACCAATGAAATTAAAGTCGAGGCGGGATTAAGGCGTTTGGAAATTTGGAGGGAAGGATCTTACAGACGACGACGCGTTGTTGACTGTTCGTGGGAGAAAGATCACTTGTCATAAAGTGAATTTATTAAATGTTGTTTGTTGAAATTCGAAATTCACAGTTGAAATTCACAGATAAACAGCCTCTAAATTGTGCTAAGATAATTGGGGAACATTTAAAATGCACAAAACTAATTCATCGTTTATATCGGATGCATTTGATGCCTGCTTCAGTCTACCACACCAAAGCAGTTGACGTAGAATTAGCATAGCGTTAATGCTTTCCCAATGCTACCACGCGCTGTCTGTGAAAACGATAAGTTATGCGATCACATAACTCAAATCTCCGCGACTCAGTATCATAATGTGTTATTTTTTGTGTACTGTATGCTTCTCTCAGAGTTCTCAGGTTCATATTACTGTGTTACTTTTAGTTTAGGTTATAATGCGCTGCTCTTAGGGCAGGAGTAACGTTACTCCATATTCAGATTGCTGTCTAATTTTTAGTGTATTATGCGCTGCTCTCAGGGCAGGAGTACTCCATATTCATATTGCTGTCGTGTTTTTTGTGTATAATGCGCTGCTCTCAGGGCAGCAGTACTCCATATTCATATTGCTGTCTTATTTTTTGTGTATAATGCGCTGCTCTCAGGGCAGGAGTACTCCATATTCATATTGCTGTCTTATTTTTTGTGTATAATGCGCTGCTCTCAGGGCAGGAGTACTCCATATTCAGATTGCTGTCTTATTTTTCCTGTATAATGCGCTGCTCTCGGGGCAGGAGTACTCCATATTCAGATTGCTGTCTAATTTTTAGTGTATTATGCGCTGCTCTCAGGGCAGGAGTACTCCATATTCAGATTGCTGTCGTATTTTTTGTGTATAATGCGCTGCTCTCAAGGCAGGAGTAACGTTAGTCCATATTCATATTGCTGTCTTATTTTTAATGTATTATGTGCTGCTCTCAGGGCAGGAGTACTCCATATTCATATTGCTGTCTTATTTTTAGTATATAATGCGTTGCTCTCAGGGCAGGAGTACTCCATATTCAGATTGCTGTCATATTTTTTGTGTATAATGCGCTGCTCTCAGGGCAGGAGTACTCCATATTCAGATTGCTGTCTAATTTTTAGTGTATAATGCGCTGCTCTCGGGGCAGGAGTACTCCATATTCAGATTGCTGTCTAATTTTTAGTGTATTATGCGCTGCTCTCAGGGCAGGAGTACTCCATATTCAGATTGCTGTCGTATTTTTTGTGTATAATGCGCTGCTCTCAAGGCAGGAGTAACGTTACTCCATATTCATATTGCTGTCTTATTTTTAATGTATTATGTGCTGCTCTCAGGGCAGGAGTACTCCATATTCATATTGCTGTCATATTTTTTGTGTATAATGCGCTGCTCTCAGGGCAGGAGTACTCCATATTCATATTGCTGTCGTGTTTTTTGTGTATAATGCGCTGCTCTCAGGATAGGAGTACTCCATATTCAGATTGCTGTCATATTTTTTGTGTATAATGCGCTGCTCTCAGGGCAGGAGTACTCCGTATTCATATTGCTGTCAAATTTTTTGTGTATAATGCGCTGCTCTCAGGGCAGGAGTAACGTTACTCCATATTCATATCGCTGTCTTATTTTTTGTGTATAATGCGCTGCTCTCAGGGCGACTATAAAACACATTCACCCAACAGCACATCTTCAAATACACAACACTAACCTCAATATCACTCGTGAACTGGAAACAATGCGAAGCAAAGCTGATAACTTGCTAGCAACCCTTTATAGCCCAACTAATGAAACTAACAACCAACAGCCGTGTACAGAAAGTAAACAAATCCCATGTGACACTGAAGCCGTGCAACACCCTAATAGTGCCGTGTGGAAACAAAAACCCTCACCACTCGTGATACCTAGGCAAATGACTCAATATATATATAGATATGAAGTCAGGGTATAGATCCATAAACGAGATGTCACGGAGGCCCGTCTGCGTGATGCCATTATTAGTGCAACCGGGTTTTAGTTGAAAATAAAAAATCACTCCGTGACCTTGACGTGAAGATACACATCTCCTATTATCATCACCTTGCATCATTCCTGGTTTCACATTAAACATTAATGCGATCTGACATTTTAATTAGACGTCGCAGAGAACCTCCGGATATGCTCAGCAACGTGTTGGATTCATGCTCTAGTTCAGCTTACAGATATGAAGGCCGGAATAAGACACCCATGACACGATATTGCACTGTTTACAGTTTACAGTGCTCATTGGTATTTGATTCCCAGTGGAAATATATATCCGTTTAAAATTTGATTGCCTCTGGAAGCAGCATCACCAAATATTGCCTTCAATGAGCCGTCACCCCTCCCATTTCCTCGGTGGATACCTTGATTCGTAATGGCTCTCTGATATAAGTCGTACAGATATTTCCGATAGACACTGAACCCTATTTTCCCGCCTGACATTCCCTGCTGTCTGTTGGTACCGACCTGTCTGTCAGATCCGGCATCAGCCCAAAGAGAGACAAACAAATGCGGGGCCTCTTCAATTTAGCCCGCAGACAAGTAACACCGAACCACAGGCTCGGCCCAACCCGTCGCAAATCCGGGCCAGCACTCGTATCAGAGTCTCACAGCAGTTGTGACTAAACTAATCTCCTGGAGCTTTGTCTGTCAAGGGCCTGTCAGCGCTGCCAAACCCCACAGAGCTAAGCCCCGACGCTCACAGCAGCAGCAGCTTGATCCCACCACCCAAGCCCTGCTTCTCTCTGTTCAGAACCTGCTCTGCCCCAGGACCCACTGGAGTGTCTAGAAAGGTATCTAGACATTTGGTCTTCATTGGTCTGGCCCACGCCGCGCAGGCGTCTTACCCCAAGGCAATCCTTGACTGAGGATACAGCGTGAATGGTCTGATCCCCGCACAATACGTCTCTGTAAATGTTCAGGCCCCAAGGATTGGATCGGATTGTCCAATAAAATCACAGAGGAGGATTAAATTGGACGCCCATGACAAGAGTCAGGGGTTAAATCACGAGGTACTGTATAATTCAATACATGCGGCAGAGTGGTCAACCCGGGCCAAAACAACGGAAATGTCAGGGAGACGTGCGGAAGAAAGATGCCGTGGGGGAAATCGTACATCTTCTCACTGCTCTGTTGGGAAAAAGTGTCCGTATTTAAGATGTTCGTGTGTGTGTGTGTGTGTGTGTGTGTGTGTGTATCACAGTATGTTGACGTAAACAGTTTTATGCTTGATCGCATGTCAACCCCATTACGGTACATGCCATTGCACCAAAGAAATATGTTACGGCTGAAAACGACCGACTGCCACCAATGATTTCTGTAATGCTACGCAAACATGAGGCCGCATTATATTAGACAATTCTAAATGTCATGGCAGTGAAAACATGCAAATATAGGAATGAGCCAGAACATTATGACCCTAATATGCTGTTGGTCTTCGGTGCCATCACTCCCCCATGCCGGTCAACGGCGCACGAGTACACAGCCGTCCACTTTATGTAAAAACGGGACCCTAAGGTCCAGTTCAGACGCTCGTATGCACGCTGTAGGAGCTTTCAACAGAAGACATCCTGGGCACTGTGACCGATATGCGAATACCGGTACACAGCCCAATATGCAGCAGGGTGCAATGAACTGTGTCGTGACACATTCCTACCATGACATCATTAAAATGTTCAGTGTGTTTCCCTCGGGTATCGATGAACCTTGGGTGCCCATCCTGCTGCTGGTATAAATATAGTATGCTCTGAGAGCCATGAGCTAACCTGAATACCTGCAAACAACAAGTTTATTATATTTAATTGACCCTAAGCTGGACATTCCGTCGATGAGTGACTGAGAAATATCATGTCGGATATTAGACAATTTCAAATATCGTGTCATGACCACTGTGCAGAAGCAGAACTTTTAAATACAATCGTAATTTAATATGGTAATTTGTTTTTACGTTTTGTGAATATATCTCAGCACCATTAAGCCTACTGTGCTGATGGAAAGTCAACACATCGAGGTAAGTATCCAATTCCATTTTATAGAAAGTGTCCATTTAAAGGGCACATAAATATTTGTCTGTCAGACCTATAGGTAAGAACAATTTGTTCAGACAGCAATTCACCAAGCCTTACAAAGCATTGTTCATACCATACAAAACTAGAGAGAAATGACACAGAGCAAGGGTTGTTTTATTTCAGTGCTCAGCTTGAGATACTGTAGGCCTACTTATCATTAGTAAGCTTATTACCCAACAGACACACTGGGGGTTTTCTCATTATGCAAAGACCTAATGAAAAAAACATGATGAAATTAATTACCTCATTCAAATTTCCTGTGTAGGTAAACAGCGCTCTCAATTTCTCTTATTGCGTTTTGAGCCTCCGAATATGAATGAAACATGAGCAATTAGTTTCCAATAAGTCTTGAATTTCTTGTTTCATTAATGGCCAGTGCATTCTCATTGGTTTTTGGGTTTAATGATTTTCTATGGCTATATTAGTTAATGGCAGAATCTGACTCAGTTTCGTTCACAATTTAAATCCCATATCCAACCAGAAAAGGAAAAAACTAAGTGAAAAAATTGAAGAGCTATTATTATATTTATACTGGGTCTGGAACAAAATAAAACATTCAGTCAATCCAATTTCCATAAATAAGGTGTCATTAGATATGCTCCCTAAAGCAGAACTCTGTATATATAAACCCTGGCTTGGTGGCAAAGCGGAAAACAAACTACTTCACAGTTTGCAGCTCTTGACTAATTTACTTGTGGCCTTCTGCCTGGTTGTGACCAAATAATGCCATTAAAAATAAATGACTTCTTAAATTCAGAAAAAGCCACAGCTAGAAACTAGCTTGTGGAGAACAATCCCATTATGTCTAAAAAAATTCGGACAGAACCGGGTCAGCCATCTGAAGTTTCTTGACCCCAGAAACCCAGTTAAGGCTTTGTATTTCCCCGAACCAGCCGACCACTCGGCTCCACATGTAGGTTACTTTGGTGACATTTTCAAGCATTTATTTTCACAGCGATTGCAGTGAATATGGCCCTTGCACGCAACTAGGAAGCCAAACAAATACCAGAAATTAAAACTTAGACCCAGACTACCATCTGGATGATGTATCAACGCTAACATTTAGTATTAGAGAAGGTATAACGTCACAGCTGACGTTAGCAGGTAGCTGCTAATTGGCTAAAACCAGTATTAGCTAACAACTCAGGTGGTTGAAAACAAAAAGTTATTCTTATTGGTTTAGAAAATAATGACACCATTGCGCTAGATAATATGCATTTATGATGAATTGAAACAACACTAATCGAAAAGAAAAATGCAAGAATTTAACAACAATTTGTATTGAACCTTTGTGAGTGAATGCTTAGACAAAAATGTGCTTGAGAGAATACATATATTTACTATCCTAATGCGCAAAAGCCCCTGGAGTGCTGTTTCAATTTTGGGATGTACTAGCTCAAATAGAGTAGTAATCCTGCTTTTTTAATGACACTGTGACATTTCACCAATTGTCCAATCTCAGAGGACGGCCTCGCCATTAAAAGGCAGCAGGTGGAAAATGAGCAAAATGAATGGAGGAACCCAAGTGAGACATTACTGCACTACAAGGGAAAGAGGAATGGTTCTCAATTTTCCTCTCCCACATACAAAAGGAAGCACACACACACACACACACACACACACACACACACACACACACACACACTAAACGTGTCTCTCTCACGTAAGCATCAGTAATGTGTTTCAGTTTAATTGACCAACAGAGAGACACAATATAAACACCCACACAGACACAGTCAAGAAAAGTGACATTGCCAATGTTACTGTCAAAATGCTTCCTTACAGTTTGGTATAATGCTAGTATACAGGCAGATGTCCAGTCATTGCAACGATTCTAGTGTACAGGCAGACGTCCAGTCACCGCACCAATGCTAGTGTACAGGCAGATGTCCAGTCACCGCACCAATGCTAGTGTACAGGCAGATGTCCAGTCATTGCACCAATGCTAGTGTACAGGCAGATATCCAGTCATTGTACCAATGCTAGTCGGCATTGGCTTACAAATCGACTTATAAATGACTGCATGTAGAGATAAACACTAGTACATTCACCAGCACAACTGATTTGGGGAAGTATAAACAAGCTAGACTTCGTTTAAGACTTGCTTGCACCCAAATCTATCCTCTGTAAAAAATTCCTTGTTTTGATACTATTATCTCATGTCAGGTAAATCAACACACATACATTTTTCTAAAGTAATCAAATTATATTGTAACGTCTGGGAGGCAGGACACAAACGCCGGGTGAACGAAGAACATTTATTAACAAAAATATAACAAAAAACACAAAACAACTACACGAAACATCACCAACTGCGACATGAAAAAGACTGACAAGACACACTGGAAAATGAACAGAAATATGGACAGTCTGCCATGCCAAGACGTGACACAAAGTTCTTTTTTCTCAACCCCGCAACTGAAATGATTGTTCCAATTATATAAATGTCCATCATGTGGTGAAAACTAAGGTATGATTCCAGTAGGTATTATTTATTCCGTTTGAAGGCTAGCAGGTAAGATCGCACAATTCTGGTTGAGATGTCAAGAGATTCATTTGAAAATGAATATTGCAAAACATGACCTTCTAGCCACGGTACTGTGTCAAAACATGACATGAAAATAGTTTCTCTTTAGAAGATATGTAAAGTGTTAGAAGTTTAGAAGTTAGAAGTTTAACATTCATACTCTTTGTCAAAAAACTCAAAAGTCGAAATACATTACACATTACACTACACATTAAAATCCCCAAATCATCCCAAAACCAGCATGTTTTTGGTACAATAAAACAAATCCTGAAAGAAATTGAAAAAGGTATAAACATGTTTTGGCAATGCCACGTTAGATACGGTCGGGTGATGCACTTTAGTCTTCATTTACCTTTAGATTCACAACCTTGAATAGTGGGGTTTTACCCAGAAAGTGTGAAGAACACTAACTGTACTTTAAAGCTGTTGGCCAAAGGAAAAGTAAGTGTGTCATTGTTAGTGTCATTTATTTCATCTGTGTTTTGAGTTCCAGTGATTCAAAAGACAACATTGAACAAAACAAAATTAGCATTTTAAATTTCAATTAAATAGGTTTTACGGCAATTTGCAATAGTGGATACACAGGCTATCTGCAAAATTTAAGCTGCTCTTTTCCCTAAAAAGTGTAATCAATAATGAACTGTTTTACCATTAACAACAAAAGGTTTTCATCTCTACATATTATTCATATAGATTAAAATATATCAGTTAGTCGGCATGTGGAAAGGTATTAATTTTGACAGTTAAATCCCTCATAAGTGAAGTTAAATACCAATTAATAATCCAACAGGATACCACTGACTCTCTTGTTAAATACCTATTAGTAATCTCTCTCTTATTAAATACCTCATAGTAATCCAACAGGATACCACTGTCTCTCTTGGTAAATACCTATTAGTAATCCAACAGGATACCACTGTCTCTCTTATTAAATACCTATTAGTAATCCAACAGGATACGACTGTCTCTCTTATTAAATACCTATTAGTAATCCAACGGGATACCACTGTCTCTCTTATTAAATACCTATTAGTAATCAAACAGGATACCACTGTCTCTCTTGGTAAATACCTATTAGTAATCCAACAGGATACCACTGTCTCTCTTATTAAATACCTATTAGTAATCCAACAGGATACCACTGTCTCTCTTATTAAATACCTATTAGTAATCCAACAGGATACCACTGTCTCTCTTATTAAATACCTATTAGTAATCCAACAGGATACCACTGTCTCTCTTGGTAAATACCTATTAGTAATCCAACAGGATACCACTGTCTCTCTTATTAAATACCTATTAGTAATCCAACAGGATACGACTGTCTCTCGTATTAAATACCTATTAGTAATCCAAAGGGATACCACTGTCTCTCTTATTAAATACCTATTAGTAATCCAACAGGATACCACTGTCTCTCTTGGTAAATACCTATTAGTAATCCAACAGGATACCACTGTCTCTCTTATTAAATACCTATTAGTAATCCAACAGGATACCACTGTCTCTCTTATTAAATACCTATTAGTAATCCAACAGGATACCACTGTCTCTCGTATTAAATACCTCGTAGTAATCCAACAGGATACCACTGTCTCTCTTGGTAAATACCTATTAGTAATCCAACAGGATACCACTGTCTCTCTTATTAAATACCTATTAGTAATCCAACAGGATACGACTGTCTCTCTTATTAAATACCTATTAGTAATCCAACGGGATACCACTGTCTCTCTTATTAAATACCTATTAGTAATCAAACAGGATACCACTGTCTCTCTTGGTAAATACCTATTAGTAATCCAACAGGATACCACTGTCTCTCTTATTAAATACCTATTAGTAATCCAACAGGATACCACTGTCTCTCTTATTAAATACCTATTAGTAATCCAACAGGATACCACTGTCTCTCTTATTAAATACCTATTAGTAATCCAACAGGATACCACTGTCTCTCTTATTAAATACCTATTAGTAATCCAACAGGATACGACTGTCTCTCGTATTAAATACCTATTAGTAATCCAAAGGGATACCACTGTCTCTCTTATTAAATACCTATTAGTAATCCAACAGGATACCACTGTCTCTCTTGGTAAATACCTATTAGTAATCCAACAGGATACCACTGTCTCTCTTATTAAATACCTATTAGTAATCCAACAGGATACCACTGTCTCTCTTATTAAATACCTATTAGTAATTCAACAGGATACCACTGTCTCTCTTATTAAATACCTATTAGTAATCCAACAGGATACCACTGTCTCTCTTATTAAATACCTATTAGTAATCCAACAGGATACCACTGTCTCTCTTGGTAAATACCTATTAGTAATCCAACAGGATACCACTGTCTCTCTTATTAAATACCTATTAGTAATCCAACAGGATACGACTGTCTCTCGTATTAAATACCTATTAGTAATCCAAAGGGATACCACTGTCTCTCTTATTAAATACCTATTAGTAATCCAACAGGATACCACTGTCTCTCTTGGTAAATACCTATTAGTAATCCAACAGGATACCACTGTCTCTCTTATTAAATACCTATTAGTAATCCAACAGGATACGACTGTCTCTCGTATTAAATACCTATTAGTAATCCAAAGGGATACCACTGTCTCTCTTATTAAATACCTATTAGTAATCCAACAGGATACCACTGTCTCTCTTGGTAAATACCTATTAGTAATCCAACAGGATACCACTGTCTCTCTTATTAAATACCTATTAGTAATCCAACAGGATACCACTGTCTCTCTTATTAAATACCTATTAGTAATCCAACAGGATACCACTGTCTCTCTTATTAAATACCTCGTAGTAATCCAACAGGATACCACTGTCTCTCTTGGTAAATACCTATTAGTAATCCAACAGGATACCACTGTCTCTCTTATTAAATGCCTATTAGTAATCCAACAGGATACGACTGTCTCTCTTATTAAATACCTATTAGTAATCCAACGGGATACCACTGTCTCTCTTATTAAATACCTATTAGTAATCAAACAGGATACCACTGTCTCTCTTGGTAAATACCTATTAGTAATCCAACAGGATACCACTGTCTCTCTTATTAAATACCTATTAGTAATCCAACAGGATACCACTGTCTCTCTTATTAAATACCTATTAGTAATCCAACAGGATACCACTGTCTCTCTTATTAAATACCTATTAGTAATCCAACAGGATACCACTGTCTCTCTTGGTAAATACCTATTAGTAATCCAACAGGATACCACTGTCTCTCTTATTAAATACCTATTAGTAATCCAACAGGATACGACTGTCTCTCGTATTAAATACCTATTAGTAATCCAAAGGGATACCACTGTCTCTCTTATTAAATACCTATTAGTAATCCAACAGGATACCACTGTCTCTCTTGGTAAATACCTATTAGTAATCCAACAGGATACCACTGTCTCTCTTATTAAATACCTATTAGTAATCCAACAGGATACCACTGTCTCTCTTATTAAATACCTATTAGTAATCCAACAGGATACCACTGTCTCTCTTATTAAATACCTCGTAGTAATCCAACAGGATACCACTGTCTCTCTTGGTAAATACCTATTAGTAATCCAACAGGATACCACTGTCTCTCTTATTAAATACCTATTAGTAATCCAACAGGATACCACTGTCTCTCTTATTAAATACCTATTAGTAATCCAACAGGATACCACTGTCTCTCTTATTAAATACCTATTAGTAATCCAACAGGATACCACTGTCTCTCTTATGTTTGCTAAATTATTATTCTGTGTTATGAATGGGAAGTCAATGGTCCACCCTCTTGTTCAAAGTCAGGGTAAGACCAATGCTATACAACTTTAAATAAAGTCTGAGGGTTTGCCTTTGAAATGGACTCTGTCTTGTCGAAATGATGTACGAGATGACAAGCCAATATCATAATAGAGAATGGGAATCATGCCAGAGCGTTATTGTTTTGGCTCATCAGGTTATGAATGTATGTGGGCAGATTGGACAACCCTCCTAGCCTGTCCGACAGCTTGTTAATCACTCACATTACATACTCTATACATGTATACACTGATAGACCAAATCATAATGACCACCTGCCAAATTTGCTGTTGGTCGGTTGCGTGCCACCCTACAACCCTGAAGGTGTCCTGGAGTATCATTTACCAAGACAGAAGCAGTAGATTCTTCATGTCCTGTAAGCCTCGGGAATGTCAAGGCCACGGCAAAACCTTGAAATCTTTATAAGGAACGACAAACCATTCCCAAACAAATGTGTAGTGTGGCAGGTCACATTATCCTGCTGAAAGAAGCCAGCATCAGGAAATACCATTGCCATGAAGGTGTGTACCTGGTCTAGATAGAAGGCACAGGTCAAATTGACATCCACATAAACACCCAGACCCACAGTGTCCCATCAGTGGTTTCCGCTGGTTTGGTGTGTGGCCCTCCGCAGACCACTATTGGTAGGAACTCACCACTGCAGACCCGATGCACCCCAGAAGACCTGCCATTTCAATGACACTAGTGCCCCTGGTTGGGAACCACTGATCTAATCTTCCCAGACCTTGACATGTGCCCTTGTTAGGAGGTGATCAACGTTATTTGCATCACCTGTGAGAGAATGTTTTGGCTCATCTTGTACAGATTTATTTTTCAGGGGAACTTCGTCAGGAAAAAGGGTCATTAATATGAAAAACTGTGGATGATAAAGCAGAGAAACAGAGAGAGGGCAGAGAGAAAAACAATGAAAAAGAGAAAGCTAGAAAGAGGAATGTGGTAAAAAAGAAAAGAAAAATGATATTAAAAATGAAAAGAAAAGCCAACAACAATTTGTATGATGCATCAACAAAATGTGCAACTTATCGATCCATTGCCAAAGGACATCACACTCATGATCGTTTCATCCTGGCACAGTAGGGCTTTTGTCATGAATAATTATCCATGTTTAAACGGCTTGTTCTTATGGAGAAGTGTGTGTAGAATATTAAACTTTCTGAGAGCAGTATCAACAGCTAGGAATTGCGTACATATGTGATATCTGTTCTCACCAAGTCTGTTTATTATCAATCCGAATGACTTACGATGACGACGCAGTTGAACGAAAACTCTGCAAAATGCAGATCACTAGAATGCAACTGTGTAGGTATGCACTTCTGTTTAAAAGTAACTATGAATCAGGTGCATAAAACAGGGAAATGAGGGACCAGAGCCAAGCCCTTTAGCCGCACGGCATTAACAGTAATTTACAGTCTTGGCATTAGCCTAGAATTCAAGTGGATTCACAAGGACCCTTAGCAGAACCAGTAGTTCCACCAAGTTCCAATTTGTCAGCACACTCTGTTCCATTCGACGAGAGAAAGTACCGTTCAATATATGCAGGCATCTGGATGAATAATCCTGCCTTTGATTATGCTAGATGTAATAATTTTCTGCTGACCACTTGGAAGTTCTCAGAATGGATGTAGTTTCTAGTTTTAAGAGACCCCCATAAACATTGCCATTTCGGGGCCACAGTGGAGTATTTTGGGAAGCATTTGTTCTTGGTTTGTGGACTATTTGTTCTCAGCCACCTCTGAGTAGTGGCAGACATACTTGTGCATATACATATCTCCTCCGTTAGCTGCTTCTTCATACTTGCGAGTTGTCCTGGGGTGGATTCTCAACCTGCCAGCATGGATAAATGACAACGAACACAGCCAAATGGCTATCCACAGACAACACTGCTAATTGACTATATTGGATCCCCAGAACCAATTAAAACTTCACGATCAATGTAACAAATATGTCTGATTAACAACGCAGGATGGACACAGGATCAACAACTCATTACGATCTCAGCTCGTGTTGTGAAAGAGATAGAATGAGAGACACCGATTCTTAAGAAATGTCGTTCTGCTACAAGGCTTGTAAATCCAAATTAGGGCCTGACACTGATGGTATCGTTAGCCTGTTGACGGGGAGCAGGTAGTCTTGGATATTTTGCTACTAAAACCGCACCTTATCAGATGACATACTTACTTTCATTTATTCAATTAACACAGTTATATGCAACACACAAGCTGTCCTTTGAAAACTGAGACTGTGACGCAGTCTCTTCAGCGTGAACGAACATACATGTGGAACGTTTCTGACACTGTGTAGAGTTCATAATCTGAAGAAATCAGATCCTTCTGGAGATCCGGGGGTCCGGCCAGGTACTGGCTATGTGGTAGGGTCACTAGGGTCTCTTTTTGTAGAATTTCTAAATGAAATTCTACAAATAACTTTGATTTGGAAAGTTATAGTAAATTGAGTAACAAACAAATAATACTTAAATAAAGTATTATAAAAATGATTATGTAGCTGAGAGCTGGGGTTGATCCCATAGCAGAAACATTTGACTACTTGTAAGTACTCTTTTTAGATTGGTTATGTTAGAATGGTTTTTTGCCCAGAACACAGAACAGACAAAAAACTGAGGCAACTGGTGACAGTTGGTCTGGCGGCTTCAAGGCCCCAAACCACTAATAAATAAAATAGCTTATCGGTTGCTTGGAAATGGATCTGTCCATGCTGCCTGTAGGAAAAGAAAGACATCCAAGGAATTTCAAGAGGAATTTGGCTGACTGGAGAATTGAGGTAAGGCTGGACCCAGAGGTGGAGGAACATGGCTGACTGTAGTGTTGAGGTAAGACAGGACCCAGAGATGGAGGAACATGACTGACTGTAGTGTTGAGATAAGGCAGGACCCATAAGTGAAGGAACATGACTGACTGGAGAGTTGAGGTAAGACAGGACCCAGAGATGGAGGAACATGACTGACTGTAGTGTTAAGGTGAGGCTGGACCCAGAAGTGGAGGAACAATTACTTTTAATAAACAGGCTAAATGACAACAGGCTATAACACAAAAGACTCACATGAAACAATAACTGACATCAAACGCAGGGAACTGGGGAAACTAAATAGACAGGGTAACACGGGGCAAACGTGAAATCAATAGACACAATATGGAAAGGCACAAACTAAAACACATTGAAATCCATTATGCAAAATATGTCCGAATATTAACTAGATGTATTTTTATGGTCATGTTCTTCCCCTGTCCACTTTCACCGTGCGTCACACATGACTGTTTCACAGACCGTCCCCCGATCGCAATGAACACGGACAGCAGATCGTTGAGGCGTGTTAAATGGGTATAAAGATGGCATCTTTTCACATTCAAAAATGACAGGCCTGTCATGACCAGTAATCGCAATCATTACAGCTCATTAAGAGTGTTCATCTCTCTCTCCTCTCTCTCTCTCTCTCTCGCATTCATTTATTCATTCTACATGCTGTTTTTATGTCATCTATCAGAATTCTCTCACCCCTCTCCCACCATCCATCTGACGATCGTCAATCACACAGTGAGTGACACATTCACAATCGAGTAGTAAACTCGCGTTAGCAGTCACAATCTGCGACTGTTTCCTCTTTCATGTGAGACCAACATCTGACACTACACGTCAGAACTGCAACTGTTATTGATCCGTACCGCAAAATGGTTTGTTTTTTAAAACTTGCCAGGCTGTAGGTCAGACCTGGGTTGCTGGTAAACATGTGTGACGTGATTTCCCCACAGGCCATGGTGTAGTTTGTCTGTGAGGGTGTAGAGTGTGTCTGTGAGTCTGTGAGTCTGTGTGTCTGTGTGTCTGTGTGTCTGTGTGTCTGTGAGTCTGTGTGTCTGTGTGTCTGTGTGTCTGTGAGTCTGTGAGTCTGTGAGTCTGTGTGTCTGTGAGTCTGTGTGTCTGTGTGTCTGTGTGTCTGTGAGTCTGTGAGTCTGTGTGTCTGTGTGTCTGTGAGTCTGTGTGTCTGTGTGTCTGTGTGTCTGTGTGTCTGTGTGTCTGTGAGTCTGTGTGTCTGTGTGTCTGTGAGTCTGTGAGTCTGTGAGTCTGTGAGTCTGTGAGTCTGTGTGTCTGTGTGTCTGTGTGTCTGTGTGTCTGTGTGTCTGTGTGTCTGTGTGTCTGTGTGTCTGTGAGTCTGTGAGTCTGTGAGTATGTGAGTCTGTGAGTCTATGAGTCTGTGAGTCTGTGTGTCTGTGAGTATGTGAGTCTGTGAGTCTGTGTGTCTGTGAGTCTGTGTGTCTGTGTGTCTGTGTGTCTGTGAGTTTGTGAGGGTGGAGAGTGAGTCTGTGTGTCTGTGAGCTCTTTACCAGATGAACACCATGTAGGACGGTTGTTTGCAAAATCTCTGGAGGAGAACCAAGCTTTCTTTCCCTTTGATGGCAACAACTCTACCGTCTCATAATTTCAGTTAGAAACCACAATTCAAGCACAAGCAGTTTTTTCTCAGCAGGGATTTGATGATTCTGCTCAAATGTAAAGAAAGGATTATGTGAAAAGATGCAAATAATGTCCAGTATACTTTAAAGGGTGTAGTCTGGATGATGCTTAAGAAAGATGTATTTGATGATGTAACTAGATAGGATACAGGTATGTGAACAACATGATGCAACTACATGTAACTACATAGGATACAGGTATGTGAACAACATGATGCAACTACATGTAACTACATAGGATACAGGTATGTGAACAACATGATGTAACTACTATAGGATACAAGTATGTGAACAACATGGTATGTATAACTACATGTAACTACATAGGATACAGGTATGTGAACATGATATAACTACATGTAACTAGATAGGATACAGGTATGTGAACAACATGATATAACTACATGTAACTAGATAGGGTACAGGTATGTGAACAGCATGATGTAACTACATGTAACTAGATAGGGTACAGGTATGTGAACAGCTTAGTGTAAAGAAGTGGGGTTAAAGGACTCACAAGGATGACACAGATGAACGAACACAGAGTTTGGAGGTTAGTGATTTCACTAGATTGCTTCATCGGCGCGCCTGAATCCATTGAATCATTTGGGGAGCTTCATCCTGTCTAAGACTGAAAGCTACACAGTATTGTTTGTCCGGGTCTCATCTGCCCCAACGGTAATTTAGTGGTAGTTTTGGAACCTGCACTATGGTTTCTTCTTGAAGATTCATACTGCGGAGTTTCTAATTGTCCTTTCTTCCTTACACTGTATTCAGGCTAAACATTTCCACTCAAAATGGAAAACTACGCATTAAACATCGAGTCTGAACCTCAACCTACCCCATTTAACGTGATTAATTTGCCGATTATATTTTAGCAGATGACTTTGGCCTGGTGGTGAAAATCATTGGGACAATAGCCCAACAATCACTGGATCTAATTCCAGAACTAACAAATATTCGGTTGTGCCCTTGAACATGGCTATTGTCCTGATTGCTCTGGATAAGATAAGCTAAACATGTACCTGACTGAAATGTAAATATTTGAAAAACTCTACGCATACACACAAGCACTGGCACTGTGCTGCTAGAGAGCTAACGAAAAAATGTAAATCTACACTCTCCTCTGCTTTCTTTGCCGTCTTAATTGTTGAGTACATGCAGCACGGACATCTCTATCCATCACCAGAATGAAATGGGCTGCTTTCAGAATGAGGTCATCCGCTTTTTGATTCTACCTCATAAGTGGTTCCTTCAGAGGTCCAACATCCAGTCGGTGGAGAAAAGGGTAGAGCAAAGACATGTGCAAGCAAACCCTCTGCCTCTGAAGTCAACGAGCTAATTAGACCAGTTCCAGGGCATCACAGAGGAATTCCTCTTAAGTAGACTAGAGATAATTAGAGGACGTCGTACAGTAACTAGAAGAAATCACTACCACGGACAACAACATTAAAGGCTTGTGTATTTTTTATTTTAAACAAAATGGGAGGGGCTAATCATTTTAATGATGATCCATCCTAATCCCTTAGATGACCCTGGTTGTTACGTAATCAGAACTCCAATCAGGTCATGGGGGGAGGAGCGAACAAACAATACAATTCCTTTAACGTGGAAAATGTCTTACTGTTGCTGCCTATGCTAAATCAACAGCTACAAATACACAGATACACAGATGAGACTTTTTCCAACTATTTGACCAGAGCTGACCATTTTGTTCAAGTGTAAATGGTTTAAATCGACTTGTGGATATTCCCAGAATATCCATAATTTTAGATGTCAAATGACACACATAGTGTGATAGAGAGAACTCCCAGGAGGCATGTTTTTAATTTCAGTTGATCTACATTTCAATCAAGTTTGTGTAGATAGCTGTCACAAACCCCAGGTGAAGTGCAAAGGGTTTATATAACATAAAACAAACCAAGAACAGCGAAAAGACTAGACTGAGTATAAATTAAAATGTGCTAAATAGTGGCTTATAAAATAAATTTAAAAAGAAAGCATTTTAAAAACACTAACCAAATATTCAGCAGAGTAACGTGACACAGACAATAACCAACACCGTGCACCAAGACCCAGTGACCGATATAACAAACATAATTACCAAATCCCATTCTGATGTGCTCATTCGAATCAAACCAAATGATAATCATGTGACTTAAAACTTATAGTTGTAAAAGAACTGCAACACTCTCCTAGGCCACTAGATGTCTTCAGTGTTCTCTATGTTATGAGTTTTCCCAACAGCTGCGCCTCCTACTCCAACTGCCTGAAGCGCAGCGTCCCGTGTAGTTTATCCTCCTCCTGAACTGGAGAAGACGAGGAATAGCTCTACTGACTCATTTTTTCAGTGCAGACGAACCAGGCGCATAGCATGGATAATGCGTTCAAAACAGGTTTATTTTTATACAAATTTATTAATAATAAAAATTTAAAATAAAAAAATATTTTCAGTAATAGGCAAATGACAGCCCTCCTGTAGTTTGTCAAAAGGCACCTGAAAGAGCTCCCAGACCATGAGACACAAAATTATCTTTGGTCTGATTCAGACCGTCTGACTGCTAAGCTTCATGTCGGGAGGAAACCAGGCAACGCTCATCACCTAGACAATACCATCCCTACACTGAAGAATGGAGGTGGTGGTGGCAGCATCATGCTGTGGGGATGTTTTTTAGTGACACCAACTGGGAGACTTGTCAGGATTGAGGGAAAGATGGATCTCTCTGTTCATTGATGCATTCCTGATGAAGATCTGCTCCAGAGCACTCTGGACCTCAGACTGAGGCGAAGGAACATCTTCCAACAAGACAACTTCCCTAAGCACACAGAGAAGATAACAAAAGAGTGGCTTCGGAAACAACTCTGTAAATGTCCTTGAGTGGCCCAGCTAGAGCCCAGACTTGCACTGACACTCCTAATCCAACCTGTTGGCACTTGACAGGTCCTGCAAAGAAGAATGGGAGAAACTGCCCCAAAAATAGGTGTGCCGAGCATGTAGAATCATACTCAAAAAGACATGAGGTTGTTATTGCTGCTAAAGGTGCTTCAACAAAGTATTGAGCAAAGGTTGTGAATGCTTATGTACATGTTTTATTTTCGTTCTTATTTTTTGGCAAATCTATTCAATATCTTAAACAACTTTTTTCACTTTGTCATTATGGGGTATTATGTGTAGAATATTGAAGGAAAAAATGAATACCATCCATTATAGAATAAGGCTCTAACATAACATAAAAAGTGAAGCGCTGTGAATACTTTTTGGATGCACAGTAATAATGAAATATCATGCCTGTTGGCAAGGTCAGTAGACTTTGGAAGAGAAAGCAATTATTAAATGTACTGAACTGTACAGAAATTACTTTTTCCAGATATAAAAGAAGCTTATTTTTTATTTATCTTTACAAAAGAACCACAGGTATAAAATGTTGTATGCTAGTTAATGCAGAAACATTTTCCTAATGTAACATAGGATTCGTCATGGTGGCTATCCTAGATCACAGCAACGTTTTGTTTCTGTTTCAGATTAATAATATGAATATTATGATGAAACTTCACAAATGCCATAATACATTGTGCTCCTTCAGATCCTCACCCACAGCATGTATCCACAATTCTATATCAATGTAGGAAGCAAGAAGTAAGCAGGACCTGTGTACTATTCCAACCACAGCACTAGTCCACTTCTGATGACACGGCGAGGAGGTGGAACATTTATTACATGTAATGTACTTGAACAAATATGTCCCTCCATCCCCCTAGAAAAGAGACATTATTTCCCATGTCCGCGTCGTCTGGCAGTGTTTTAGAGGCCTTATAAATGTCACACGTTTTAATGTACCCTGTGCTTCTAAAGGCGCCCACTGCCAAAACTGACAGGACTCCATGTTTGAGCGATTAATCTCAATTTAGCCTCATTGATACTGTAGCTCGTTCGAAGAAGGGCGGAGAATAAACCGGCCCCATTTAAGCAGTAATGAGTTTCAGTGCTGACTGGTTAGAACCAGTTCAGATGGTCTGTCATCCAATTCAGGAGATTTGCAGACGCTATCACTTAAGTTTCTACACAAGCTAATGAATCACTTTGTTTCTAATGTTTTTTGGTGAGTCAAAATCAGTCCGAGTGGTACAAAATGTTTCAGTGTGAATCCAGGTCTGAACAATGTATATCCTGGGTTTAACTAGCGAAGACCTGCAGGTACTAGATACAGAAGAAGGGTTATTTTAGGAGGCAATTATCGTAGCTGTCTCCAGTTATGCTGCTTTAAAAAGAAACAGCAAAGTATACAGCTTTCCTCCTCTCACTTCCACTGCCTTCCACAGAATGTAAGACCATAGAAGTACTGCCTTAAGACTGGGAAAATAATTCTTATCTATTTCCGCACTGAGGCGGCACTCGTTGGCTGTGCCTCTCGCCGTATGGATACCAGCTGGAGGAATTGGTACACAAGCTCTGGCCCAGTTTTGAAAAGAGCCTGCTGGCACTTTTAGCCAAGAACAAAGAGAAAGAAATGAGAAAAGGAAATGCGTAGAACCACAAGGCTGGAGAATAAGAGAGACAGAGGAACCAGCACATTTGAGAGGTTGTACGGCTTTGCGGTTCTGCGGTTCTGAGGGACAAAGATAGTGAGAGAAAAAGACTGGGAGGAAGGGAGACGGAGAAAGTGAGGAGAGAGAGAGGTGGATAGATTGGCGGACATAGAAAGGGGATTCACAGTCACGATCCTGTTCCCCTCACCCTACGGCCGTTACTTCAGTGTTCTCTGTTCCGCCACTCAGCATGGAGGTAAGGGTCAGAACCTTAACTGGGACTAGAATAGGAACTAATTGGTGGGTCAAAAGAGAGGATACTAAAGCTATCTCCCTCTCCCTATATCTCCCTCTGCCTCTCCCCCCTCCCTCTCCTTCTTCCCTCTCTACCTCTCCCCCTATATCTCCCTCTCACCTCTCTCTCTCCTTCTCCCCTCTCCCCCCTCCCCCTCCCCCCTTCCCTATCCCTCCTCTCCCCTCTCTTCTTCTCCCTCTCACCTCTCCCTCCTTCCTCTTCCCTCTCCCTCTATATTATCCTCTCCCCTCTGCCTCTCTCTCCCTCTCATTCTCCCCTCTCTTTCTCTCTCTCTCTCTCTCTATTTCCCGCCATCCATCTCCCCCTGCCTATTTTTATTCTCTTTGGCCAATCAATCAATAGATAATCTAGCCCAGAGTTACATGAGCCCAGATTGTCTTTTGAAATAAAGGCACTGCTTGACTGGGTCATTATTACAGTGGAATTACACGTTAACAAGCATTGGTTGATCCAGCTCAGTAATAACAATCTACAATTTACACCAATAACATGTGAACACTGTTATAAGGATCCCTTTAAATTCCAGTTCCCAAAGTGAACAAGATACATTTTACCATCCTTTTTGTTAGTCACTCTCAAAATTGAAGTATTATTCAGGTCAGTGTAGATTCACTGCTATTAAAGCCCAGAAGTAATGCTTCAATGAATACAGAGGGAGTCATGGCATCATTATGTTCTTCTGTGTCTGTGATCACACGCCCCCTAGTGGTGTAAGTGCATGGGTGCGGTAAGGGCAATAAAAATATAACTACGTGCACACTGATGAGCCAAAACATTATGACCACCCTTAGGTAACGTGAATAAAGCTGACCATCTCCTAACAAGGTCTGAGTAGATGGGCAGGAGTAAAGACCTGAGTGACTTTGACAAGGGCCACATTTCTATGGACAGACAACTGGTCAGAGCATCTCTGAAACAGCACGACTAGTGTGGTTCACCCAGTCAGCAGTGGTGAGTACCTGCCTACAGTGGTCTAAGGAGGGACAAACCCCAAAACGGGGACAGGGTGTTGGGCGCCCAAGGGTCATTGATGCACGAGGGCAACAAAGGCTCTCCCATCTGGTCCGAACTGACAGAAGGTCCACTGTGGGTCACAGAAAATGTTAATGATGGATGTGCTGCTAATGTCTTGGACCTCAAGACACACTCAGCGGGGGTCATAATGTTTTGGCTCATTAATGTAAACACTGATGGTTTAGTCATGCAATAAATAGTAGAAGAAAAAATTAATTACACAACATTTATACGTTATTCATTGTGTGATTTTACACACTTTCCGCAAATTAAGTTTGTGAAATATGGATATGGAAGAAATATAAATATAAAACCCAATGTACGGTTCTTTGTTGATTGTACCACTGAAACTTTGCTGTAAGTACTACAAACGTGCCCATGTGCAGTTCAGCACAGCAAGACCATTGCGTGTTTGTGCACATGAACCTCGCTAGCCGTTTGTACTGGAAAAATAAAGGTTTTGTTCATAATGACCCATCTTTGTTTGTCATCGTGTGATGGATGGGAACACATCCGGTCTGCTGTTCACCCACTAACAGATCCCAGTGGGAAAACATTAGAAATTCATTGACACGGATACAATCTAGATACATGTCTTTCAGCACCTTTATGGGAGTCTGGATGTTGCCTCCTGGCCTAGTTTAAGCTTTTATTTTCATTCTCCAAACCCACGTGCTCTGTCTTTGCTGCCACAAAGAACTTTTACCCAAGCTTTTTGGTTCACCGGGCCCTTTTCGGATGGACAAAAAATACAAAGCACAAAAAACGTCCTTTGAGGTTTACTTTTATAATGCAACCTCAAGTGGTCAAATGTCAGGTGATGCATTCAGTATACTCTAAAGACCCGTCGTAAATTTGCCACAGCCCTAAGCACTTCTCACGAAACACCTTCTGGGGCCTGAAGAGACAACCAAGTGAAACCAGAGAAGTAGGCCATGAAGTATTAATCTAGCCGTGATACACCTAGCTGTATCAGGTGTTGCTGGAGAACTCCCAGGGGTGCCAGGGCGATCTAGAGAAAAGGCAGAGCGACCCATCTTTCCAGGGATTACATCTGTTGTGTTTAGTCTTCGCTCCAGGCAGGGTGACATGATTCAAATCTCAGAGGCAATATTAGCAGAGATTGCTGAGCATGCCTGGCTTCACATTTTTCACGCGGGTTTAACGGCAGTCCTTTGGTTTAATCTACTAAAGAGCACCGTTCACCGTTTTATTAAAGAGCGTGACTATAAAAGGGTTTGAGACAAATTAGTGGTTAAGCTGTTTAGCAACTTCATTTTAAATCATATGGTTAGATGCCGGCAATAAACTGTTAAAGAGTTTGCGAGCGAATGATTCAAGGAATTTGGTTTCTGTAATGAGCTCACTGCTGCTGTATACTGTTCGCCCATTATTCTATTGTATTTTGGGAGTTCATAACGTCTCTATGTTTACATTATTTATCTGTGGCTGCTGTCTAGAATAGCATTCATCATTTAAATCACTGACCCTGTAATGTAAATTGCTCAAATACAACCGCATTTATAATTGATAGTGATGGATTATACAAAGTGAGAAAAACACGCCGTTCACTGTTCATTTTTTATAACACATTTTCAATTTCACCGTTAATAAACTATTCGGCGCAGTGTAAATGTTCTCCCATCAGACTTGCAAATACATACACAGTTACGCTCTATAATTTCGTGCCTGGTTGATTACGCAGCGCTTCATGTAAACTAAACAATGTGCTCTCTGGAGTGTCGCATGAGTTCACGATTAGGACAGTGTCTCAGACAGAAACACAGGGTCGTAGTTAACTGCTGCAGAAGCCAAAGTAGCTGAATATGGTCTGGTCTATCCACCTGCGATACATGGACACAGCCGTGTAGACTCCAGGGTACTTGGCCTCGGCACACCCCATCCCCCAGGAAACCACACCGTAGATCCGACCTTCACAGACCAGCGGGCCACCAGAATCTCCCTGAAACAACATGGGGTTCAGAAACACGGATTGTACACTCTGGTACATGTAACCCATGTTAAAATATGACATAAAAATAAATAGTTTATAAAGCTGCATAAATAATTTAGAAGTTAAGGTATTAATTTAATGTAAGTTAATTAAAAATGTTAATACAACAATTTGATGTTTAATATTAAAAGTATGCCGACGGAAAATTCATGTCACTGCCCCTTTAAGGGACCAGTGACGCTAGACGGCGTGTCTCAGTGACATTGCAGCAGAAGACCGAAGGAGAGAACAAGTGTGTTAGTAAGCAGAAAAGAGTGAGAAAGTTGATTCTTATTTTGAAAAACATAAATTACCTGGTCGAGAACTGACAAGGATTTTATGTTTACTAAGCCACACCGGTTTTGGTCAGGTTTTTTTGCTTTGTTTGAAGCTCGGTCGGAGCAAGGATTGGTCTGCACGTGTGGGTGTGCACGTGCTCAGACGGGATCAAGATGGCGAGCCAGACCCAGACTGTCAACTAACCTTCCACATCGCATCAGTGAGAACCTCGTGCGCATGGTGACTCCCTACCAGAGTGGTAGGAGTATCAGGAACTGGTTTTGAATAGATTCTGAACTGGAAATTGATTGACATTCTTTTTGGACTGAATCAAACTGAATCTTTTTATTTAATTGAATAATTGAACTCATACTTGAACGTGAACTTGAATTTAAGTTGTTATACTTTTATTTTCATATTAAGTTCATATAGTTGAATGTGTTTTAAAATACTTGTGTTCCACATTGGTTGATTTGGTGTGAATTGAGGGTATTTTCTTGCCGTAAACGAAAGGAAAAGAGTTACCTCAGAATGGAAAATAGCAATTCTAAAATAGGTCCAAATTAGGTAAAAAGACTGGTCTAACTTAGATTAGCCTTGCTAAAATTACTTAAGTGAACTAAAGAATAAATAGAGTGAAATACCTTTTCATTCATTACTTCAACATTCAGAACCTGCAGTGTATGTTTGCGTACTGTATATTCTATGTTTGTTTTGCATTCAGTAAATTGCCGGCCTTTTGTATTTAAAGAACGGTCTCTGGTGTAATTATTTTGCTCCCCACTCCTTAGAACCTAGAACTGGTCCAGTGGCGCAGTAAGTGGTGTGACACCGGTGCTACAACTTGGCGAGCCAGCCAGGAGTGGCTTAAAGCATTTTAAAAATAGAAACCAGAGACCGTATAGTATTGTTATCAGTAATTCATTATGGATGTTATTCAAACAAGCAGAGTGAAAATCCCTAACTCAGTCATAGTTAGTGGTATAGCCGGTACAGAAACTGATGAAGAACTATATGACTTCCTGAAACAATATGGTTCCATTCAAAGGGTAATCCCAGTTGATTTCGCTGAGCCAGCGTCAGACAAACAGGTTGTAGTAGAGTATGTTTATGGTACAGCTATACAGTCCCTCTTACCTTCATTGCCACACAGACTCAACAGTAAGACTCAGACTGATGTCACTTATCACATTACAGCCTTAGCCAGTGTCTACACACCTGTAGCTAGCAAAACAGCTACACAGACTTACCTTTCAGAGTTAGAGGACATTGCAAAACTGACTGGCAGAGACTTAGCAGCTGTCCTCAGAGAAGAGCTCTCTGTCATCAGTGAGAAAGTCGATCTAAATCAATCAGAAACCCAAGATGAAGATGTGGAACAGAACTCACCTGATACCCCAGGGAAACATGGGCCTGAAAATGCTGCACAGGTAAGCCCCCTGCCCAGTACGGCCCCGGAGCAGCATGTTCAACATCATTGGTCTCGACCACCATCTAATGAAAGGACACAGCCTGCTCTGAAACTTTCTGACGTCAACCCACCTGACATACAAAAAGTAATAGTCGAGCACATAGTGAGAAATGAAGATTCTGCTCTGCAGGTGCACACTTCCTTGAGACTCAGACCCTTCTCTGGGCATTTCCCCAAATCCAACAATGAGGTGGATTATGAGACATGGCGTTCCAATGTGGAACTTCTCCTTAAAGACACAACACAGTCTGATCTTTACAAGTCACGGAAGCTCCTTGAAAGTCTCTTATCACCTGCTATTGATATCGTGAAGCACCTGACACCTGAATCTCCCCTTAATGCATACTTGGAGATCTTGGACTCTGCTTTTAGCACTGTCGAGGACGGAGATGACCTTTTTGCAAAGTATCTTAACACGATGCAAGATAACGGTGAGAAACCCTCAGCTTATCTACAACGGCTGCAGGTGATGCTGAACACCACCCTCAGGAGGGGTGGTGTAACCGCAAGTGACCTTGACCGGCATCTTCTCAGACAGTTTGTCAGAGGCTGCTGGGACAACATCTTGATAGCTGAACTCCAGCTAGAACAGAAGAAACAGAACCCACCTACCTTTGCTGAACTTCTCTTGTCACTCCGCATAGCAGAAGATAAGCGTACTTCCAAAGCATCCCGCATGAAACATCATCTCAATATTTCAAAACCAAGAGTGTCTTCTTATTATCAAAGTACTTATGTGCAGAGTGAAGAAGACTGCAACCCATCTCAGCCAGCTCTTGATCACAGGTCAGAAATCCAAAACCTAAAGAAACAAATAGCTGATTTACAGTCCCAGCTCACACGTATCACGCAGAAAGACAGTAGAAAGGTTCAATCAGCTGCCAGACCTGTAGCTCCCCAAACAGCTATCACTCCAACATCTCAACGGCTGCACCACAGCCGAGATGTAAACAACAACACAAGCAATAGACCAAAGCCCTGGTATTGCTTTAGATGTGGAGAGAACGGACACATTAAGCCTCAGTGTGAAAGTGAGCCGAACCCATCTCTTGTAGCTGAGAAGAGGAAGCAGCTAAGAGAAAATCAGTTAACATGGGACATTGAAAATGGTGCTTCAAAGTCTGGTCATTTAAACTAGACCCAGTTTCCGTTGTGGGACAAACGGGGACTGGAACACAGACAAAGTGTCCCAAAAAGAAGAGCCCATGTGTACGCTCACACACAAAAACAGACAGTGACCCTTCCAAAAGGGCTGATTGGAGCCAAGTGCACTGCACAAGTGATCATAGGTAACAAAGACTGTAGGTGTTTGTTGGATTCAGGCTCTCAAGTAACGACGATCCCAAACTCTTTCTATTTAGAGAACCTGTCTCACTTACCTATGAATTCCTTGAATGATCTGCTTGAGGTGGAAGGTGCCAACGGCCAAAGCGTTCCCTACCTTGGCTATGTTGAGACCACCATCAGATTCCCAAAGAGCTTGCTTGGGGCGGACGTTGAGGTGCCCACGCTAGGTTTGGTTGTACCTGACATGCGCTCCACCATGTCATCAGTGCTTATAGGCACAAATAGTTTGGATGTTCTCTATGAAAAGTATGCAGATATCGCACCTCAGAACTATGAGTCTCTTCCTTACGGCTACAAAATTGTCTTAAAGACCCTTGAAATCAGGAAAAGACAGTCTGTTGATTCCAGTCTGGGAGAGGTGAGGCTTCATAGTAGGGACCTTGAGACTATTGCAGCTGGACAGACCAAAGTCCTTGAAGGATCAGTGTGCTGCAGGACAACTGATGTTGGAAAGTGGGTGATGGTGGAGTCACCAAAGTCATCTTCCCTGCCAGGTGGCATCCTGGTGACAGATGGCTTGGTAAGCCTACCACTGAAACTACCACGCTGCATACCAGTCATGCTCAAGAATGAGTCACATCATGACATCACCCTATCTCCAAGGGCTGTAATAGCAGAGATGCACGCTGTGAAGAGTGTCCAATCAGTTAAGACCCCTGACTCAGACCTTCCCACAAAACCTGACCAAAAATTTGATCTCAACATTGACTTCACTGACTCTCCTGTACCCAATGAGTGGAAAGAGAGGATAACAGAGAAATTAAGTTCCATGCCGGAGGTGTTTGCACAGCACGAGCTTGATTTTGGTCGCACTGACAAAATAAAACACCACATAACCCTCAGTGATATGACAACATTCAAGCATAGACCAAGACCTATACACCCCCAAGATATAGAGGCTGTGCGTAACCATCTCCAGCAACTCCTTGATGCAGAAGTCATCCGTGAATCGGAGTCGCCCTTCTCCTCGCCGATCGTCGTCGTCAGGAAAAAGAATGGTGATGTCAGACTCTGCATAGACTACAGAAGGTTGAACACCCAAACGGTTAAGGATTCATATGCCTTGCCTAATCTTGAGGAGTCATTCTCGGCGTTGACTGGATCCAAGTGGTTCTCAGTGCTTGATCTCAAATCAGGCTTCTATCAGATAGAGATGGAGGAAGCAGACAAACAGAAAACCGCATTCGTCTGCCCACTAGGATTCTTCGAGTTCAACAGGATGCCTCAGGGGATAACTAATGCCCTAGCTAGCACGTTCCAGAGGCTAATGGAGCGGTGTATGGGAGAGTTGAACTTGAAGCAAGTCCTAGTTTTCCTCGATGATCTCATCATCTTCTCCTCAACACTGGAGGAACATGAGGAAAGGTTGATGCGCGTGCTCAACCAATTGAAAGAGTTTGGCTTGAAACTGTCACCAGGGAAGTGCAGGTTCTTCCAAACCTCTGTAAAGTACCTCGGCCACATCGTGTCTGAAAAGGGCATCGAAACTGATCCAGACAAAGTAGCAGCATTAAAAACCTGGCCAAAACCAAACAACCTGAAAGAGTTAAGAACCTTCCTGGGATTCTGCGGTTATTACCGCCGGTTCATAAAAGACTACTCAAAGATTGTGAAGCCACTCAACGAGCTCACTGCTGGCTATCCACCGCTGAGAAAGCACACTAAAACCACAGTGAACTCTGAGAAGTACTACAACCCAAAGGATCTCTTTGGCGACAGATGGACGTCTGCTTGCCAGGCAGCGTTCGACACCATAATCGGAAAACTGACAACAGCACCCATCCTTGGGTTTGCTGACCCCAAGCTCCCCTACATTTTACATACAGATGCGAGCACCTCGGGACTCGGTGCTGCCCTCTACCAGGAGCAACAGGGACAGAAGCGAGTTGTTGCCTATGCAAGTCGAGGTCTGTCGAAATGTGAATCCAGGTATCCTGCGCATAAATTAGAATTCCTTGCCCTTAAATGGGCAGTGACAGAGAAATTCCAGGACTACCTATACGGGAACATGTTCTTTGCTGTCACCGATAGCAATCCCTTAACATACATTCTTACTTCTGCTAAGCTCGACGCCACGAGCTACAGATGGTTAGCCGCTCTGTCGACATTTGATTTCCAGCTACAATACAGAGCTGGTAAGCAAAATCAAGACGCGGACGGGCTGTCCAGGCATCCCCACGTCAGATTGCCTGATGACACATCCTCACAAAAGGAGTTGGAGAGGATACAACAATTCACAAAAAGACACTTGTCAGTGGCTGATTATGCACACCTGGATGAAGACACCATCAAAGCTATCTGTGAGAAGCACTTGGTTCGTGAAGTGATCAACAATCACTCTGGGGAAACATCACCAAGCAACACCTTGGTTTTGTCACTTGCTCATCATCCAAAAGCTCTCCCACAAAGCTTTGAAGAAGAGGATCAGCTTGGTGGCTTACCGGTCATCCCCTCATTAGGACCAGCTGAAATAAGAGACAAGCAAAATGCTGATCCCTGCATCCGTGAGGTACTCAGGCAAGTGGAGTTAGAGGAGAAACCCCCACCATCCTTGAGGAAAGAACTTCCTGAGCTTGGTCTCTTGTTAAGAGAGTGGAACAAACTTACCGTCTTAGGTGGTGTATTGTATCGCAAGCGGAAAGAGGATGCTCAGACTCACTACCAGCTTGTGCTCCCTGAAGCCCTGAGATCCTTAGTCCTCAAGAGCCTCCATGACGACATGGGCCACATGGGCGCAGAGCGCACCCTAGATCTCATCAGGAAGCGTTTCTATTGGCCCAAAATGTCAGCCGAGGTGGAAACAAAGGTCAAAACCTGCAACCGCTGCATACGACGTAAGACTATGCCTGAGAAAGCCGCTCCACTCGTCAACATCATCGCAACAAGACCACTCGAACTTGTGTGCATGGATTTTCTCAGTGTGGAGCCGGACTCTAGTAACACCAAAGACATTCTGGTCATTACCGACCATTTTACGAAATATGCAGTGGCTGTCCCCACCCCGAATCAGAAAGCCAGGACAGTGGCCAAGAGTCTGTGGGACCACTTTTTCGTCCATTATGGCATCCCTGAAAAACTCCACAGTGACCAAGGTCCTGACTTTGAGTCCCGAACAATAAAAGAACTGTGTGAGCTCATTGGCACTCAAAAGATAAGAACCACCCCTTACCATCCGAGAGGGAACCCTGTAGAACGCTTCAACAGGACCCTGCTCAACATGTTGGGAACCCTCGAGAATCAGAAAAAGAGTCACTGGCGGGATTACGTCAAACCATTAGTACACGCTTATAATTGTACTAAAAACGAGACAACTGGTTTTACCCCTTACGAGTTAATGTTCGGGCGTCAGCCGAGATTGCCAGTTGACTTAGCCTTTGGCCTACCAGTCAATCACCAGTCAGGCTCACACTCGCAATATGTTCGCAACCTGAAATCTCAACTTGAGAACAGTTACAAAGTAGCAACTGAAAATGCTAAAAAGACAGCCAGTCGCAACAAAACGAGGTTTGACAAGCATGTTGTTGACTCCACCTTGAAGGAAGGTGACAGAGTCTTGGTTCGGAACGTCCGCCTTCGAGGCAAGCACAAGTTGGCCGATAGGTGGGAGTCTGATGTGTATGTTGTCCAGAGACAGTCTGGAGACGTGCCAGTGTATGTTGTGAGGCCTGAGACAAGAGATGGCCCAGAAAGAACTCTTCATCGTGACCTCTTGCTGCCATGTGGTTTTCTTCCTATGACCTCAACCGAAAGTAAAACTTAACCCGTCAAAGGCAGTGAGACGACCAAGAACTCGACAACATCCTAAAAATGACGGTTCGGATGGAGCTGATAGGGATGAATCCCAATCGGACTCTGAGGAATATCACTATGATGGACACAGAAACCTAAGAGTAGAAACACTAGATTTTGACCCGACCCCAGAACCCATAGAACACTTACCAGAAAGGATTGAACTGGAACCCTCCAAAGAATTGACTGCTGCTAAGCAAGACGTAGCCAAAGCTTTTCCAGAGGATGTTCCAGTAGAGACTTGTGACTTACCTGATCCTGCAGACTGTGACTTACCTGATCCTGCAGACTGTGACTTATCTGATCCTGAAGAGAGCAGCTCAACCGCTGGACAGGAAACTGGAAACCTACCTGAGGAAGACCTGGATAATGTCCATCCTTCTACTCAACCTCCTCAGGAGGGCAAGGAAAACACAAGTGTTGTGGACCAGACTGACATCCAGACTGAAGGTGACTGTTCTAGAAGACCTTTCAGAGACAGAAAAGCGACTAAAAGACTGACTTACCCTGAGCTAGGGAACCCGTTGGTTACAATAGTTCAGTCTTTATTTCAAACCTTGAGTGATGTGTTAACAGATTCGATTAAAGAGCCCAGTTTACCAAAATCCCCTAGAATTATGACAGTATAGATTCAGAATGCACAGGGACGTGCATTAGGTAAAGAGGGGAGGATGTAACCCATGTTAAAATATGACATAAAAATAAATAGTTTATAAAGCTGCATAAATAATTTAGAAGTTAAGGTATTAATTTAATGTAAGTTAATTAAAAATGTTAATACAACAATTTGATGTTTAATATTAAAAGTATGCCGACGGAAAATTCATGTCACTGCCCCTTTAAGGGACCAGTGACGCTAGACGGCGTGTCTCAGTGACATTGCAGCAGAAGACCGAAGGAGAGAACAAGTGTGTTAGTAAGCAGAAAAGAGTGAGAAAGTTGATTCTTATTTTGAAAAACATAAATTACCTGGTCGAGAACTGACAAGGATTTTATGTTTAATAAGCCACACCGGTTTTGGTCAGGTTTTTTTGCTTTGTTTGAAGCTCGGTCGGAGCAAGGATTGGTCTGCACGTGTGGGTGTGCACGTGCTCAGACGGGATCAAGATGGCGAGCCAGACCCAGACTGTCAACTAACCTTCCACATCGCATCAGTGAGAACCTCGTGCGCATGGTGACTCCCTACCAGAGTGGTAGGAGTATCAGGAACTGGTTTTGAATAGATTCTGAACTGGAAATTGATTGACATTCTTTTTGGACTGAATCAAACTGAATCTTTTTATTTAATTGAATAATTGAACTCATACTTGAACGTGAACTTGAATTTAAGTTGTTATACTTTTATTTTCATATTAAGTTCATATAGTTGAATGTGTTTTAAAATACTTGTGTTCCACATTGGTTGATTTGGTGTGAATTGAGGGTATTTTCTTGCCGTAAACGAAAGGAAAAGAGTTACCTCAGAATGGAAAATAGCAATTCTAAAATAGGTCCAAATTAGGTAAAAAGACTGGTCTAACTTAGATTAGCCTTGCTAAAATTACTTAAGTGAACTAAAGAATAAATAGAGTGAAATACCTTTTCATTCATTACTTCAACATTCAGAACCTGCAGTGTATGTTTGCGTACTGTATATTCTATGTTTGTTTTGCATTCAGTAAATTGCCGGCCTTTTGTATTTAAAGAACGGTCTCTGGTGTAATTATTTTGCTCCCCACTCCTTAGAACCTAGAACTGGTCCAGTGGCGCAGTAAGTGGTGTGACACCGGTGCTACATACAGCGTGCAACAGCAATCAGTTGAAACTATTTTTCTACGGATATCCTAAAGACGTAAGACTCACTTCCCGTGACTGACAGCTACTGTATCAGTGGAACATATGAAATAAACAGTATATTACATAATCTGGGCCCGTACAACTTTACCTTACACGCGTCCATTCCCCCTGTGCTGTAACCGGCACAGAGCATATTAGATGTGATGTTCCCGTTGAACGACCCACTGCTGTTGCATTGGACTGTGGAGACGATGGGCAGTTTGACTGTGCGCAGCGTGGTGGGTATGTCGCCGCCCGAGCTGGTGAAGCCCCAACCCGACACACTGCACACCTGCCCGTCTGGCACAGAGGCGTCCTGACGGGGCAGTGGAGCGATCGACACGTAGCTATTCAGGAAGACTGGAGCCTTCAGCTGAGAAGAGATCGAGACACAGGACACGTGAGGACGGTTGGGATTCGTAGGGGAAGGTCTGTCCTTTACCAAGGCCTTCCGAAAAGCCTTAGAGAAAATCTGAATACGAATATGACATGAGTTTTTAGAACGAAGTACACAGATAATACCCCCATTTGGTCCTCTGTTTTACCTTTATAAGCATAATGTCTGCGTTGTTTGTAATCTTGCTGTACTGAGGGTGGGGCATCAAGAGCTGAGGTGTGAAGAGCTGCTCTGTGCCTTCATATATGCTTAGTGAATAGTCTCCTGCCACTATCATCATTTGTTCCACTCTGTGAGGGGAAACAGACACATTTTACCGACTAACACCTAAACGTGGTGCCAACACAGCTGTAGACGAGGCCTCATTACACACACACACACACGTGTTCACAACCCGATGGGCGAGGGAACGTTCATCAGTCCAATTATTTTTTGTTTACCTCAGTGCCACCCCCTGGAGCATAAACGCCGCACAACCCACGGCATATTTCTGGCAGAGTTTAAGAAAAGCAACTCTGTTTTACAGAGGTTCATCAGCAGCCAAGAGCTTTACTCCCAAAATGTGTCCCAGTTTTTTCGATTTGAGTATGTGTGTCAATGTTTCTTGGATCTTAAGATCTTAAATGAACTTCCTTTCCAAAATGCTGCTGTGTTTCGGTGTCAGTACAGTACAAAATGTAAGTATGTGATTGGTTCCTGTGAGGTGTGGGTCAAATTGCTGTGCCACAGATTCACGCACGGTGAATTAGGTGTCTATTGCTTTTAATGCTCTCAGCCTTGATTAGATTCTGTGACTATGTGATACGTCTCCATGTTCTCCTGAACCTGTTGATAAACTTGACGCCCACATCACACACACACATGCACACACACACTCACACACACACATGCACACACTGACACACATTATTACTACAAATTGCAGCAATGTCCGAGGGTACATCAAAAAATCTGATGGTTAGAAAATTGTTTCAAATGAATAAAAATGTAACCACTAAACCCTAACATTAACCCCTAACCACTAAACCCTAACATTAACCCCTAACCACTAAACCCTAACATTAACCCCTAACCACTAAACCCTAACATTAACCCCTAACCACTAAACCCTAACATTAACCCCTAACCACTACACCGTAACATTAACCTCATACCTCTAAAAACTAACCCTAACATGTACAGCCCATTGGCAAAATGTCCTGCTGTTTAATAAACGAACGAAGACACTTGCGCACACCAATTACACCAATCACACACACACACACACATACACACACACACACAACTGTTATTAATGTGAAGTTGATGTTATCCAATGTCACCGAGTCGGACATGACGTTCCACAGTGTAGCCAGATCATGTCCCATCAATGCCACAGGTTAATGCTGTATACATACAGTCTATCCAAATCCACAGTGGACCTCTCTGGTTAGATCAAGTATGAACGTCAGAAAAAAACAAGGAAAGGGGAATGATTTACCCAATGTTACAATGTGCTGCAGTCAGTACCCAGTATTTGTTTATCAAGGATCCCCCACAGAAATGCTGTCCTCTTAGTGTCTGTACTGACACAATGTATTTGATGGAATGGGGCGTTGGGGCATATCCTCCCACTATACGTCCCTGGATCACCTCCACCTGACCTGTAATAAAAACAGAGCATGGGGAAATATTTTCCCTCACATATCACATATATGTTGGTAACACTCACTGCTGCAGCAAACTCAAAATTACAACTTGGTTGGTTCCTTTGATTCCTGTGGTGCACGGATGCTCAATGTGGTCCAGACCAATAACATATCGTGTCAGGAGAGCACATGGTCCCTGAGATATCAACCAAGCATCACAGTAGACATTTCAGGAAGTGACATTTCATGTTGTTTCAGAGGTAAGACATGTTTTTGAAGACACGATTCAAATTGACGTTTCCAGGAAATGCTTTTTTCATAACTTTTCTAAATAACTCAGTCAATTAAGCAATCGAGATTATGTTAACTCTTTGCTTTCTACATAAGCAAATGTCACAAAGCACAGCAATAGTATGTTTAAGTGCATTGACTGCGAAAAGTTGTCTGTTTCCAAATCTTGTTAGGATAAGATAGGACATCCCATTTAATTAGTCTAAATCCTAGGAAATAAAAAACACCTTTTCTTATCAAACCATTTAGACCAGTGCACTTAAATTTTATTGGCTATGATCCAGTTTTCCAGTTTTCCATGAACACCTCCTACCTGTTGTCCCCATATGCTTCAAGACTACAACCATTGTGCCAGTGCCGAAGCAGGTCCCCAACAAGCTTCAAGACCACAACCATTGTGCCAGTGCCGAAGCAGGTCCCCAACAAGCTTCAAGACCACAACCATTGTGCCAGTGCCGAAGCAGGTCCCCATATGCTTCAAGACCACAACCATTGTGCCAGTGCCGAAGCAGGTCCCCAACAATTCAGAGATTATAGGAACATTTCTTTCAGGAATATTATACTCAACTCCAGAAATTACAGTGGAGTAAAAAATGCTTTGTCTCTTAGGCATTAATGGCACACGTGCATTATATACACTATACATGTAGTCTGGCCACTTTTTGTATTTCCGAATTGTCCCAGAAAAAATAAATTCTAAGACACACGTTTTAATTACAGAATTAAGTGCTAAACGAAGTTCACACGAAGAAAGCCTGTGTTTGAACCTGTGTTTAAAGATCTGAAATGTTCTAAAGACCTTGTGAACCTAGATGTTAATAAGACCTGAACGTACGAAAGACTTCTTGGCCGGGTTCTAAAGACCTGAAGAGGTTCTAGAGACCTTTTGAATAAAGTTATTTAGACCTGGAAAGACTTCTTGGCCAGGCTCTACAGACCTGGAAAGGTTTTAGAGACCTTTTGAATAAAGCTCGTAAGACCTGGAAGTTCTAAAGACGTATTGGCCAGGTTCTAAAGACCTGAAAAGGTTCTAAACACCTTTTGAATCAAGATGTGAAATGTACACATTTACAACTGAGATTAAATGTTTGAAATGTTCATGATGCCAGTGAACACGTTGCTATGAATATAAAATGCATATATTTTATGAATTCTTATTATTTTTCTTTGTAAACCGCACTGAATTGCTTGTATGTATGAATTGTGTTATATAATTAAACTTGCCTGCATATTGCCATTACGTTTTATGCACAACCGGACCTGAGATCTTGAAAGCCTGCGCGCCATTGCACTCCTGGCTATTGATCCGATCACATGCTATTATTAGCCAGTTTGTTCAACGTGAGGTGACCACAAAAGGCAACCCTAAACAATATTACCTGGCGGAAATGTATACCTTATTAACATCATGCAACATTACAATGAACTTCATCCAAATCTCAGAGCGACAAATGAAAAGGGCAACTATGTCTACAGCCCCTGTTTGTGAACATAGCGTGGAATAGAAAAGTAAGCGTCTATTTCTTATTTAGTATTGTGGCGTGATAGAGAGTGCTATTTGAATACTAAGTTAACTATTTGATGCGAGGTGATGACGTCAACTGTCTGTTTTCAATATAGTAGTATATCTGTATTGAATACTGCAGTATCTGTAGTATTCATTTCAACAAGGAAAACTCTGAAATTGTGTTTTTTTCTCAAAAGTATGACATTTTAAGTCCACTCCAGTACTAATATTCACCAATATTCATCATGAACACTAACATATTGATGAATATTCACCATATTCATCATGAACACTAACATATTGATGAATATTCACCTTATTCATCATGAACACTAACATATTGATGAATATTCACCAATATTCATCATGAACACTAACATATTGATGAATATTCACCAATATTCATTATGAACACTAACATATTGATGAATATTCACCAATATTCATCATGAACACTAACATTTTGCTTTATAATTCATTGTTATTACTCTGGAGAGAATTCCGGTCAGTATTCTGTCATGATTAAAAAGCATGAGCTGAGCACGGAGTGTTTACAGATCCTTTACAGTCCTTCACAGATCTCAAACACAACTGGTTCTCAGCATAAGCGGCAAAGCTAAGAAGCCCGCGACCAATATGTGAGTAAAGGCCCCACACTGTCCCCGGAACCCCATTAGGCAAGACCTGTCACGACTCAGACACCATATCTGGATTTACATTCCCTTTTAAATATTACTTTAGTCCCTCCTTCATAACGACTTGTAATTACAAACAAATCTAATGCAACATACACATTTCTGATAAAAAAAATACAAATGGAATGTATTATCAAAAAAATCTCCCTAGGGGTAATATATGATCAGAGCAGATACAATGCATTGGAAAAACAAAAAGAGCGAAGCTTATGGTAGTTTTGACAGCCAAACATGTTCAAGCATGGTACAATTAAATACACAACCCTTTCTACCTGTTTTCCACATCCAATACAGAATCAGAATTCAATAGAATACGTTTACACACACACACAGCTTTTAAAAACGTTAAGTAAATAAGAATGTAACCTTTACTTACAGCTAACTGCAAGGAGCTTCAGTAGTATACACAGTAAAACTAAAGGCAGGTCCATCGTGAAACGGAGTCGAAGCCAGACCAGAGTGAGAGGCATTTAACTGTAGGTGCTACAAAACTCCAATCGTATGTGGAACAGATCTGGGATCTCAGGTTTCTTTCTTTCCGATTTCTGTTTGCATGACTGCCCTGTTGTTCTGGACATATATATTACAAAATAAAGCCTACACCCCCTGGCATAACTTGCTTTCTGACCTTTTCAATCAAATATACTGGCCTTATTTATTGCTATACAATATATCCTACATCATTAATGGAATTGTCAAAACACATAATATACTGAGGATTTAGCTATCATAGTCAATCTGATGAAAATAGAATACTTTGGTTCGGCACGTTTACCCAAAATACAAGTATTTAATTGATTTATTTTTATCTACACATTGATGGAATCACATCCAAACGTAATACACTCTCTTAGCTCAAACAGGATGACCAGTGGTCAGAGTTTATATTTCCAAAGCACGACTGATGCGTAAGGGAAGTGGACCGTACCAAAGTGCAAAAGGAATGAACTGTGCCAGGGTGTATGAGAAATGGGTCAACCCATAATGTCTTATTAATGAAAAAGAGATTGAGGAGTGAAGGTTCTCCGCTGTTCATCACTGGTGTGCCATTCCATATTGATCTCTGCAGTCCGAAGTGATTGATGGGTTTGACTGAACAGGGCCCCGGCGGACCCCGCCCTGGGTCTGGCCCAGTACATAAATTCCCTACAGGCCTGGCTGAGACATCATTAAAAATGGAGCAGCAGAGCTCTGATAGGGTACACCAGTGCCAGTGTAGACAGCCCACTCTTATCTGTGTCACTCTCCCATTCCCTCTCTCTCCCTCTCTCTCTGTCTGCCTCTCTCTCTCTGTCTGCCTCTCTATCTGTCTGCCTCTCTCTCTCTCTCTCTCTCTCTCTCTGTCTGCCTCTCTCTCTCTCTCTCTCTCTCTCTCTCTCTCTGTCTGCCTCTCTCTCTGTCTGTCTCTCTCTCTCTCATTCACTCTCTCTGTCTGCCTCTCATTGTCTCTTCCTCCCATTCTTTCACCAGTTCCATCTTCGTCTGGTGGTCCTCCTGACCTCATCCAGCTAATGGCTCTCTTTGGGTCTGACAATGTCTAACACAACACCCCTCCCCCCCTCCAGTCCACCTCCGCTATAATACCATCTCCAGACTACACAGCCAGTGGACTATTGGCCTAATTTCATGTCCTTGGGGTGAAGGATAATTGAGGTACATTCAATTTTGAATCAGAAAATACCCAATTCACATAATCTGTTCACAATACCACATAGTGAAACAATAGAAACATACGAAGTACTCTGAATGTTTGTCTTCACAGACTCTATTCCTGTCACAAGACAATCCTGTTTAATTAGCATCCGGGCTATGAGTTAACTGTTTATAGTTCACCATCTTCACATTTATATAAAAACGGTGTTGTTGTCTGTGGCATATTTCAGATTAAAAAGTTTAACATTTATTAATTACAGGTATGACTCTCAGGAGTACAGACACCGATGCGCCATATGGGCATATGGGCACTCGGACCAGTATTACGACAGCGCAGCCTCATACACAGCACGGTGCGATTCACTGTGTGTTGTGATACATTCCAGTAACTACGTAGCCTCATACACAGCAGGGTGCGATGCGCTGTGTGTTGTGACACATTCCTGTAACTACGTAGCCTCATACACAGCAGGGTGCGATGCGCTGTGTGTTGTGACACATTCCTGTAACTACGTAGCCTCATACACAGCAGGGTGCGATGCGCTGTGTGTTGTGACACATTCCTACCGGAACATCATTAAACTTTCGATGACTTCTGCCACAGTTGGACCTTCTGCCAGCACGGACAAGATGGGATGTCCTTTGTTGCCATCACACGTCGATAAGCCTCTGCCGTCTAACACCCTGACGCTGGTATGTGGTTTGTCCCTCCTCGGACGAATTTATTGTAGATCACAATTTTTACAGCAGAATTTACTGCACCAGACAGAGGAAAACCAGACACAGAAACTACATGAACAGTTACAAGAATGATTTGCCTACTAGGTATTCTGATTCACACAAACTGTATTGAGACATGATCTAGGCATAACTAACAATAACCACTTGGTTAATTAAAATTAGAGAAAAGGTCAGGATAGTAAGTCCGACCAAACAAACCCCTCATCCAACATCATTGCAGAGGATGCCTGGTTTGTTAGCTGCAACCAGATCAACACGGCACAGAGGCGTTTGGCACACACACACCGTGCCATCACTGCAGTGGCGAGCGATGAGAACCATGTGATACATATTTCTAATAATAGTTTCTAGCCGAGGGCCAGCGCTCAACATGAGAAAGCCGGTTGGTTCCCCTAACGATGATTACACACTTGACAACAACGGGTAAGGCAAAACATTTCTGCATGCTTGCTGTTCTCCAACTTCCTTATGCCCCAGGCTAGATCCCTCCTGCCAGTGGTGGAATGACAATTGGCCCCAGAAGAAGTCAATCGCCTCTCATGTGAGATGGAGCCCGTTATATACCAGCTATAAATCCATTACATGTCTGCTAGTTGTCACAGTCCAGATGATTGCCATTGGCCAACGGCAAGTCATCTAGTCATGGGTTCATTGAAAGATTTATTTAATTATTATTTGTAATCGCAAATTCAATCTGCTAATGATTGCCAGCCCGAGGCTGTAAGGTGTTTGTAATTGTAATACCATGATTATATTGTGCTAGATGAAAAGATTGTCTCTGAAGACTGTAAGGCTTTTATGTCTTACGAGGAGACATGCAAAAGTACTGGATACATCTGTGGGAGAACTGAGAGGAGATACGAGGAGATACAAGGAGATGCGAGAAGATGAGTGTCTGTCTGCCCTAGAGCCGACATAACAGCGATCAATTCATCAACCTTTGGTTAGAATATAATTGATCTTTAATAGCAAGCCATCAGTTACGTAGGGAATCTGGAATATTGCCTTAGCAGAGATAAGCCCTAATTAAATGTTGTACGATCATTGTGTCAATTTGCTTATCTTATAACAAGCACAGTAAATTCCTTGTACCACTCTGCTGTGTATTTAAGGTCAACAATACTTTGCTCCTGTCTGTTAAGAGATGTTCAGTCTGTATGTGTTACGGGTAAAATCAGAACGTAAAAGGTTCATCATCATTAAATATTCTCAATGGGTTATAAATCTACACTGGGCCGCTTTAGGATATTAACCACCGCAGAGTAGCATCCACCTTTTAGTTCGGATAATTGTCCTGCTGGCATTTTAATTTCCTCCCAACATTATTTTTTTGTGTCTTGTAGAAGGTTATCTTGTATTTTTTGCACAGCGTTTTGCTCCATCATTTCTTCCTTAAATTCTAACAAGATGTCAAGTCACTGCTTCTGATAAGCATCTAGCTCTCTATGAGCGTTCCTCTAGCTCATCTTATTCCAATATCATGGCCAACTGGGCCAGCTCAGCATTTATATACATGATAGGATGTTATTAGCTTATTTGTATCTTGTAGAACACTTGTCTGGAGGCATCGGCGTTTGTCAAGTTCCACCACTCGGTTATTTCGGTTCTCCCTTTCATTTGTTATTTGTCGGTACATAGAAGAATGGTGCAAATCTGTAGAGTAAAACAAAGATAAAGGTAGCAAACAGATGGGTCAAATTGTTTCAGACTTCTGTATGAATATGCTTTCCTCAGAGTTCAATTGCATATTACAGACCTGCTGATATGTTGAGGCTTTGGAGTGACAGATGGGTGTCACTCCTGGGTTCATCTTGTAAGTGTGTGTGTGTGTGTGTGTGTGTGTGTGTGTGTGTGTGTGTGTGTGTGTGTGTGTGTGTGTGTGTGTGTGTGTGTGTGCGTGCGTGTGTGTGTGTGTGTGTGTGTGTGCGTGTGCGTGTGCCACTCCTACTCCTCATCTGTCTTTCCAAGCCTCAAAATATCAGCAGGTCTCAAATTGAGCTACTGCTCTTTACTGCCATCTAAAGGAATATAACACAATTCATTTTGTTTAACCAGTAAGTATGTCAGAATGCAAATGAATACAAGTGAAATGCCACATCATTTAATGGTCAAAGGAAAAATAATCATTATGAAATGTAGCGACAAAAGAGATATGTGTGTCCTTGAGTGGTCCAGCATTCTGATCTTCTGTCTTTACTTTAAGACCCGTTTTCACATACAGGAAATTGGTTTATTTAGGTTCTGGAAGATAGGGCATTTACTTTCAGGAAAGAATTCCTGTCCTATGAATGATACTTTATTTTTTTAAAGCTTTTGTAAGTTTGTCAAACAAAAGTGAAAGTGTGTATAGTGAGTGTGATATATGAGGAGAGTGGAAAGCAAAAGAGAGAAAACCTCTTGTAGTTGCTTTGTCAATTCCGTTTTTATAACATACCCTAGAAAATATAATTAATATCATAATAATGTCATTTTTTATAGAGCCCCCAGCAACCTCATACATCACATTTTCGGGGCACGACCCTTAAGTTGGAGTTTACTGCTGTAATTACTGTCCGTAATTACTGCTGTATAAACATTTATGTTTTAAAAAAAGACAATTTTACATGTTCACCTGAAAACCTAGAAAGACCCCATTAAAAGAGCATCTGGCAAATCAATACATAATGGACAACAGCCATGTCTACAATCATTCAATTTCTTGACTAACGGCACAACAAACCGATTATTCTGTTCACGTCTTGGACAGAACTTCAGAGAGGTGTTCAATTTCCAGCTATCTCCCCTCAACAATAAGTCCCAATGTGCCACAAATAAATGGCTTAGAAACGGAGAGAATGGAGGAAGAAACAATGCCTGATCATGTACTAGGTCAGGCCCTGCCTTGTGTTTGCCCATCTCATGCTGACAATGCTTGATGGGACACACTGTAACAAAATAAAACGACATGTAAATCGATACAGTTATAAAAGGTGAGATGGCAACTCTGGAACTACCAGTTTGACATATCCAGAAGGTTGTGCAGTGGAGAGTTGTGTCTGTTGGTGAGTTTCAAAATTGTGATACTTACAGTGATACGTAATGTGTTTTTGTGCATACCTCATGTTAACATTATATTTTTGTCTCGCATCTAGTGAAAAACTAAAACTACAATGGACATCTTCCAAGTTAACTTCTACTAATATAGCATTTTTTTGATGTGGTCGAACATGTCAGTAGTAACACTTGACTCCATACTCAAGTGGTGAAACCGATCGGAGAGAAATGTGTCGTAGGTTTGCGCTGGCACTGCCAGTGTTCTTTGCGATATAAGGAGACATAAAACAAAGAAGGTCAATTTGTCCTCTTATTCCTCACACCTGTCAGTATGGGAGCATGGCTTCTGGGTCTTCTGTCGACTGGTGTGACTGAAAACGTGCTTATTGCTTATGTTCTGTATCTGAGCTGTTATGCTTTTTGGAAAGACCTTTTGGACAAACAGAAGTCTTTAGTTCCACCTAGACACGATCTATGTCTGCCTTACTCCGGCTTTGACAGTAACACGTTGGGTCAACCCCCTTTGTTTTTGATTCTTCATGAAATGTGTTGTACACTTGTGTTGTACACTTGAGTCCAGTATCTGTACCGTATTTCGTATTATATATATTTTGTACTGTATTTCGCTAATGAAATATTATGTTTAGGTGAAATCAACATGGGTCAGTTCATATGGTCAGCAGTGCTGTTTCTCCTGGCCCTCACAGTCAGTGGTGAGTCATATAAATTACTTATCAAGACTGATGAAAATTATCTGTTTATTATTTTATTTAACCAGATAGGCCAATTGAGAACAAATTGGCCAGTTAAATTTGCATATCGAGTACATTTGGAAGTCAAGAATGCCTGCCTTTGTGGACACGTTTGTACGCGAGATGTAATCTAAGTCCATCCAAGTAATTTCAACAATAAATATGCATTTGACAGGTTTATGTCATTTATCAGACTCTTTATCCAGAGCAAATCACAATAGCAATTATGGGTAAGTTCCTTGCTAAAGGTCAACACAACAGATGTGCTACCTTGGCTTTGACTAGTGAATTCTCAATTTCCTTAAAGTGTTACTCCCACCATGGGTGTCAGGTCGTTTAGACCTGACAGGTCGTTGTGACCTTTGAAGTACCTACAGTCCGCTTCCACTGTACAGTGTACAAGATGACAGGTTACATGACTGGAATGATTAAAGAACACTCTCACATGGAGCCATGGCATGGGAAGTGAACCTACATCTGTATACAGGATGGGAAGTGAACCTACATCTGTACAGGATGGGAAGTGAACCTACATCTGTACAGGATCGGGAGTGAACCTAAATCTGTACAGGATGGGAAGTGAACCTACATCTGTACAGGATGGGAAGTGAACCTACATCTGTACAGGATGGGAAGTGAACCTACATCTGTACAGGATGGGATGTGAACCTACATCTGTACAGGATGGGAAGTGAACCTACATCTGTACAGGATGGGAAGTGAACCTACATCTGTACAGGATGGGAAGTGAACCTACATCTGTACAGGATGGGAAGTGAACCTACATCTGCACAGGATGGGAAGTGAACCTACATCTGTACAGGATGGGAAGTGAACCTACATCTGTACAGGATGGGAAGTGAACCTACATCTGTACAGGATGGGAAGTGAACCTACTGCTGTACAGGATGGGAAGTGAACCTACATCTGTACAGGATGGGAAGTGAACATACATCTGCACAGGATAGGAAGTGAACCTACATCTTCACAGGATAGGAAGTGAACCTACATCTGTACAGGATGGTAAGTGAACCTACATCTGTACAGGATGGGAAGTGAACCTACATCTGTACAGGATGGGAAGTGAACCTACATCTGTACAGGATGGGAAGTGAACCTACATCTGAACAGGATGGAAAGTGAACCTACATCTGCACAGGATAGGAAGTGAACCTACATCTGTACAGGATAGGAAGTGAACCTACATCTGTACAGGATGGGAAGTGAACCTACATCTGTACAGGATGGGAAGTGAACCTACATCTGCACAGGATGGGAAGTGAGCCTACATCTGCACAGGATGGGAAGTGAACCTACATCTGCACAGGATGGGAAGTGAACTTACATCTGCACAGGATAGGAAGTGAACCTACATCTGCACAGGATGGGAAGTGAACCTACATCTGCACAGGATGGGAAGTGAACTTACATCTGCACAGGATAGGAAGTGAACCTACATCTGCACAGGATGGTAAGTGAACCTACATCTGCACAGGATAGGAAGTGAACCTACATCTGTACAGGATGGGAAGTGAACCTACATCTGTACAGGATGGGAAGTGAACCTACATCTGCACAGGATGGGAAGTGAACCTACATCTGTACAGGATAGGAAGTGAACCTACATCTGTACAGGATAGGAAGTGAACCTACATCTGTACAGGATGGGAAGTGAACCTACATGACGAGTACATTTTATTGTATGCCGCTTGTATATGAGCACTACCCAGAAGGATGATGAGTTGAGGAAGATAATCCTAACCTGTCCAATTGCGAGGGTGTTTAGGTAAAATGTGTCATGACATATCTCAGTTGGTAATCATCACTGTTTTCTTCATCCCCAGAGACATCTTCACAGAGAATCATCGGGGGCCAGGAGGTCCAGCCATACTCCATCAAGTACCAGGCCTCTATTCAGTACAATCGGCAGCATTACTGTGGAGGCACCCTGATCCAGTCACAGTGGGTGCTGTGTGCTGCCCACTGCTGGAGACCGTGAGTACTGACTACAGGTCCACTGGTGAAGTGTAATCTGCTACTACAGTACCGTGCAGTCATGAATTTGATGTACTGGTCTCAGGGACTTAATCCACTAACGTGGGGGTGCAAGTAGCATGCTTTATCAACTAACCAACACAGCATCACGGTGTAATGTTACACATAATATATGTTTCAGTTTAGAAAGGGTTTGCATTTTGCAATGTAAATATGAAAAGAAAATAGATTGGACCTACACGGTGAACAAATCTAGGTGTGGTCTCTAGTTTGGCTTCACATAGTTCTTACTGGATTCAAGCATAGCCGTCTCTCCCCAGGGCTCAGCTGATCCAGGTGATTTTGAGTGAGCACAACTTGGCCGTGGATGAAGGCTTTGAGCAAGTAATCAATGTCAGCAAGATTATCGTTCACTTCAACTACAACTACAAGACCTTCAACAATGACATCATGCTCATCAAGGTGACACGTTTGAACATTCGATCACCATGATGCAGATATATGCTGTGTTTTAATACTCTAATACGCTAGATATTGTTTTTACTGTCTTAGAAAATTTCAGTTTGTATAATAAAAGCAATTAAACAAATTTAGGTCATTTCATTTGGTATTGAGAGTTACACAGGACCAGTAAATCTGCTCAGGGAATAACTACATCTACAACTAGTGTTGGGCCAGTATATTAACGGATAGTGTTGGGCCAATAAACTAGCTGATAGTGTTGGGCCAGTAAACTAGCTGATAGTGTTGGGCCAGTAAACAAATGAATAGTGTTGGGCCAGTAAACTGACAGATAGTATTGGGCCAGTAAACTAGCTGATAGTGTTGGACCAGTAAACAAATGAATAGTTTTGGGCCAGTACACTAATGGATAGTATTGGGGCAGTAAACTGGCCGACATCAAAGAAATATCTGTTATAAACATGGTAATTAACCATTACTGTTCCGAAAAGTCATAATGTCGCAGTGTTCAGTTGTCACACAATGTACATGACTCCAACCTTCCCTTCCTCCTGATTGGTTAGCTTCTGAATGGTTGCTTTTGTGTTTGGTCAGCAGTATATGGTCATGTGTTTCAGCTCAGTGAACCGGCCCGTATTAATGCTAATGTCCAGCCTGCCCAAGTGGCAGATGGGAACACGCCGGCTCTCCAAGGGTCCACCACGTGCACGGTGAGCGGCTGGGGTGTCACCCGTCTCTACAACTACTACCTGTCTCCTGTGCTGCGTTCTGTGGATGTGCAGATCATGCCTCACTGTGAAATATACTACTCCGGGAAGATCACGGACAACATGATATGTGCTGGTTCTCGACTCGGCGGGAAGGACTCCTGTCAGGTAAACAGCGACTTATTCTGGCACCCAGAACCGAACTCTTGACGTCTGTCACGAAAGCTTAGTTAGAGACTGGTGTGAATACCAGGGTGCAGCCCTTTAAAACTGAGTCAATGCCGATAGTGGATACAGGTCTCCTGAACACATAACAATCTTAAAATCTATTACATAAAACGTGATAAAAGGCCCCAATAGAGCAGTTTTGTCATTGTGGAAGACAATTTAAAATACAGATGGTGTTCAAAATGTGTAACTTCAGTGAACGCTGTAGATAGGCGGCGTTTCTTCCGCTTTTTCATCATGAAGTCCTTTCATTCTGTTTTTCTATAGGGTGACTCAGGCGGGCCCCTCGTTTGCAATGGGAACCTGGAAGGCATCGTCTCATGGGGAATCGGTTGTGCCAACGCTTACTTCCCAGGTGTCTACACTAAAGTGAGAAACTATGGTGTTTGGATTGACTGGGTCATTAACAGTGACAACGTCAACTGAATGAAAACAACGGAACCAAAAAAGAGATTAGTTACACAATGAGGGATATAAATGCTGTCTGAAGCACCATGAGGTGAAATAATAGACTAGGGTATTAAACTCGTGTTTGTGACAGTGTGAAGCCACACGAACCAGAGCAGTGGCATCACGTTAGATTTGCCAAAAACCAACAGTTTAAAATACCACACACTGTGGATCCTATTACTATCTTGGAACAGACCTATTACACAGACTACACATTTCTATCATTGTTAATTCTGGCATCGTGGAAAACACTGACTAAATTATTTCTTTACATATAACCGATGTAAGCATTATCCCGTATTCAGTCAGAGTGTGCTTCCCTTTTTTCAAAGAATGTAATTATTATTAAACTTATATTAAACATGCATGCATGATTGACAATTCAGCGTCGTTATTCATCATTTGCAACAATAAAAAATACTGTACATAACACCATGATATTAAGTAAGGGATGAACACAGACACTCTTGTCTTTTACTTTGGAAGTGATAAACTGTGCAACTGGACAAGGCGTTTCCAATAACTTTTCCAACAAGATGTATGAAACAAGGGATTTGTCGCAAACAATTACAAGTAGAAACTGTGTTTAATATTTACATGGATTATTTATGATTGAGTGCTTTTTTATGTTTTTGGTGTCTACAGATCCATCAGTTCTGAAACAGTAGGTATAGAACTAATGGAACAAATGACCAGAATATGTTCGTTATAACCAGAACTAAAATGACAAATAAAACAAGTCTATTCAAACAACCCCATAATTACACGTAGTAAAAGGTTGCTTTTGTTGTTGTTTTTTCATTCTAGTAAATTAGCAGTATTCAACCTGCTTTAATATTATATTATTAAAACATTATAAAAAACTAAAATAATACACATTCTGCTTTCATATAGTGTTCCTCAGCCTTTGTTTTCACTCGATCTGCATGCATATCAATCAGTCATATTTAATTCAGAATTGGTAGGTCTGTAGGCGTTATCAGCCTTTGACATAATGTATTGCAGGACTAGTCATGAACCCTGGCCTGTGTGACCCCTTCTTAAATGAAAGTAAGGACATATTTGGGATCATGAAGAATGACAATGTCCACTAAGTACATTCAGGAATGTGTTGAAATTTACACTGAACTCTATATGGTAAGGATCTCTTTCAAAGCCATTAGGAATGCTGGGCATTCGATGAACAGGCAAAACAAGTTCCTCTCTCTCCAACCCAGACCATGTGACAAAAAGAGGTGGTGAGAGAGGGAGGGCAGGAACCAATTAAACAGCACGCCTGTCTAATCTCTGCCTCCTAAAAACCTGCTTGTTATGTACAGCTATCAGTTCACTCTCCATTCCCACATGTTCTGTCTCTTTATTTGTTCTCCCTCTCTAACTTGTCTCACTCATTGTCTCTCTCTCTCTCTCTCTCACACTAACTCTCTTTCTCCCTCACTCTGTCTACCTCTCTTAACAACCACACATTCTAACACAAACATTGACAGAGAAAGGGTTGATATGACACACCTTAGGACCAAAGAGATAGGGGTTGATGGCGCAGCCTCAGGAACCCGGACTGAAGAGGCGGATGAGGACTGGATCAAACGTCTTATTAGCCAAGCCCATGCGGCAAAAGAGTTTTCCTACTGTCCTTACAGCCAGTTCCGGGTGGGGGCAGCACTGTTGGCACATGATGGGACCGTGTTTACAGGTAAGGGGATTGCAAATTATTCTTACTGTTATAAGCTAGGTGGTTTGAACAGTTGATTGACTGACATCCGTTGTATGTGAGCCGAAATACTGTTATGGCATCAGACGTAATGACGATAAGTTATTGTTATTAAAATAATAAATGATTGTAGAAAAACAAACAGAGGGTTTGTGTTATAGCGCCAATATACCACAGACTCTTCGAGTCCATGGAGCCAGATTGGGGCCAAATGTATTGTCCGTAAAGAAAATTTGGGCTGAAATATATATTTTCAAATAAAAAGTAAAATATAGTAAACAAAAAATAAGTTATTGTTTGAAAAAAAAAACATTTAAAACCTAATAAAGGAAATTCTGAACGCAATAAGTGGATGTTTGGATCCACAGCAACGGTTGTTCTTGCTATATTGGTTTAAAATCACTTTTAGCATCACGTTATAAACAGGAAGTCTTATTTCCATAATGCTGACTGGATTAAGACATATTTATATTTCCGTGTTTGGATTTGTTCAATTGGAAATTACGTATCTAACAACATTTTTTGGATACACTTTTTTACCAGAATGATGAGTACAATAGTGTTGTAGCAGACAGACACAGAACCTGAACCTGACAAGGCCAAGTTCAGCTTAATGCCAGCAACAATAAGGAAGAAAGCTGCAGCAACAATAAGGAAGAAAGCTGCAGCAACAATAAGGAAGAAAGCTGCAGCAACAAATAGGAAGTAAGCTGCAGCAACAGTAAGGAAGTAAGCTGCAGCAACAATAAGGAAGAAAGCTGCAGCAACAATAAGGAAGTAAGCTGCAGCAACAGTAAGGAAGAAAGCTGCAGCAACAATAAGGAAGTAAGCTGCAGCAACAATAAGGAAGTAAGCTGCAGCAACAATAAGGAAGAAAGCTGCAGCAACAATAAGGAAGAAAGCTGCAGCAACAATAAGGAAGAAAGCTGCAGAAACAATAAGGAAGTAAGCTGCAGAAACAATAAGGAAGTAAGCTGCAGCAACAATAAGGAAGTAAGCTGCAGCAACAATAAGGAAGAAAGCTGCAGCAACAATAAGGAAGAAAGCTGCAGCAACAATAAGGAAGTAAGCTGCAGGAACAATAAGGAAGTAAGCTGCAGCAACAATAAGGAAGTAAGCTGCAGCAACAATAAGGAATAAAGCTGCAGCAACAATAAGGAAGTAAGCTGCAGCAACAATAAGGAAGAAAGCTGCAGCAACAATAAGGAAGTAAGCTGCAGCAACAGTAAGGAAGAAAGCTGCAGCAACAATAAGGAAGTAAGCTGCAGCAACAATAAGGAAGAAAGCTGCAGCAACAATAAGGAAGAAAGCTGCAGCAACAATAAGGGAGAAAGCTGCAGCAACAATAAGGAAGTAAGCTGCAGCAACAATAAGGAAGGAAGCTGCAGCAACAATAAGGAAGAAAGCTGCAGCAACAATAAGGAAGAAAGCTGCAGCAGTTAATCACATCGGTGCTAAAGGACATCTGAGATACAAGTATATTGAATTAATGCAATTTCTGACATTATTTAGCAAAACGTAATCGAAAAAAGAAGTGAAACTGAAAAAAAAGGTTTGACTGAATTTTTTGGGGGATTGGATCCAAACATCCACTTATTGCGTTCAGATTTTTTTTAATAGGTTTTAAATGTATCTTTTTTCAAACAATAACTTTTTTTTTCGTTTACCATATTTTATTTTACATTAGAAAATATATATTTCAGCCACATTTTTTTTTACGGCCAATACATTTGGCCCCTATCTGGCTCCATATGAGTCAGTAGGTAAAACATTAGCCTAAAATGTCAAGTCTAAACAAATAAGTAACCTATTACTGCATACCAACCACCAACTTTTTGCACTTCAACATCATGGTTTGCTTTTTTATCGACACAAGCAGCCTATGCAAGCTTTGCTATAATAACTTTTTTAGCAGTGTTTCTTATCAAAAAGTCTGAAATAAAGTGGTATTTGTTAAATGCTTTGTTAACAACGCGTGTCAACTAACGGTGAACTCGACTCAACGAAGGATTTTGCACCACAGTCTGAAATACCAAGTGATTGTGCTTCCTGTCAAAATGCACTGAGTGGGGCTGTCATAGAACGCTTCGTGAATATGATGGCCCGGGTCAGATCTTTATACCTTCTACGGGGAAATATGTGCTCACATGCTTATTTCAGAACTGTCTAGGGGTGTGTGGGCATCGCAAGGACCAGGCAAGTTGGACAGGAAGCACAACTTGAAACTCTCTACATGGTTCGCTTTAGCAGATTTAGTCCCTCCCTGACATTATAGAGATAGTTCAACTAGCACCACACGCTATAGCACCACACTCTATAGCACCACACTCTATAGTACCAAACTCTATAGCACCACACTCTATAGCAACACACTCTATAGCACCACACTCTATAGCACCACACTCTATAGCACCACACTTTATAGCACCGCACTCTCTAGGACCACACTCTATAGCACCACACTTTCTAGGACCACACTCTATAGCACCGCACACTTTAGCACCACACTCTATAGCACCACACTCTATAGTATCACACTCTGTAGCACCACACTCTATAGCACCACACTCTATAGCACCACACTCTATAGCACCACACTCTATAGCAACACACTTTATAGCACCACACTCTCTAGCACCACACTTTATAGCACCACACTCTCTAGGACCACACTCTATAGTATCACACTCTGTAGCACCACACTCTATAGCACCACACTCTATAGCACCACACTGCCTAGCAGTGTTAAGGGTGATTGGTCCAGACATATTGGTCAGCATGAAGGGCATAATGGCACTTAACCCTAAACTGTAGTTAATGAACACCACACCTTCACGGTTCTTACCTGAGCAATGACTCATAGAGTAACTGCTGACAATTAGGTTTACGTGGATTCCTTTGAGAGCTGCTGTACCACCAGGTCAGATGAAATGAGTATATGTGTTCTCTGTCAGCAGTGATGGCATTCCAAGTAATGTGATGAGGATACACAAGCATCATGCCTTTTCTTTCTCAACAGGATGCAATGTAGAAAATGCAAGCTATAACCTTGGCCTGTGTGCAGAAAAGACCGCTGTTGCAAAAGCTGTTTCCGAGGGATACCAAAGTTTTAAGGCTATTGCAGTTGCCAGGTACCGTATTTGGTCAAAAACATACGATTGCTCACAATGGAAACATGATCCAGAACAAATATTATTGGGTTTCATGTCATTCCGTTGACCCGACAAAAAGTGTCAACAATGATGAAATTGGTTGAGTAGTTACAGGATATTAGTTGATAACACACAGTACTGAAAATCACCATTGAGTGCAATGCCATGACTTTGATTTTGTAGTGACCTGGAAGATCAGTTTATTTTACCGTGTGGAGGATGCAGACAGTTCATGAGAGAGGTATGTACATTGATTTCTGCATCTTAAATATGAACAGCAATGCCTTACGCACAACTTGCAGACGTAGAGAACAACGTTGAACATCTACTAACAAGGGCACGATTAGACGGTAAGCGAACAATCAGTTCTCGTAGGCAACATGTTGGATGATGGAGAAATGGGCAGGAGTGAAGACCTGAGCAACATTGACGAGGTCCAAATTGTTATGGCCAGACAAGTGGGTCAGAGCTTATTTGAAACTGCACAGCCACCAGTGGTGAGTATCAACTGAGTATAACTCCATATTAGGAATGTTATCCTTCCACAATGTCACGTTTAGTAAAAAACTGTTGTCTTTGACTGATGTTACCTTTACCACTGATGGCCTATTTATCACAGCAATAAGCCGCCACATTTATGCTATGAAGCTAACTAGAAATAAAGCCAAATGTTTAAATTCCTCATTTTGCGATGTGCGTATGGATGTAGAGCCAGCTCTCTCACCAACCAACCAAGCGACTTCCTCATTATATACGTGGTTTTAGCAGACTTCTTGGGCTGAATTCATGGCTCATGTCGACGTGTCTCAACTACGGGATAAAGTTCATTGACAATTTCAATCATTTTTGGAACTGTAAAGACCGTTTTAGACCTGATGGGGTTCATCCAAACATGATGGGATGCCGGCTGCTTGGTGCCAACCTACGTCACGCTCTTGGAATGCCATCTCTAAACAAGATAAGCATGAAGGACAGTGTGCATAGAGAGAGGATCCACCCCCCCTCACCTGACCCTCGAACCCAAATAACTCACTGCTTCCAGAAGTTGTCCTTGTCCCGAGCTGTGGTGCAACGACCACACTCACCCTCTGCCACCACACCCCTCCTTCCCCCCTCTATCACACCATGGCTTTATTAAATATTAGATCTCTCGCAAACAAATCAATATTGGTAAATTACACTATAATATCCTACAACTTAGATTATATGTTTCTCACAGAAACCTGGTTAAATGAGGTCAGTAGTGCTACTGTGCTTAACGAGACAGCACCCGATAATTTTGGTTATATGAATAAATGTCAAAATGGTAAGAAAGGAGGTGGCGCTGCTGCTCTATTCAAAGATACATTCCAGTGCAAAGAAATTGCTCTTGGAAACTATACTACCTTTGAAAACCTTTGTTATACATTGAAGGGTGCTCCTAAAATTTTGTTTTTAACCATTTACAGACCTCCGAGATACTCTGCAACATTTATTGATGACTTTGCTGAACTACGTACTCACACCAGAGGCCACACTCTAGATCTGGTTATCTCTAGAGGTCTTACTCTTTTCCTCTGTCATAGTTAAAGACTTGGCCCTGTCTGATCATTTCTGTGTTTTGAAGCATTGATTACCCCAGATGTTCAAGTAAACTCAGTTTCTGTTAAAAAAAAGGTACAATAATGAGAGAACCAATGCTCAATTTATGGAGGCGATTGCTGCTTCACCAACAGTAAGTGCAGAGTCAGTTGACTCCTGGATAATTTTAATGAAAAAATATTGAATGTCATGAATCGTGTCGCACCGGTAAAGGTAAAGAGAACTCAAAGAAAACAGAAACCTCCGTGGAGAAGCACCATAATGGCTAACACCCCTAAAAGAGAATGTAGGAAAGCTGAACGTAAGTGGAGAAAAACTAAGCTTCAAATCCACTATGACATCTAGAAACAAAACCTTGGTAAATTCAGCCTTAAGTTACGCAGGGCTAGACAGCAACATTTATCAGGAATGATCATGAATCAACAAGAACATCAACAATACCCGCACTCTGTTTGCCATGGTCGACAAGCTCACCAACCCCCCAAAGCACATAGCACCTGAATTTTTGTCTAGTGCAAAATGTAATGAATTTGCTAGTTTCTTTAGTGAAAAAATCCAAAGTATTAGGCAGACCATCAAAACTGCACAGTCAAACAATGACCCTGTATTGCCACTACAACCACCAAGAAATAACTTGTTTGTAATGTCACAATTTGATAGAATTGACCCAAACCCCCTAGAAGAAACAGTTGGACAACTTAAAGCTTCCACATGTTGTCTTGACACACTACCAACAGTATTTTTGTTTTTTAAAAACAATTTTTAACTAGAGACCTAAAAAGGTTCTAGAGACCTACTGACCGGGGGAATTTTGTCACAGGTTCTAGAGACCTGGAAAAATTCTCAAAGCCCAGGTCCTGGGAGACCTGAGAGCTCTGACCAGAAGATCTCAGACGTGCCCCAAATGTATCAATTTTTAAAGCCAGGCTAAAGACATTTCCTTTTTTGCAAGCATATGACTGAGCGCTTAAACTTTATCACACTGTTATGTCTGTTTTAATTATCTTTTTATGCTTTTATCTGTTTTTTTTCTGATGCATGGCATAAATGAAAACCTGTAATGTATACATAAAAGATCTAAATAGGACTTTTGGCCAGCGGAGCCGTGTTTTAAAGACCTGGATGTTCTACAGACTTACAGGCCAGGTTCGGAATACCTGTGAGCTCAAAAAGACCTAGATGTTCTAGAGAAAGACTTCTTGGGCAGGTTCTAAAGACCTTTTGAATAAATAAGTAGGGCGCTGGTTCGATTCCCCCTGCCGAACACTACATTGGTGTGGGTTTGGCAGCGAGGGCAATCAGAGAGGCGTGTCTCCGTGAGGGACTTTGGACAGGTTTTTTTGTAGATGGCTCTGCCCAGCGTTCTCCCACAAGGGAGCCCTGTTGCATATGCCGTCACTTCAGCATTACAGGTTGTTATATAATGCATGTATTTTCTGTTAAGTCAATTTTAATTTTCTTTTCCTCATTGAATTGACCATTTGATGTTTTTATTTGTTTTTATTCTGATAAAATGCATATATTTTATCATTTTATTATTATTTTCCTCTGTAAAGCACATTGAATTGCTTCTATGTATGAATTGTGCTATATAAATAAACTTGCTTGCTTGAATGTCCAATCAGACTTGTTGGCAAATATATGAGCCAAAGCAAAATATTCACCCACATCTGGCGGGTAGCGGGTGTTCGTTTCATACCCTGCTTGCTTTGTGGCCTTGCTCTGATTTAGAGATGACAATCCTAACCAAAGCTGGCAGTCAGCGCAACTGTACCTGAGGTGTTGAAGTTTTCTGTGAAGGTCTGCAATTACAATATGGAACAAAGTTCTAATCCAGGAAACAGAAATGTATTAATCACATTAATCACAGTCTCTTTCCCTTGTAGTTTGGAGATCAGTGGTCAGTCTACCTATCCAAGCCTGATGGGACTTACATGAAAATGACTGTAGAAGAACTGCTTCCTTTTTCCTTTGGCCCCGAAGACTTGAAGAAAAAGAGAGTGTTCACCACACAGATTGGGTCATAGTATTCGCACATGACCAAATTACTTCAAATACGAATGCATCAAAATAAATGCTGAAATAATTACATTTTAATGTAATTTAATACGTCTATTTATTATTTGTGTTTGCTTTGGCGGTGTTTATTTGTTGGTATGTTAAAAAAATTATTTGACCAGAGAAAAACGTTTACTGTGTTACTGTCTCTTTAACTTTGAACATGTGAAAAAATATAACATCACGTGACACTACCGAGCATGCGCAGGGGCATTATTTGTTTTTCTCAGGAACACGGGGCTCTACAGGAGAATATAGCAGGGAGGCTGTGAACGGCCTCACACTCCAGTGCGGTAGGTGGCGGTATATGCACCTTAAGTTAGTTGCGATCTGCCATTAAATGAAAAGAAGAAGAAGAAGAAGAAGAGCATGCGCAGTCTGTTTGTGCCAGTCTGTTTACATAACAATTCGTCCTTATCATGTCCGACAATGTTATGAAGGCTGACGGATAAAGTAAAAATATTCCTAAACGTACAATTTCCCGGGGTTAAACATGTCCGTAAAACACGCCATCAGCCGTGGGATAGAATTGGGACGGTCGATTTTCCAGTTAAGTCTATTAAAACCTGCTGGACGACTTGCAGCTAAGTTCCGAGGGGAGCGTCTCCGTGGTATAGGCCAACCCGCTCGCACTGTTCAGCCGCAGACTTTCCTTCCAGTCCGCTACCGGTATTTCCGAGTCTCGTTAAGGGGTCTGGCTGCACAGCTGCAATCAGGCGGGTTCAGAAGGCTAGGGGGCAGCGGCTCTCCAAGAAATCGAGCGGTGTTTTTGGCTTTCACTTTGGGCGCGGGGTTGATTGAAAAAAACCTGGAGGATGACCGAAAGAGTGCTGCGACATGCCAGGAAATTCAGGTAGACAACTTCCAATGAAATCAAATGTATTTTATTTATTTTCTTTTTTACAACGACAGATGTCACAAAGTGCTTTTACAAACACCCAGCCTGAATCAAACAAAACAGCACGCATTAACAGGTTACATTAAATAAAGAATTTTGTATAAATTTTGGCTTTCTAAAACGTTCACAATATAGTGATGGGATTTGACATAGATATAGAAAATGATCTGTAATTTGTTTTAACGATTTCTCTGCGCTGTGACTTCTCTTGTACTTCTCTTCAAATATAAAATATATCTCATACAATTTTAGAGCAGTACATTTTTACCTAAAAACCTGTCACATGTCCTCTAAAGGCTGTGTTTACCAAGAAGAAGTTCCCAAGCCCGCTCAAGCCCTTTGCCTCTGGATACAAGCTGGAGGACTATGTTATTGGGAGGCAGATAGGGAAAGGCTCCAATGCTGCTGTGTATGAGACTACAGCTCCATTTGCTGGGCATCAGGACATGCAGCATAACCAGTGTTCCCTGGTGGAGCTGAAGGACCAGTTGAGTCAAGATGGAATGGCGCCGAGTGGGTCTCCAAGTACCCCTGTAGGTTCCCTAGGCATCTATCCTCTGGCTGTTAAGATGATGTGGAACATTGGGGTGAGTGCCTGTCAGGAGACTCGATCTGCATGATGATAGAGATGTGTTTTTTCCCAAAGTTTGCACTTTCCTGCATTCCTGTAGCAAATGTTTAATCTATCTAGACTTTAAGAAAGAACAGTTTATTTTGGTACATGTAACACATATGTTACCATCACATATTACTAAAGAATATTGCCTGAGTTAAGTGTATGCATAGTGATATCAATGATATTTCTCATGGTTCTACTGCAGGCTGGTTCTTCAAGTGAGGCTATTTTAAGATCCATGTCCCAGGAGCTGGTCCCTGCGGGCCGTCTTGCCATGAAACAGGAAAGAGATGAACAGATTGCGCTAAGCGGGTTAGTAACAGCAATCAGACATGGCACCTGTTTACTTCAGAGGTACCGTACCTCAAACCAGAAGACAGCAGATGAATACCTGAACAACAACATATTCAGCACATACCAATAAAAATACATAACATATTGAAGTTCCCTTTCCTTGCTTTGTTTTATAGCACTACCATTAATCTAGCCAAGATCTATAGCAGTATTTCATTTCATTTCCAATCCCAAATGTTTATTTTCCCACACTGTCTACAGACATTGAGGGAGCCTGACCAGGTGCAGAGGTTGCCTAGCAACATGTGCCTTGTAGGTTGACATCAGCGTAGCACAACAAATTACTCTTGGGGTTCAGACAGCTAAAATGCTTCATAAGTTACAAAATATCATTTTACACGTCAAAATGTGGTTACATATTTGGGAAATTCTAACACTAACATGTTGATCAGAAGTGTTGATTTGCCAACTGAACTGTTTGGCAGATATTTTGGTCAAGTGCCTAAGAGGGTTTCTGCCCACCCAAACGTGATAAGGGTGCTCCGGGCATTCACAGCCGATGTACCCCTTCTACCTGGGGCCCAGGAGGAGTACCCGGCTGTCTTGCCAACCAGACTCAACCCTGTGGGCCTGGGCAACAACCGTACACTGTTTCTGGTCATGAAGAAGTAAGGATCCTTCATCCGCATCTATCTTTAATCTGTATCTGAGTCTCTTAGGGTCAGTTTCCTACCACCAGATTAAGACAACGCTTTGACTAAAAAGCATTTCCCCCCGGGGATAAGGTGTAATCTGTTTCTGGGATACCAGATCATTTTGTATTCAGTGTAGAATTGTCCAACCTAAACACAGAGCCTATCTACATTCACTCACCCCGGTTTATACTGATCTGACCTCACTTCCTGTGTGTCTGTAGCTACCCCTGCACCCTGCGTCAGTACCTGCAGGTGAATGTTCCCAGCACCAGACAGGGCTCTCTGATGGTGCTCCAGTTGTTGGAGGGGGTGGACCATCTGTGCTGCCAGGGCATTGCTCACAGGGACCTCAAGTCTGACAACGTGCTCCTGGAGTTTGACTCGGGTCAGAAAGGGGGGGTAATGACTCTGGTATCGCTCTTGACATTGTCCTTAAAATTGGAATGTATTCTGTTTTTTTCTTATTTTGTCCTCTATGCAGTTTTACGGCTCTCTATATAAGCATTATTCTACAACCTTTTCCACCTTTAATGTGACCTATAACATGAACAACTCCATTGAAAAAAATGTGGGAAAATGTGTTATCGTCTGATGAAACTCCAAAAAGTATGTTTGGTGTAAAAACAACACTGTACACCATACCCTCAGTGAAGCATGGAGGTGGCAGCATCATGTATTGGGGCTGTTTTTCTTCAGCTGGAATCGGGGCCTTAGTCAGGGTGGAGGGAATTATAAACAGTTCCAAATACCAGGCAATTTAGGCACAATCTCAAAGATTTCAGTTTGTTTTCCAATTGAATTGTTCACGTTATAGGTCACATTTAAGGTGGAAAAAGTTCTGACATGATTTGTCTTTGTACATTTTTTTCACATCACAAAAACATGGCATTTTAACAGGGTGTGTAGACTTTTTATAGCAGTGTTATGGCTGGGTTTTTTTTCATAATGGTGGGAATTGTTAAGTTAAAGCCATGAGAGAACCAATTGTATACGTTTGTTGCCATGTAGAAATGTAGCCAAATATTATGCAACTATGCTCTTTTAGGGGTGTGTTGACTTTCATATCCACTGTAGACTTCCAGTATAAGTTGGATACATTCCAACTTAGTTCATACATTGTCAAAATTAGATGTGATTGGTATGAAAATATGAATTAAATATAGGTTGTCTGCTTGTTCTATATTTTGAATCTTTGTTCATTATTTCATTTGATCTGACTTGTTCAGAGGGCAGTCCTCGTTTGGTGATAACTGATTTTGGATGTTGCCTGGCTCAGAGTGACTCTAGTCTCCAGCTGGCCTTCAACAGTCTTTATGTGGACAGAGGAGGCAACTCCTGCCTGATGGCTCCTGAGGTACGAACAACTAAAACAACAAGCTAAAACAACAAGCCTTTTCTCTACATTTAATTGTCATTCTACGTAGTGTCTGGGGATTAACATATACACCAATGAGACCAAAACACTGTTCAGTGTCTGTGTTCTTTTTGCCTGTTTTAATATTTTCTTTTTATTGGCCAGTCTGAGATATATGGATTTTTTTTTGCAACTCAGTCTAGAAGGCCTTTGGCGTTGAGACTGGGGTTTTGCGGGTACTATTTAATGAAGCTGACAGTTGAGAACCTGTTTTCGTGAACTAGACACTCTAATGTATTTGTCCTCAGACTCAATGGTGCATTGTGGGAATGGAATGGTATAGCAAAAATATTTTTGGTCCCTCCCACTCTTCTTTTCCACTTTGCAATGTTCTGTGAAGGAAGAAATGCACACTGTTGTATGAGGTTTTCTGTACATTTTTGCAAGGAACATTGTTCATTTCTCAGAACAAGAACTGACTGATTTATTCTGTTTATAGCTGTTTTAGCCTGTAATTGCTGATACTCCAGATACTCAACTAGTCTAAATAAGGCCAGAGTAATTGCTTCTTTAATCAGCACAACAGTTTTCAGCCGTGCTCACATAATTGCAAAAGGGTTTTGCAATGACCAGTTAGCTTTATGAAAAAATTATCAACATGGATTAGCAAACACAACGTGCCATTGGAACACAAGACGGATCTTTGCTCTTTACGCCTATGTAGATATTCCATAAAGAAAATCTGTTTTTTATAACATTAGCAATGTCCACAATGTATTTCTGATTTAAAACATGCTTTTCTTAAAAAAAAAAAATGCAAGCATTTTTAAGCGACCTCAAACTTTTGAACAATAGTATATATCTTTTTCCCACTCTCTGAAGGTGGCCACTGCAGTTCCTGGCCCAGGTGTGACCATTGATTACAGTAAGGCAGATGCGTGGGCTGTTGGGGCGATTTCCTATGAGATCTTCGGACAGGCCAACCCGTTTTACGGAGCCAGCAGGCTGGATAGCAGAACGTTCCAGGAGAAGCAGCTCCCTGCCCTGCCTGCATGTGTGTCCGCTGACATGCACCTGGTGGTCAGGCTGCTGCTCCGTAGAAACCCCAAAAAGGTACTCGTTTGATGTTAGAGACTGTCTGCTTTGAACCATGAATTGGAAATGGGCGAGAGTCATGTGATAGGCAAGACCTTGTATCATAATTATGGCCGAAATGATGAGCTGTTACCATTCAAATTGGCATGGGTTTAAAATGGCAATAAGGCCATACTCTGGGTTCATGGTTAATGGCCAATATAGCATAGCTCAGCCCTGTGTCCTGACACTTGCATGGCGTTATACCCAAAACTGCCCTTTGACCAGAGCCAGTGTCATATTGATAAAATCACTCAAATAAATCAAATCTATAATGTTATTATATGAAACTTTACTTTAAACACGGTTTTACTAAACATACTTTTATACAATGTTATTACATTGACTTAATGTTGAAGCCATTACAGCATCTGTGATGTGCTCATGTGCTGCAGAATTTATATGTATTGTTTGTTTTTTGCAGCGGCTCAGTGCCAGAGTGGCTGCAAACATTCTGAATCTAAGCCTTTGGGGACAAAGGGCACTTGCCAATCAGGACAGTGCTGGCATGAAGACGCTTGCTAATTGGCTGCTGTGCCAGTCTGCCTTGGTACTCCTGAGGGGCTTTGGATCCGGTGGGAACTCTGTGGAGGCGGAGCTACAGCGGTGTTTCCTGTCTAACCTTGACCTGGAAGATCTCAGATTGGCTGTCAGCTTTCTGCTGTACGGACGAGAACAGGGCATAGCCAGTATCAAGTATCTTTAGACTCCTTCTAATGGGTTTTTTTAGCACTTAGTGTAACACTTTGAGTTCGCTCTATTGAATGTAGAGCCCGGGGTGGGAATGGAACATGGCCTTCTGGGAAATGTTGGGACACCCTGTGTAAATCATGTAATGTATCTATTTCAAAAGCAAAATTGTACTTGTCAAAATATTTTATTGTCCCCATTTCCACCCCTGTCTGCTAGCTGAGCTGAAAACTATCAGGAAACGAATATACCGTAAGCACTTTGAAATGTATGATTAAATAGACACTATGACTGGGCCTATTAATCAAATAACGAGGTAAAAAAAAGATGACACTTATATAAAGTGTTGGTGGTATATTTATTTAAGAATTGTTTGTCTGATTAGCACTTTGCTGTGTCACAGTTGAGTATGCTGTGCATAACATAATAACGTATCTCCATATTTAATGCAAATACCAGATCAGACACCATTTCAAATTGAGTCGAAATACCTTTTTTTGCTCAAAGTGTGCAACATGCATCATTACACGTTTAGAAATGGGCTGTTAAAATGTGTCCCTGACAACCAACACTTTGGTAAAAAAGACAAAAACTGTTTTGTGAGAAATATTTAGACAGTAACCCTTCTGCAAACACAGAAGTCAGTGTGAAATATGCATGTATTATTATAAGTTATTCATGCTTTGTGTTTGACATTGTAATTTGCCCTGTGTCGTTTAGATGTAAAATAACGACCTTGACTGCTGCTCATATATTAAAAAGGGATTTACAAAAGACCTTTTCCATCAGCGACTTTCATTGAAACTAGACTAGAAAGGCATCACGTCAACCTCCCAAAGGGAGATGATCTATTTAATTTTTCTCAAGCCTCCTTGGAACACATTGGTGGACAAAGTCCGAGGGGATTGTCTTTCACATCCAATGAGAGGATATTCATATCGAGGTCTTCCCTGAAAAAAGGCCACAAAAATGTGATTTTATTACGAGTCAACTATGGAATTAACAAGTTTTTTTATCAAGATACCATGAATGAGAATTTACAGGGTCATTGTGAATAATGGTTAGGTCCCTCTGGGTACCAGCTTATTTGGGGGTGGAAGGAAATGAAGAGGTTGATTGGGAACGGGAGATAATGTTCTTAGAGTTGAGAAAGCTTGTCAGGGTACATGTAAATGTAAGGACTGTGTTAGGTACACCTACTGTGTGTATCAGGTGTGTGTTTCGTTTCTTAAGAGAAACGTGATTAATAAATAGGATTTAGGCCATGACCATGTCTGGTCCACACTAGTTCAGTAGGTGGCGATAATGCACCGATTGCGTTGGTTGCCAACCGCAATTTAAACAGAAGAAGGTCTAAGAGGTCTTTGCACCTGTTCTCAGAAAGCCCCGCTCAGCATTAGTTGCAATAACTTATAATGATGTTGTCTCTTTTGAAAAACGTCACAACATGTATTGAAACGCAAAGAGCATTGTGTGTACGCTTAAAAAACTCAAACAGGTTTAAGTTTTCTGGGAGTTCAACTGCAGGCGCCGGTTCATTTGACACGCGACGCACGGATTTCACACCCGCACGAGAGTTTTCGGGAAAGTACAATGTTCCACCGAGCGCAGAGTTTGTCGCGAGGGTCTCTGGAATCGCTACTATGGGCAAGTTGCCTTATCAAGAGAACGCAAATGGACTTGATGCCGCATTTATTGGAGTTCCCATCGATACCGGTACCTCCAACAGACCTGGTGCAAGGTACATTACTGCACTGCTTACCTAATATGGAGGACAAAGTCTGCCAGAATTAAAAATAAATGAATAAATAAATAAATGCACCAGTACAAGTATTTTACATCAAAATATACGTAAGGAAATTAAATTAATCTGTCGTTTTCTCCTATTTATTTATTTCCACAATTATATATATATATATATATTCTGCAATTTTTTATATATATATATATATACTGCATTTTTTAAAAATATATATATATATTCATATTGCTCTATAACAGAGTAGGCCTATGTTAAAATTCAAATTATTGTTGTTCAATCACTATAGTTGAGAACATGTGACCGGTTGCGTGTAAACAACAACATTGTCAATGGTCCTCCACAGATTTGGCCCCCGTCAGATCAGAGCAGAGTCCGCCATGTTGAGGGCCTATAACAGTGCCACCCGGGCTGCTCCCTATGAGTCTCTGATGCTGGCTGATATTGGGGACGTCAATGTCAACGTGTATGACCTAAAAGACACATGCCAACGAATCCGGGAGGCTTTCCGTCCTGTCTTGGCTACAGGCTGTATCCCGCTCACTATGGGTGAGTTGGAGCAACAGTTTGCAGTCTGAGATGTTAGGAAGGAGATTTGTTTTGGCCACAAAACATCAGCTTTCTCATTGTCACACATAATGAATAATCTTTGCACAGCTTATCAACCTGTACAAAGGTTCGCTATACCAGGTTCTGGCATGCCACAGACAATCTGATCTGTATAATTTACTTATTCTGCATTTTATGTTGTCTTTCAACAGGTGGTGATCATACCATAGCATACCCTATTTTACAAGCAGTTGCTGAGAAGTAAGTACTGTGCCAGTAGGTCTACATACTGTATCTTCAAACCTCAGAACAACTTGATGCATTTTTACGACCAGTTTACCACAGATAAAAAAGACAAGTTTGCGTTTTTAACCAGAGTGTCATTGTAAATTACATTTCATATAAGTTTTCAGAACACTTTGTTCTGTCGCAAATTGATTTGAGAAACGCACCAGTCCAGGGATATGATTCCAGAGGTTTGTTCTGTATTATCAATGTCAGAGCATGCACATGTTTTGTGGTTATTTATTATTTCTTGCTGATAGAAAAGCATGCACAGAGAATTATCAAATAAATTAAACCAATTAGAATTTAATGTTTTTGATATCTACAAAACAAATACAAATAAAACCTAATGTGCACCTAAAGTCACGCATTACTACACTGAGAGCTTTGCAATCACGTAACATATTGTTGTTATTGACTGGGGAACCTGCTCTCCACAAGCATGCATGTGCTGGCAAATACTTCCTTGTTGTGCAGGCAATGGGATAAGACCAACTGCTTGGAGAAATGTGCATTGGAGGACATACCTTGATTATTGACTTGAGAAACATTGACCATAACTAGGCTTCTGTTCAGGAAACAGAACTGTGTGTCATCTGTTTGTCAGACACGGCCCAGTGGGTCTGGTCCATGTGGATGCTCATGCAGACACCAGTGACGTGGTCCTGGGGGAGAAGATTGGCCATGGCACCCCATTTAGACGCTGTGTGGAGGAGGGCCTGTTGGACTGCAAGCGGGTCGTCCAGATCGGCCTGCGTGGATCAGGCTACTCTCCAGACGCCTACGGGTGGAGCCGGGCACAGGTAATGTGCTGTGGTTCCCCTTATCTACGCTGAGGTTGCCCTTATCAACACTGTGGTTGCCCTTATCTATGCTGTGGTTGCCCTTATCTACGGTGTGGTTGTCCTTATCTACGGTGTGGTTGTCCTTATCTACGGTGTGGTTGTCCTTATCTATGCTGTGGTTGTCCTTATCTATGCTGTGGTTGCCCTTATCTACGCTGTGGTTGCCCTTATCTACGCTGTGGTTGCCTTTATATACGCTGCGGTTGCCCTTATCTACGCTGTGGTTGCCATTATCTACGGTGTGGTTGCACTTATCTACGCTGTGGTTGCCATTATCTACGCTGTGGTTGCCCTTATCTACGGTGTGGTTGCCCTTATCTATTCTGTAGTTGCCCTCATCTATTCTGTGGCTGCTTTTTTCTACACTGTGGTTGTATTTATAATTTAGCTATTATTGCTTTAAATCTATTTAAGAGATCTGGTGATAGGGTGAGAAGCTCAGTCATCCGAGAGGAACTCGGAGTAGAGCCGCTGCTCCTTCGCGTAGAAAGGAACCAGTTGAGGTGGTTCGGGCATCTAGTAAGAATGCCACCTGGGCGCCTCCCTAGAGAGGTGTTCCAGGCACGTCCAGCTGGGAGGAGACCTCGGGGAAGACCCAGGACTAGGTGGAGAGATTATATCTCCACACTGGCCTGGGAACGCCTCGGGATTCCCCAGTCAGAGCTGGCTAATGTTGCCCGGGAAAGGGATATCTCCTGCTAGAGCTGCTACCCCTGTGACCCGACCCCGGATAAGCGGTTGGAGATGAGATCTACTAAGTTATTTCTGCGTAGATGTTGCATGCCGTGTCACCAGAATCTCACTGTTTAGGATGATGCTATGTTATTTGATGCCTTTAACAAATACATTTTCATTCAATTCTGTGTGTTCTGTAGGGATTCCGTGTTGTTCAGGCAGAGGAGTGTTGGTTCAAGTCCCTGGCTCCTCTTATGGCTGAAGTCAGGACCCAGATGGGGTCGGGACCAGTCTACCTCAGCTTTGACATCGATGCTTTAGACCCAGCATTTGCCCCTGGCACCGGCACCCCAGAGATAGCAGGACTCACAACCATACAAGTAAGGACATCCACATGTCCGATTTACATGTTTTACTGAGATCAACAAAATAATAATATTGATACTGAGGTTTCGGATTCCGTTATTATTCGTATGGAGAAACAATCTGTATGAATCTTGCTCACTAGGGGCTAGAAATCATCCGGGGCTGTCGTGGCCTAAACTTGGTGGGCTGTGATCTCGTTGAAGTGTCTCCACCTTATGACACCACAGGTATTGTACTTACAATCTCTGTTAGTGTCACGTTTGTTATACTTGTAGCTGTGTTGTTTTTACCAAACTGTATTTTTCCTTTTTTTTTGTAGGCAACACAGCGCTGACAGCCGCCAACCTGCTCTTTGAAATGGTCTGTGTTCTTCCAAAAATGAAGTACTATGACTAATTGGACGGTTGAAAATATGGCACAACTACCAAACTGTTTCATGATGTAAGAACACACCAATAAAAACAACAGTACTATCACGCGAAGCAAGGAGACTGATAAAACCGAGAAATGAAATACGATGAACATTTTCTCTGACATATGAACATAATGTTTTTATTGCGCACATGAACAGAACTATGCATTATAGGGCTTTTTGATACATCTGCAAAATCTATTCAAGATTAATGCATTTTCTGACAGGATCAGGGTTGTTAAATAATTTAGTAACAAAAACATCTTTAAAAATGGAACGATGAACAGTATTGATTAATTACATGACAACATTATTATTAGAAATCCATTTAAAAAAACTAATCTTATCAGAGTATGACTTTAATGTACAGACAACAAATATATACTATGTACAACAACATTTTTAGTTTCAAATCAACTGTTGTCATGATGACAAGATCAACATTTATTGTTAATTTAAACAAGGTTAAGCACAATTGCTTTCCTGTCGTTTTGCTCTGCCCTTATTTTTAAATGGATCAAAATGTTGCATAAAACGTCCGTTCCCTAACAAATAGTACCACGTGAACGCTACATTAAGCCACTGGTCAAGATGGTATGAAGAAAAAAATATTCTCGACTAACAGGAAAACCTTGCAAGCGGTGTAAAAAAGCATGAGTACAAGGATGTATCTATTTTTCAATAATAGTCTGTCTACACGAATCAGGATGAAATATTAGCAGCCAGGGAAAACATAAGGCCATGTAGAAGTTACAGTATTACAGTACACTGCGTGTTGACTCAAGTCTACGTTCTGGAAAATATTTGTTTTGTATAATAGATCAAATTTGGTGAAGAAAATACTAGTGGAGACATGCATCTCTGTTCACAGTACTAACCAATCACCATTGAGACAGTGAAGCCTAGATAGGTGAATAAAATGGATGATGCTTTAGAAAAGACAGGAATCTACTTATTACCACAGTAATTCAGTTAGTTAATCTAATTTTCAACAGCAGCAGATTACAAAAAAAACAATGACCGCATGCAGATGAAGGGATTTGTGAGCAAAATCAATCTCGTAACTTCGAGACAATTCCATGACCCTATTTTATAAACTACTTTTGTGACAAATAAATATCTCAAGTGCAAAAAAGGCAGCTCAAACATAAAACGAGGCAAACCGCTTTGAGGGTGTATAAATGTAGTCAGGTTGTCCCAATGCGCCAAAACAACAATGCTATTGAAACAAATTACATTTCTTCCAACCATGTTCCAGTCCATGCACTCAAAACATACAGCAGTCATCTTGGCTTGTAGACACAGATTGCTTCAGTAAATATCAATTTGGGCCCAAACCCTGACTTGGGATGTGTGCATGCATTGCATCTAAACCTCCGGTCCGATCTGATTTGCGATGTTTTTCACATCAATATAATTGACACGAATGCCCATGAAGGTTTCACACGCCAGAAATGCCTTCCGGTCGGACTCCTATTTGGGGGCTGTGATCTTGTCAAGGCCAGGCCAGGCAGGTATGTAGTACCGGGGTAGAGTTCCCTCCAACAACCTCTCCATCCACAACCCAAGGCGGTCCAGTTTATGGTGGATCTGCAGAGTGGCAGTAGAGCGGGACCGGGGATTGGCTTTGCTTGGTAGGTGGTCTTCTCTGGAGCTGGACCTAGACCTCCTCCCTCCCCCCGTGGCCCCCCCGGGCCCTTCCTCCTCAGAAGACTTCCCATCGAGGTCCTCGCCGGTGTAAACAGGCTTAAAGAGGCACAGGTACTTCTTGTGTCCGTTAAGTGCCAGAACGTAGCCTGTGTAGTCTCTCTTGTGACGGGCGCCGTCATCCTCATCACTGTCTATCTGCATGGCGTCCTGGGCGAACTCCAACAGCGTTTCCATCCATGCACTGTGCTTGTCCACGTTCAGGAAGGAAAAATGAAGGGTCAGGCTCCTAGGAACGAATGGGTAAGCATAGGTTTGTCATGAATCAATGCTGGATACTGTCAACACTTCCAAAACAGCAGTTTACTTTTCCATAACTCACATTTGAATACTCAGGGTATGAATACAATGCTATGTATTCACACCACCGAACTATGTTTGGGGTCAAACATTTTTTTATTATTAAATAACTGCAAAGCTGTAATTCCTTTAAATTGAGGATTATTTGACAAGAAAAGTTATGTACACAGTGATTATTTCAATTAAAAATCTTTTTTCCAACCTATTTTCTTAAATTTTGTAATATTTCCTATTCAAACACTTTCAATGTATGTTTCCATGAATAACCAAGAGCATTCTAAATGAGCCCAAACTTTTCAACAGTATTGTACGCTGTTATATACACACACATATCTCGCTGTTATATAATTACTGTGTATATCACATACAGTTATATCATTGGAAACTAAACCATGTGGGATCGTGCCCTCACCCAGTAAACGAGTAGACTTCTTTGGCAAACTTGCTGAGCAGGACATTCTTGGTGGAGTCCGTTAGCACCAGAACCACGTTCATGTGGCCGGGTCTCAGCCTCACCAGGTTACTGATGTAGGTGATGTCTGTCAACTCGGTCACCTCCACAAAATTCTTCTTTGGTGGGCGACTAGAAATTATACAAATACTTGCTTTTTTCAATTGTCACTTCTCATTTTACATGCTGGTTTATAAGTGACAGTTTGAAATTGGATGGGAATAGGGAGATCAATGGAGAGGAGAAACCGCGGTACTGGTACTGGCAGGAGATCCACATAAACATGACAGTTACCACTGAATCACAGCTCCACACTAAATAATACAACTACCATATGGATAACACAACTACATTGTCTTTTTTTTTACTTTCAAGCAAACATGTAATATTACTGCAAATCCATTTGTCCATTATGCTTTAGTCACAACTTTCCAAATGATAAATGCAATCTTGCCTTGAGGTATTGCTGCCAGTCGGCGACTCGTTTTCTGCCTTAGGGCCATCTTTAGCCTTTGATTTGGATTTGCCATCTTCACTAGAGTCACTGAAACACAACATAAGCCAGAATGATACGTTTAAAGAAGCACTTTAACAAAAAAAAGCGTACTGTGTTTAAAATGTATCGTAAAAAACACCCGGTCCTCTGACTTACCTAAAAGCCTGAACCACCACAGTGCCGAAAAGAATAAATAAGGCTGAGAAGATCAGTGAAAGGAGGGGCATCATCTCACGCCTGCAAAGCACATGGCAGAGGTATCAATGCACCAATGGGAGAACACAAAGACTGCTTAGGAAATAGAGTAGCAGTTGTGGACACTACGGCATTATGCAACTACAGAATGACCATTTCTGCCAGTATATTCAATGCAAACTAGTTTAAGAGAGAACGCACCAATTGTTATGAAGAATGTCATCAATGATTTCAGTGAGGTAGTCGTACGCTGTATGAATCCATCGAATGAGGAACATCTGGAATACGAAAGTAACATATACTAAACTTCCAATATATTACTGAACATGCAATAATCGGTACACTTTTGCAGAGGTACAGATCTTACATACATGGGATACCTTTTTGTGCATATAGAACATTTCTGGGATCTTTTACTTTAGCTCATGAATCATAGGACAAGCCCTTAGAACATGTTGTGATTCGATCCATGTTCTGTATATTTCCTAGATGACTGGTAAATATACGTTCCAACACACGTACATAATGTTTTGCCCAGCATGCAAGTCAAAACACTTGCGGGTTGGAAATCTTACAAAAGAACATTCCAGCAAGTCTCATCTCTGGACACGGTAGTAACTACTACTATGAGACTCCATCAGAGACTGTAACATAAGGCGGACATCTTTTACATGCAGCATCAGTATGGAGGAAGTCAACTCACCGAGGCAAACTCATTGTTGAGCTCTGGCAGCATGGCGTCGTAGTTGAGGATGGACGGGTCTTTTATCAGCCTGTCCAGCTCATCCAGGAGGTGTTGTTTATCATCATTAGTACCGTTCCAACTACCTGCCAACTTGAACAGGACTTTACCTGCTGCATTACGACGCTCCAAAATCAACACCTGCCAAGTAAAGACACCTTTTTCATGAGCATACAGTATTGACTGAATAAGCATGGAAGGAGTGCAAATTACCAGTCAGTCTGCAGTCAGAGCTTCATTTTTCTTTCATATCAAAATGCACCTGTGGTGTTTGAAGTGGCGTGCTGTCCTTGGTCTTTAGCAGAGTTTCACACAGTGGTTGCTGCAGCCTCTGGTAAATGTAGGAAAATCTGACCACTTCTTTAGTGTTGGTGGATGCAAATGAGAGGAAGGCTTGGTTCCCTATAGTATAGGACTCCTCGTCCCCAGTGATGAGTAGGACACAATATCTGGAAGGATGACAGATGTATGTGGGATATTAGGAAGTACATAAAGCAATATTAACACCAAGAATCCCAGACAATTATGTAACTAGATTGTTCAGTTAGATTGTTGGTTAGTTTCCAAATAAAGGGTATGTTCCCAAATAAATTGTATGTTCACACAAGGAAAGGGATCCAAGAGGAATATCTTACTTCCTGCGTCGGTGGAACTGTTTCACAGGACAAAGTTCATCAAACAGTTTCTGATTCACCAATCGAGGAACAAGCAGAAACTTGTTGTTCAATATGAATTCATCAATAATTTGTTTCTTCATCCCTTTAGCCTAGAAGAGAAGACCAACACGAGATATTCATCCAGTTCTCAATAACACGCAAACAACAAAGACACTTCCATACAAATTCAAGTTTAAGGCGGAAAACTAAGAAGATCCAAACTAGCCAGGTTTAGCCAACCATCTCGTACCAACCTGTATAATATCTGCAGGCTTGTCTGTACTTTCCTTGAAGACCAGCATGGTTGGGGCGTAGGTGTTAATGTTAAACTGCTTCAGTAGGTTGGCCGTCTCTGACAGACCCTGGTCCACATAACCAAACTGAACATAATCCTTATAGGCAAACGCTGTCAGCTACAGAGGAGGAGAGGAAACAAAAGCAAAGAAAAAGTATTTAAAAACCGTTGCAGAAAGCCTAAGCTCCAAGATAAAAAAAAACAAATACAGACCAGCTCCCTCGTGGAAGTCAAAGCAAATACCAGACTAATTAGTTTAGACTTTAGACAATGTCTTACCTTGTACAAGAGTGGCACTACAGGCACTTGGTCAAACAGAAGCACATGGGGCTTGTTCTGCTCATGCCAGCTGTTTAAAAATTGAAAGTTGTTCCTGTCTGTAACCTGAAACACCATTTTAGTTCATTAGTCAATGGAATCGCAGGAACGCCAACATTGGTGAGTCAGGAAAAAAGAATATTGTTGTTTACCTTCTCAACCAGCCTCTGGGGAAGAAGGTCCTCCACAAACTGCCTGAGGTGCTCCTTCACCACAGCGTAGTGGAAGAAAGTCACTTTACCGCTGATGACCCCTAGTATGGATGGGGTGCGGTGAGCTCCGAGATGATTGGCCAGGCGTCTCTCGTAGCCAACGTCCACCACACCAATCCCCACACCTAACACAGCGGGTGTACATCAATCAACACGGTTATTTCACCTACCAGTACTTGAATGCATTACAGTTGAATGCACTGGCTCTGTGTCACTCTGGATACGAGCACATGCTGAATGAGTGAAAATTCAATGTGACATCATTTAACATGGTAGACATTTAGTTTGTTTAATGCGTTTAATCATTTCCTACCCAAAGCCTCCAGTTCCTTCACAACCTCTTTCCAGACGGGCTCGATGTGGATGCAGCTGAAGCACCAGTCCGAGGTGATTTTGATCAGGTACGGCCTCTTGAAGCTGTCCGGCACTACGTCATTCACATACTGGTTGAAATGCAGGGCGTACTTGCTGTCGGCAAACTCCCGGCTGCCCTTGTTGTTGAAGGGAAAGTGAAAGAAGGACTCGTCGAAGTAAAAGTGGTCGTGCCGATGACCGTAGTGACCATGACCGTACAGCTGGGTTTCATCAGTCTGCCCGTACCGGTCGTAATTGGCTCTTTTCTCCTCGTTCGATAAGATCTAAATGAGTGGAGGGGAAGCACACGGTTAGTCAGCGCAGGGCATTCACACCTAAAACCGGCGCCAGATTTTGTTATTTTAATATGTTGATAAATACTGAAAAATCTTTACCTCATAAGATTTGGTAATCTTGATGAACATGTCTTCTGCACCTTCATTTTTGTTTTTATCAGGATGCCTTATAGAAACAAAGGAAAGTTCAATCATGAATATGCTATGTCTTCTTGTGATTAAGAGTCATGATACTATTTACAAGCAAATTGGTTCAGACCCTTTGTGCGTGTTGTTTGGCTGAATTGTACTCTACTACAAGTACAACTTAATTGTTCGGTTTGGGTTCATAATAGCAATACGGCACCTCTGTACCCAGGAACATCCAAGTTTCGTCTCTGAGAAACAACCCTTGTCGCATGTAGTATATCGGGCATTAATCACACCACCTTGTGCATTAATGCTTAAACATATCCACTAAATCCTGACACCCAGATTGAGAGTGGAAACCAAATGTTCTTACCATTCCCTTGCTAAGCGTTTGTACACTTTCTTGATTTCAGCTTGGCTTGCACTTCTGGTCACTCCAAGAATTGTGTATGGGTCTACCTCATTGGCAGTATCCACAGAGCCACACAGAAAAAGCAGGCTGACAATAACCATAACAGGAAATGTACAAAGTATCCTTATTGCCATGTTTACCGTCTGTGGAGTAAAAAATACAAAACGGTCATTTGCATTGCATTTGTAAAAATGTTATGCTAACCAATGGGTACCCTGAAAATAAACAGACTCAACCACGAATGTTGCAGGCAACAAATGGCATTGCGATTACGAGATGTGATATAAAACTAGGACACAAATATTACTTTGCCAATGACATGGGTGAAACACCTAGCCATGCAATCAATATAACGTTGTTGCTAGCCAGCTAGAGCTAGCTACAGTAACCTATTCAAAATAGCTTCAAGACTGCACGTACCGCAGTACTCTGGTAGGATCACCTGTTCTTCTGCCACATTCCTCTATTGGAACTAGACTTTTGCTGCTAATATATATATATGTAGAAAGTGTCATTAACAGCATAGCCCGAGCTATACATAAATAGCCCTCTTCACCGTAGTTCAATGATAACCTGTTCTGGGAGTGGGGCTGGTGACTTTTCTCAATTTCCTCTGTCTCTTCTCTGTTCTTGCCTCCTGTAAACCTATTGGAGAGGAGGAGAATGTACGGAGGGCGGGACTTCTGGCATCTGATCCAATTGGCGGTGGGGTGGAGAACGGAGAAGATGCGCACGGAAGTGCATTGTGGGAGTTGGAGTCGTAAATAGTCCACTAATCAAGAGATAGTGGCATGTGAACCAGGAAGTCGGCGATTAAATAGAGAAGGGAGATTACTCGGTGCAGGTAAACAAATGTATATTATATTTTTTTCACCATGGTTTGACATTATAATCTTTTGTAGCTATTCATTTTAAGCATTCTGACTAATGTACAAGAAATATCGGATTCTGGGTTTTGAAACTTGACGTCAGTGACAACTACATAGCTATTACTGGCACATTCTTCCTAAACGCGTTTCATTTTGACTAGTCTTACAGGTCTTAGCGTCTCTGAATGAAATAATATGAGGTCTTTCACTGTTATAGACACATTATTGTGGGAGTAGATGTTATGCCAGGGTCGATTTGTTTTCGTTTCCACACATGATCCAACAAGCCTGAGATTTGGCCACCGCCTTGGCTTGTTATTATCATATCCAAAAACAATGTACCCGGTTTATTCATAATCCTAAAAGAGAAACTAGCTAATTAATTAATTAATTAAAGAACAACTGATTCATACAAAAATCACGTTGACTACAATATTCCACCCAACAATATTGAGATGAAAATAAAATAAGAGGATAAATATAAGCACACAGATTTGCTTTCAATATTATAATTTTTCTATGTCCGTCATTGTATGGCTGCCCTTTGCTCAAATCTCTCAAACCAGTGTATCTGCCTCTTAGTGCTTTAGGGACAAAGCAGAAGTATTGATAATTGCAGATCTCCTGTTACACATGTTCTAAATCCTACAGAATGGAGGAAAGACAGAATGGAGGAAAGACAAAAATATTCTCCAGCGCAGTAGGGTCAAACTTGTGACATCACTGGACCCATCAGATATGTTTGACATACTTATATCAAAAGGAATATTTACCCAGGATATGATCGACGAGATTAAGGTATGGTTGTATTAATTCTTTCACTGTGAATGTTGACTAAAAGTATATGGTCATTTTCTGAGCACACTATGGGAGAAGTTATAGAGTACTAGTTGGTATATAGGACTGAACGGTTTCAGTTCTCACACCTCATGCCTGCCCTGTTCCTGTATTTCAGAGCTCAGGGACAAGACGAGATCAGGCGAGGCAGTTGGTTCGAGACCTGGAGACCCGGGGGAGTCAGGCATTCCCAGCTTTCATAGAGATCCTTTTTGAGACAGGGCAACAGAACCTGGCAGATCTCCTTCTGGCTGGTGATCCACAGATCCGGCCTTTACCCATCCAACCGCGGCCTCCTGTCAGGCCAATGCCAGTTGGTGAGTTCACCTATGTTTTATAAAATGTTGTATTATTACAAAATCAGTTCATACTGCTAACCAGCTTTTGATTTTGCTTTATGTTTACAGACGTTCCTATGGACATCAAAAAACCTGTAGATGTCTATCCCACTCCATCCATTAGTTTGACACCGACCCCACCTGGTTTTCCAACTCAATTGGATAGGCCAAAGACACTCATTCCCAGCCCATGTAAGTGGCCACATTCATTCCCAGTAAGTATTGTTTTACATGTCGGAATATTACAGCATTGATATTGGGAATTGTTTTGCAGCACCAGACATGGACATTGGACAACCCAGGTCTAAAGAACGACGTGACAGTATTCTGGTAACTTGCCTTGTATTGTGGGTTTTTATTGTAGGTTACATTAAGCATCCGTTTCTCAATGAAGTTCTGTAGAATTTTATTATAAATTCACATACTAGGTCTATGCGGAGAAAACATCCTATATAGTTTAAGTATGATCTTCTTTATCACTTTTTAGTTTGAATTTACTGTTGGATCAATCTTTTTCTTTCATGTTCTGTCAGAGTTATAAGATGGATGCCAGTCCCTGTGGACACTGCCTGATCATAAACAATGTGGATTTTGAGACGCTGGGAATCGCACAGGGTCCGACATAGACTGTGTGAAGCTAGAGAGAAGATTCAAATCCTTCAACTTTAATGTCCATGTCAAGAAAAACTTGGAAGTGGAGGTGATGATTTCCTTTGCTACCCTCCAGTTCAACCTCTTAGCGAACCTAGTTCAGTTAATATATGCATATATATATACAGTTGGGAGAACAAGTATTTGATACACTGCCGTTTTTTCAGGTTTTTCCGATTTACAAAGCATGTAGGAGTCTAACATTTTTATCATAGGTACTCTTCAACTCTGAGTGACGGAATCTAAAACAAAATCCTGTTGATTTAAAAATTTACTGCAATGATAATCTTGGGCTGGCCAATTAAAATATGAAATCTATAATATCTTTTTCAGCAAATTTTGCAAGAGCTATTGGCCTTGTCAAAAATGGATCATTCACAGTTTGATTGCTGTGTGGTGATCATGTTATCACATGGCACAAAGGTAAGACATCTGGCACAGAAGTAAGATATGGGCATCTTGAAGTTTTCAGGAAACTATTATTTAGTTAGTTATTTATGTGTTCAGGTAAAACACATTGGTTTTCCCGGAGGTGTTTATGGAGTGGATGAGGGGCTCAGTTTGCCAGTTCAGAACATAACCAATTACCTTGATGGTAAAGAATGCCCTTCTCTAAAGGGCAAGCCCAAACTCTTCTTCATTCAGGCTTGTGGTGGAGGTAAGGCACCTGTACTACAGTAGCTGCTTTGGTTTATTAATTACTCAGTTCTGCTTATGCAGCCTTTTCATAACAGTTGATAGGGTGATAGTGCTTACACTGGGCTTTATCTCCAACAGTTAATATGGTGATGGTGCTTACTTACACTGGGCTTTATCTCCAACAGTTAATATGGTGAGGGTGTTTACTTACCTTGGGCTTTATCTCCAACAGTTGGGTGATGTTCATTATCTATATCTCCTTGTGTAAATATTGTTCTTTTCATTCTGATCTGGCAGAAAATGAAGACCAAGCCTTTGAGGTGCCTCCTAGTGAGGGGAGGTGTAATATGGGAGGATCAGACGACAAGTCAGATGCTGTACCGTTTTCTCCAGTAGTGACTCACTGAGCACTCCTTCTGATGAGCCAGACGCCTTGTGATAAAGCCACACTCCCTACACCCTGTGATATACTTGTGTCATACTCCACCTTCCCAGGTGTGTGTGTGTGCGTGTGTGTGTGTGTGTGGAGGGTAGTTTCTTTCTGGTAGTTAATCCTAAAAGCCCTGCTGACTGTCCGTGTGACTTGTACAGGTTACGTCTCATGGAGAGACCCAAAGACTGGTTCCTGGTACATAGAGACACTGGACAGGATCTTGAGGAGCATGCTGATACACTTGACCTCACCACCATGTTAATGATGGTGAGTCTGTGGTGTCTAAATGTCTTGAAAAGTTTTCCTGAAGAAATAAATTAATTACAGAACATATTGACCCTTATACAAGCATATTGTCTTAAGAAAACGTTCAATGTTTGTTTGTGTTTGTGTTCAGGTGAATAATGAAGTTTCACAAAACTCAGCCAAAGGCCTTTACAAGCAGATGCCCGGTTCATTTAACTTTCTATGCAAACATCTCTACTTTCAAGCCCAGTCCAATCGAGGACACATCAGATCATAACGGCACAGTTGAATTATACACTTGTTTTTATGCTGTTATGTGAAAAGGTCACATGTTCGTAAAAATATTAGATTGTATACATGACAATTTTGTGTCTGACAGATGGATTGTGTATTGTTACGATGGATTCAGAGAGGCATGCTGTTTGTTTGGCTTCAGAGAAAATAAGTTGTGATTAACTTGACAGCTTGATGCTCTGTTACAGTCATTTATGAGGGTCGTGGTCTGGTGACCTGATGATTGTTGATGAGGGTGCCATCTGAAAAACTAAATGAAATAATGTTCTTTTTCTAATGTCATGATATTACCTACCAGCACTAATTATCAGGTGGACAATCTGTTCTGAGGAAACCCTGCTGGTAGGACCAGGTACATATTTACATGCAGAGCTTGCATGAAGATGTGGAATCTTTCTAATCTCAGGAAATACTTGTATCGTTATGTGCCCTTAAAAAACAATTAATGTTTATACTGATTTTGAATGAATAGAATCAATAATTTGAAAAGGAAGTGTATATATATTTTATTTTTTTTACTCATGCTGAGAAAAGCAACAAGCGAAAATCTATGGTTTAACATGTAAATGGAAAATTAGCACGGTTGATGTCACGTTTTGTTCATACTATCTTCTGTTTGTATTTCTGCAATATTTGAAAAATTTAAAAAGAATTTCCCTAATCTGGTGCCTGCGGGTAAAACAAAAAACTTTTTTGTGTGAATTCTTAAAAGAGTTACCAAATTCTAAAATCCACATCCGGAGTTAAAATCTGTTAAATCTAAAAGTGATTCGTAATGTTTGTTTGATCTTTTTGACATTAGGCATATACTGTATTCATATGTTTAGAATGATTGCTGCAGGATCTGTATTTCAGAATCAGGTTTAACAAAGAACTTTTAACAAAGAACTTAACCTATCTAGACTGCACAAGAACCACTAAGCTCTCTATCTAAATTAGGTACACGAGGTGGTCCGCCCAGGTCTTACCTAGGGTATATAGGCAGAGGCAGAAACATTCAACAATTACTTAACAATCTGGCGAGGACGGAAGATCTGCCGGCATTTAAATGTCTCCGGCTTGATGAGTTGATCTGGTACAGGTGCGGTCATGATAACTCCAAACAGGAGACAGAAACTTGAACCAATAATAACAACAACCCACCAAAGGGAGACAAACGTCCATAACCAAACCGTCAGCTCCAATTCCCAGATCATGACGGAGCGTTCACGACAGTTGAGGGACGGCAGCTTACATCCGCTCTGTATTTGAATGTAATCCAACAGAGATCTGGCTAGGTGTACGTAGGCTACTAGAGGCCAACCCAAGAGGACTTCAGAATCAGAAAAAAGTTTTATTGCCAAGTAAGTTTACAACAAACAAGCAAAATGTTACTGCAACGATTTATACACGCGTAATAAACAAATATGAACAATTAAATACTAAAGAAAATATTTAATGTGTAAATATGCACGGTGTAAACGAGTGAATGTGGGGAGCAGGCTATTAGATGGTTTTCCGGGGGCATGTCCCGGATGGGCCTACCTACAAAAAACGGTTCTTGTAGCAAGAGGTTTTGGTCCTAATTGATCTCAATCTTCTGCCTGCGGGGAGAGTTCTGAATGGTCCATTGCCAAGGTGAGATGGGTCAGCCTCACTCTTCGCTGCCGGCCTCACAGCGTGTGTCGGTCGCGTGGAGACGTTGCAGCCTATGCCCCGCTCTGCAGAGTAGATGATGTGCTGCTGTGTGACCTTGTCCTTGACACTGGCTGCAGGGTACCTGACGGTGATGGAGGAGGTCAGGATGGAATCAATGATGGCAGTGTAAAAGTCCACCAACATATTCTTTGGCAGGCTGAACCTTTTAAGCAGCTGCAGGAAATACATCATCTGTTGTACATCTATCAAGATGTGATCACTAACAAAGGCTTTCTACACAGTACTGAATAAAATGTCTGATTACTAATGCGTATGCTGTTTTGTAGTTTTTAATTTAGTAATAAGGGGCACACACCTCTTAAAAGTGTTTAAATGTTATCGTTATGGGGTATTATGGGTAAATGAGATTGCAAAAATATTTATGTTCAAATCAACCAGATCCTACTTCCAAACGAAACGTAGCGGAAGACACCGTTGTGTGCTTCAACTTCTCGACTAAGTTGTCATGTCTGGAGCCATCCCTGGAGCCATGTATTGTTATGTGATGCCTGAGAAATTATAGTTCAGTGTAAAAATACATACTGGCCGAGAGAGGGCGCTGTGCCTATCTTTTTAGCGTCAAGGTAAGTCTCAGGAACTTCCATTCCACCTAGTGTTACGGCATACTTCCAACTTGAATACATAATCCCGGAAAGGTAAAGCCATAAACACATAGCGTGAACTGAAAACCTAACGCTTCCCCGAAACAGTTTTTAGTTTGGCTACTGCCGGTAATTCATGAAAAAAGTGCGCCACGACGTCTTTAGACCTCATGAGAGGAGGCCATAAATATCGGCCTCAATGTTAATATTTCGCAACTAATGAAGTCTTATTTCTGCTCATGTGGTCGATTCACAAACATTTGTCAAATGTATGTAGGCCTACAAAAAAATAAATGTAACCGTGCATTAGAATGAGTAGAGTACATGTAATATTGTAATATTACCAGGTAGTTGAATATGTGCTAAGTGTCGCCTCTTAGCGGCGGATCACAGCACTGCAGTTAATTCCACTCCGCCTTTCACACTGGTGGGCACCAGCTCGTGTGTGTCTCCGCACTATCCGACTTCCCAGTGTGATTTGGGCAGGGGGTTACAAGTCGGAGTTTCCAAGTGCGGAGAAAGTTAGCCGAAGTGGTGCGAATCTTTTTCACATTACTTTTATTTTGCTATTCAATTGGCACATACAACTCACAGCGGGATACTTGTCTGTTGATGAAGTCCAACCGGTTCTGGGACTCGGGAAATAAGTGTGTGTCCATTATAGAAAGTGGGACAGAGGTGCACCCATTGCATTACTCCAGTGGCCAGTAGTGCAGGACCTGGGATTTCCTTTCCCCAGCATTTGCAGCCTGTGCTGGGTTGGTGGAAAATGGGCACACGGATCCACTCGGTCTCTGGACTAATCGTCTCCTTGATATTTACCTGTCATCTGATTAATGTAAGTGCTTTAAGGATCTTCGATGTCTTGTCTCGTTATTTTCGACTCTAGTTTTTGCACGTTTCAAAGAAGTAATCAGCCGACTAAATCGAAATAAAATTTGTTAGAATATTTTTTAATATGCTTACATTTTCACAGTATGATTATATAATACTACTTTTAGGGTGTGTTTTTCCATTAGTTTCACAAGGCATGTGTGTCCTGAATAGTTATTATTCCGCCTTTCATAAAGGTATAAGTAATGTAAGTAATTCTCGAGTGGATTGGAGCCTATTCAGTCGTCTACATAAACCAAGTGTGCACTACTCCAGGTGAGACACTACAGTTGGCCATCTACCATTCTGTGCTTTAAATTATTCAAACGTTAAAACAATGAATGATACCGATAGGAATAAAAGAGACATGGATGATTGGTCGCGTATTGTTTATTATTATGGCATGAAACAATCTAATGATTGGTGATATGCTGAAACTGCTTTATTTATATGCTGAAACTGCTTTATTTATAGGAACACGTCTAGACGTGCATGTGTAAATACTGCAGTTGGGCCAATACTTATCTGGACATTTTCAACTTGATTATTGTACACCTTCTGCTCTACCGTGACTGGTCGTTTTGTGGTTTAGAGAGACAGACCAGTAACTGGACGTGTGCTTTATCGCTTTATGTCCAAGGAAAGGTGAATACCCGGAGCAGTTCACCTATTTGCTCTCTGGGGCCAGGCTGTTCACCTATTGGCTCCCTGGGGCTAGGCAGTTCACCTATTTTCTCACTGGAGCCAGGCTGTTCACCTATTGGCTCCCTGGGGCTAGGCATTGCTCCCTGGATGCACATCGTGGCAGTTCTTTGCATCTCTCCAATGTGTTCGGTAACGCAGAATCGGTTTTACATTGTGGCCCAAATGACAAAATGTCCCATTTCCCTTCCCATACTGTTTTCTATTAATACAAATGATCTCTCTTGAGACTGGGCAGTGTTTTGTAGGGATCCGGCATAAAGTTAACATGGTTTTGCATGCCCTTTGTTTAGGTTATGTGTATTTTAAATGACTAAATTCAGAACAGAATCCTTTTTAGAATAAGAGCCTGTTATACCCCAACGTTAAGCTTGTTTGAAATACAGCCAATATACCACATTAAGCTAAAGGTCACAGAACATGGAAAATGTTAATATGGATCTCGCTGTCATTACTGTAGCTTAAATAATATTATGTCTTAATTGTGTTATGTCTAATTGGCTAAAGTATGTTTTTTTGGTATTTTGATACACACCATAAATCCTAATTAAAGTATTTGTTAACTTAGGGTTTATGTTCAGCAGTAAATGAATACATGTTGACTTGACTGCCTGTCTTTAATATGAGTTAAGAAGAGTTACCATTAACTGTGATAAAAGGACATCCAAGGTTGATAGTAGCAGGAGCAGCATGTGTTTCTTACATTTTGACTTTGTACTTTGAGAGACTTGCACTGTTATTCAATTACGCCTTTTTGAGCTGTTGTCGCTATGGGAGCCCCATCACTCACTTGGAATGGCAGGGTCAGTTGTGTCCATCCACTCAAATATTCTGTGTCAATACAAGTCAATTAAATGGCACATAGCCACCAGAACTTAATTATCTGCTCTCGTCCTGCCAATACTTTGCACTGGGGATTATTTAAGCAAAATAAGAGGACATGTTTAAATTGCTGGCCTCGGGTAGACACACAGTCTAATCCGCTACACATGGTGTTTCAGCATGAAGTCTATACTCAATTATTTCCTTCTGTCTTGATGTAATCAGTCAAATGCCTGAGTAAATTAAAAATGCGCCCCTTATTGCTAATACCCCAGACTAACACAAAACTAAAACACTTTAAATCATAATGACTGGCATATAAATGCAACGCTGCCCTGGAAAAAATTTGACTCAAAATTATGGAATACAATGAAACTTCTAAGTAGCCATTGCACACGGCTGAGAGGAATTTATGGATTAATGATTCAATAACCGTAATGTGTTTGACAATTTCCCATATGAATATTGAAATTATAGTAACCGTAAATTATAGTCTAGAAAGAATAATGTGGACAGAAAATACACAAATACCACAACTGGTAATTTTGTTTTGCAATGTAACTCACCAACACTTAATTGTTAGCCCCAGAAAGCAAGAGGGAGAAAGTGTTCCTGGACGGGTGTATGGTTAGTGGAATGAAATATGAAGGCCATCGTCAACTTTCCTGAGGGTCTGTATACTTCGAAGAATGCAGCTGTTTTGAGTTATTCTGCTTTGCTGAATTTGTCTGAATGTATACAGTTGTTTCCAAACAATCGTGTTCACACTGGCTAGTTCTTGGGCCTCAGAAATCATGCAAGGTCTACCACCATAAACTGGCGCGTCAATTACACTATAAAAAGTAGGAACGTGTATTTTATAGAATATGAACTTCCAAGTTCATGTAATTTTACTCAACTTTCCTGCATGTGCTAATGCATAGGCATTCAGAATTTTTAAACAAATACAGATACAGTAAGAACCAGTTTGGTTTGGACAGGACAGCTGTTACTAGGACAGAAAACAATACAAAGTTGCATGTTTAGATATCCCATAGTATCACAAGACTTGGTTTCCAATGTCATGTCAACACTGGTGCTCTTTCTCACGAGTTAACAGTATAAACCGTTCTTGGCCCTTTAGCGAAGATAATCAGCATCTGTCCTGAGTATTACCCAGGCCACCGTGTTTAAACTCAGTTCCGGTCCCGACTGCTTGTGCTTCCCTGAATCATACTCACAGTTTGCATTCGAGGCCACATTTTTCCCCCGGTCGCTTGACATAAGAACCCCCAGCACGGCGTACTATTTTGGCTCTACCTCCTGGTAAACACTGCTGCAGCAACAAGTGTCCCCTGACTTCTACGGTGGTGGCGGGAGGCGGGTGGGGGAGGGGTGCCCTGGATTCCTCTGACCATACACAGCCTGTGAGCCTATTGTAACGAAACTTTCCCTTAATCCTGTAAAACTCAGGATATAACTCCTTGGAAAGTGTCTGCAGCAACTCAGGTCATTGGCAGTACTACAGTGCAGTACTACAGTGCGGACCGGGGCAGACACACTGCCAGGGCTTTCGTGACAGACCTAGTAAGCAACGCAGCTTGTCTCTATGTGCTGCTGCCTGTGTGGTGAGATTTGAAAGCCGAGACGTCAGTAAACGCAACTCCCACTGTGGTTCTTTATATGACTTTGTGACTGCTGCAACACAAGGTTTCATCCCAAAAGAATTAGCGGCGCTTTGTAAAAGACAAGACGCGTCATTTACAAGTTTAGCTGAAATCAAGCTTTGTAGGTGCTATTTATTGATCTGCAGAGTGAAACTTGGCTAGACTAACATTTCATTGTAGTTAGTCCTCCCACAGGAAAAGGAGGAGGCCATCTTGTCTCAAAGGATTGTGCTGTACTGAAGTGGCAGGCTTGCCCCCCTGTTGCACACACACACACACACACAAACACACATATGGGATGCAGACAGCAGGCAGGCCAATCAGGATTTATTTACACTGATGTAGAAGTGACACAAGGCCTAACTGGACCGGGGAGGTTCAAAACCAATGCCTCAGCGTGACCTACTCCTACCCCTGTACAGTTATCCCCCATATACATGTCATGGTTCTCCTGCAGTTGTGCATTTTGTCTCATTAATGCTTTTTTATGCGAATCTTTCTTGATCGTCCAATCGCAAAGCAACAGGATTCAGGCAGCCGAGTTTTCAAATCTCACCGTTGAACAGGACAAACACTGTTTTGTCTCGGAGCTATACAAACAAGCCCCTCAGAAGACTTGTCCCAACGCTGTATGTTCTGTCTGTGTTGTGGGGAGGGTGTGATTGGCTTTCATGTGTGTTCAGTACATGTCGGTTGGAGGGGCTGATTCTTAACACAGCTGCACCTCAGCTGGTACTGGGCTGTGCATGTGCGGACATGAACTGGAGCTGGGCTAGTCCTCCCGCTGATGCAAAACCGAGACCCTGAGAACCTCTGTTCCCCTGAGATGCCATGTTCCCCCTCTGCCTGGTTCCCCTCTCTTAAACCCAGATCTTTGCTTGGCTTCTTTTTGTGGACACATGTGTGCAAAAATCCAGCTCACCTCGTCACATGGATTTCCAAATATTGCTGCACAGTGATCTGTTCAGACAAAATGGTCTCTTCCTCCTATCTTTTTTTCTTGGAACTTGGTTTGTCAAACAGAGAGTTTTGAGTTCACGGTAAGGTCATTGCTCATCCGGAGGCCTCAGAGAAAAACAACTCTGTCGGCCCGTTTTACAAACACAGAGTAAGCGTAGTCCTGGACTAAACAAATCAAAATCAAAGTGTTGGATTATTTAATCCAGGCTAGAGTTAATCCGTGTCCACAAATCTGACCGTACATATCCAAATTGCATCCTATTCCCTATGTAGTAAACTATGATTGACTAGAGCTAATGGGGCCAGTATAGTGTGCTATATATATTTATTTTTTGGATGTCACCTCTGTATTGTCCTGGGAGGCCTTTCTCTACTCCTGAGATTCATTGAAATGTAAATTTAACGGTATGACACTTTCCCGTTTAAATGCACATCAGTGCCTCTGTTCTTTAGAATCTCCATTGTGTTTCTGCTGGCATTGACTTCAAGTCATTTAAATTCCCCCCTTCTGTCCAGAGAAGTGAGTGCATTGTTATGTATGGTTCCTAGTTATAGCCTTCTTTGCTATGCCGTGCTGAAGGGGGTTAGTCACCCACTTTTTCAGGGCTTCTTTGCTTTAGAAGTTAGATTTTGGGAACCCACATTATATGGTCAAACGTTTGGTATTTATAAAGTACTGGCATTTGTTTTTATCTTCCCTTGGGCTAGCCAGACACTGACCCTGTCTGCATGAACTGCATATGACACATTCTCCTCATTGTCGTCCTGAGGCCATTACAGGGGACTCTCAGACCTCTGAACAGACACTGTAATGCAAATGCTATGCCCTTTCCGAAGACCATGGTTGTGGATCTAACTTTTCTCTGACAAAAACGTTCTATTCAGGCTAGCAACAAGAAACATGTGCATGCTGTGTTTTTGGCCAAACCACTGACCTGAAAACACGCTCAAACCCATCGACTTATGTTCTTTACCCGGTAACTAACAGGGCACTCTCCGTCGAAAAAGAGCTGTCGCTGGGGATTTGTTTCAGTCACAGTTTGAGATGGTTTTAGTTGTTTCCCAACAACAATACTTTCTCTTTTCTGATTCTGTTAATTGAGTTGGAATGATTTACAGAACCAGACTTTCTGCGTCATCTCTTGTCTAACACCAACACATATTGGCTGAGATCGTAGCCTTGAGGAGTAGTTGTCAGTCATAGCCCCACTGTAAACACTTACAGCTATTGGTGACTGCACTCATCTATATCACCCTATATTTCTCTATTTACACAGGATCTGACCAACATCTCTAATATAAAACAAACAAATACAAATAATACTCTTTGTGATCATCTTATCTCTATAATTATACTATAAATATGTATTTTTATCCTGTGATGTTCATGTACTTACACTTCTTGTCGTTCTCTTGTTTTGCCGATATTTCCAACAATTGCATACAAATTGACGTAGCACAAACGTAGTTAGCGCGCACAGAGTTCCACATCTGAAGGCGACGTTGGCACTAGCGTTCAATCGCTAACTGTCTCGGCTGGCTTCTTGCAACTCGCACATGTTTGGGATGCTGCCATACCACACTGCCTGATTGGCTTTTGCTTATGTGTGCACATATTCCAATAGGCAGTAGGCCCGTTGATGCAACACTTCTATGTGTAGTGAGTACTAGGATCCACCAGACATGGTTGTCCTATCACAGGCTGCAGTTTCAGGAGAGGAAAGTGCAGGAGCAGCCATGGAAAATATCTCCACGCATGCACCTTTATGGAGGTGAAGTCTGGTGAAGAAAAGATCAGAGAAACCAGATCCGCAGACATCCCGTCCGTGGACAAGCATCTGCCTGCCCCGGAAAAAAAGGCGCCTTTATTTTTCAAGGCCTGTCTTTTTCCTTAACCTCAGTAAGACTCGCATCCTCCCAGGGTGTTATTGAACCAGTTGGGTTCAGTGAGGAAGGAGTGGATAAGGTATTCAGATGCCTTTGGGTCGTTACGCCTCACTGCAGACGGAAGATAGACGAGAGGAGAAGAAAAGACTTGTAACTACTGGCTATGTTTCCATGTTGGTGTTTTTTTAACGAAGCGTGGACTTCTATTCATACTGTATGCAGCAGCTTTGCCTTTTTACAGCTCTATATTTCCCATTGCTATTAGAACATTCTTACTGTAACCGGCATACGCTAGTTGATTCATTCCAAATCCAACAAGCTTTTGCGCTGAGCATGCGTCATGGCCAGTTCACCTAATGGAAACTCACGCACTGTTGGCAAACAGGTAAGTATCCTTTGAAGCCCCTGCCAAAATATGTCTCACTTCGCCCACTGTGTCGCCGCGTAATCTTCGTCTGGAGGTGGTCTCTCATCAGCACCCAGGACCCCTGTCTCCTGGACCCCTGTCTCCTGGACCCCTGTCTCCTGGACCCCTGTCTCCTGGACCCCTCTCTCATGGACCTCTCGTCTCATGGACCCCTCGTCTCATGGACCCCTGTCTCCCGGACCCCTCTCTCCTGGCCCACAGAGGCCCACTAGACGGGAGAGAGCTGCTGGGAGATAAGCGCCTGAACACCATGTTCATATTTCAACAGCCTTCTGTTGAGGATAACAAGTTCTTCTATTCTCTAACTGTCTCTCGCCGTCTTTCTGTTGTCTCTGGGGTCTATATATGTCTTATAGTGGGGTTGGAAAGAATCACTGCAGTATGAAGGAAGGTTCAATTAGGCCACTCTAGATAGGCAGGATTTTCCTCCCTTTGTGAGTCCACTTACAGCTAACAACTCTCTCCGGTGGATCCTGAGAAAGATGGGGGGAAATCTGTCCAATGGCTCGTCACAAGGTATCTTTAGAGCAACATGCGTTAGTGCTTTGGGATTTAGGATATAGGGGGGTTTTCCATAAAGCCATCCTGGTCCTGACTCATTGTCCTGTTCGGGAAAGAAAAACCTGGATTTATCTGCAGTCAAGCCCCACTTTCCTGGAGCAAAGTTTATTCAGGCTTTCCTGTCCGTGCAGTGCTGTGTCAGGCACATCTCAGCCAAAGCGTCTCCTGTCTGTTGTTCTGTTTGTATATAGTTAGAAATAAACAAAATGTGTTTTACTTATTCTCTCCTCATGAATGACCTGTCTTCTGAAGTGTGTTAGGATTTGCAAATCACCAAGTTCTTAAATGATTCCAGTTTTTCCATAGACATGGTTTATCATGCTTTTCCCTCCACCATCCCAGAATTCCCTTACATAGAGTGAAAATGCACAAACCTTTGCATCGACATTAAACGTTTTCTGACAAGTGTCTCATTCTTCTAAACATTTTTCTTTAACTTTGCGAAATCTGTGGTAACAGGTTCATCGTGGGTCAATGCAGTCTTCACCTGGCAGTGAACATGTTTAAACTTGAACTCTATAGGACGCAAAAGTGCTAAACTACAACTACATCTTTTGCTGCTCATGTTTCCATATGAAGGTGCATTTGTGATATTTGATCACAGTTTTATTCAAACACTGTTAGGTCATTTTTTCCATTCAGGTTTGTGTGCCTGCTGTTTTTTCGACATGTTCCATTGACATCAGCCAAATTGTCCTGTCATGGAAACCCTTGAGTTTCAACCCATACTTACTGTGTTAGCTTTGTGACAGCATCAATGAAGGAATTTCAACACTGAGCAGCTTTTTGCCCCACCTGTGTTTGCCAGAGCGAAGGAAGTATGCAATACATAAATGAAGGAGAGTATTTTCTCACTGCAACCTGCTCCAGACATTTCCACGTTATAATGAGGGTGCATAGAATTTTAGGCCACAGCAAAAATAGGATTTTGCTTCACCGGAGATCTGTTTTAGAAATGCAAAAAAAATTTTTTTTCGACATTTTACGTAACGTTTAGTATTTTTGTTGAAGATATTTTTTGGAAGAGCAACTGGTTTTTACTGTCACACTGAAGGACAGAACGATGATAAAATCAATTTTACTGTTGTTTATTTCACTCTAAAACCCATAGATATCTCTGTATATAAACTCTGGTTTCCCCTTTGACTGTATACTTTATGGACCGACGTCTCTGAAATTCAGTCCAAAGTAACACTTTCCTTGTAAGGTGGGCTGTTCTGGATAGTTGTACTTAAGGGGAGTCACTAGCTGAATAGGTGTGTGTGTGTGTGTGTGTGTGTGTGTGTGTGTGTGTGTGTGTGTGTGTGTGTGTGTGTGTGTGTGTGTGTGTGTGTGTGTGTGTGTGTGTGTGTGTGTGTGTGTGTGTGTGTGTGTGTGTGTGTGTGTGTGTGTGTGTGTGTGTGTGTGTGTGTGTGTGTGTGAGTGTGAGAGTGTTGTGTGTGAATGTGTGTGCGTGCGTGCATGCGTGCGTGTGTGTAAGAGTTTGGGGGAGTAAGTGTGTGGGATGGAGGTGTTGTGAGAATTTCTGGTAATGCAGCTCAAACTGTGGTTTGATAAGGATGGTATGTTAATCCTGTTTCTGGTTAAGTAGAATGTGGATTATGTATGTGGATCATGTATATGGTTAAGTGGAATGTGGATCATGTATATGGTTAAGTGGAATGTGGATCATGTATATGGTTAAGTGGAATGTGGATCATGTATATGGTTAAGTGGAATGTGGATCATGTATATGGTTAAGTGGAATGTGTATTATGTATATGGTTAAGTGGAATGTGGATCATGTATATGGTTAAGTGGAATGTGTATTATGTATATGGTTAAGTGGAATGTGGATCATGTATATGGTTAAGTGGAATGTGTATCATGTATATGGTTAAGTGGAATGTGTATTATATATATGGTTAAGTGGAATGTGGATCATGTATATGGTTAAGTGGAATGTGTATCATGTATATGGTTAAGTGGAATGTGGATCATGTATATGGTTAAGTGGAATGTGTATTATGTATATGGTTAAGTGGAATGTGGATCATGTATATGGTTAAGTGGAATGTGGATCATGTATATGGTTAAGTGGAATGTGGATCATGTATATGGTTAAGTGGAATGTGTATTATGTATATGGTTAAGTGGAATGTGGATCATGTATATGGTTAAGTGGAATGTGGATCATGTATATGGTTAAGTGGAATGTGTATCATGTATATGGTTAAGTGGAATGTGGATCATGTATATGGTTAAGTGGAATGTGGATCATGTATATGGTTAAGTGGAATGTGTATCATGTATATGGTTAAGTGGAATGTGGATCATGTATATGGTTAAGTGGAATGTGTATTATGTATATGGTTAAGTGGAATGTGGATCATGTATATGGTTAAGTGGAATGTGGATCATGTATATGGTTAAGTGGAATGTGGATCATGTATATGGTTAAGTGGAATGTGGATCATGTATATGGTTAAGTTGAATGTGGATCATGTATATGGTTAAGTGGAATGTGGATCATGTATATGGTTAAGTGGAATGTGGATCATGTATATGGTTAAGTGGAATGTGTATTATGTATATGGTTAAGTGGAATGTGTATTATGTATATGGTTAAGTGGAATGTGGATCATGTATATGGTTAAGTGGAATGTGGATCATGTATATGGTTAAGTGGAATGTGTATTATGTATATGGTTAAGTGGAATGTGTATTATGTATATGGTTAAGTGGAATGTGTATTATGTATATGGTTAAGTGGAATGTGTATTATGTATATGGTTAAGTGGAATGTGGATCATGTATATGGTTAAGTGGAATGTGGATCATGTATATGGTTAAGTGGAATGTGGATCATGTATGGGGATCATGTATATGGTTAAGTGGAATGTGGATCATGTATATGGTTAAGTGGAATGTGTATTATGTATATGGTTAAGTGGAATGTGGATCATGTATATGGTTAAGTGGAATGTGGATCATGTATGGGGATCATGTATATGGTTAAGTGGAATGTGGATCATGTATATGGTTAAGTGGAATGTGTATTATGTATATGGTTAAGTGGAATGTGTATTATATATATGGTTAAGTGGAATGTGTATTATGTATATGGTTAAGTGGAATGTGGATCATGTATATGGTTAAGTGGAATGTGGATCATGTATATGGTTAAGTGGAATGTGGATCATGTATATGGTTAAGTGGAATGTGTATTATGTATATGGTTAAGTGGAATGTGGATCATGTATATGGTTAAGTGGAATGTGTATTATGTATATGGTTAAGTGGAATGTGTATTATGTATATGGTTAAGTGGAATGTGTATTATGTATATGTGTTTCCTGTGTGTGGTTCAGTGCTTCATAAGATTAGTCGATCATTGCACCATTTTTGGTAGCTGCTATCATATAGAAAGTATATGTATAAAAGACCAAGAAAAGAGTCTATGCAATCAAACCCAAAACATTAATTAACATCAAAATTCTTAACTAGAATTTGTGTGTGGTATTCTATTGCTATTTTTTTGTACATACTATCCCTCTACCCCCTCATCCCTTTAGTTTAATTTATATTGTTCTATTCTTATGTTCCATGTAAGCACCATTCTGCCACAGTAAATTCCTTGTCTGTTCACACATTCAATGGCGAATAAACACTTTTCTGATTCTGATGATCTTTGGCACATATTGGTGTGTTTCAGACAGTAGACCCGCCACCTGGAACAGCAGGCAAGCTATAACTGGATGTGGGAGACTCATGGTTTTGGAAACAGAGGGACTTTCTGTGGCTTGCAGACTGAAGTGGCTATATATTATTTCTTATTCACCCTTAGCATCTGCTGATGTTTCCTTGGGCTAGCCTGGGTAGTACAGTGGACCCTAACCCAGGCTAGGTGACAGTTTACATAAGATCAACTGAGTAGTCACACTTATGGTCTTCATTATTTTATATCTTAGTGCCAAACTAACAGTAAATACAGCATGCTCATGTGAATCATTTGACAGTGACACAACAGACTGACTAAAGAATTGTGAATCCCCCAACCAGGACAAAACAGGCCGACTAAAACACTGTGAATCCTACAACCAGGACACAACAGGCTGACTAAAGAATTGTGAATCCCCCAACCAGGACAAAACAGGCCGACTAAAACACTGTGAATCCCCAACTAGGACACAACAGGCCGACTAAAACACTGTGAATCCCCCAACCAGGACAAAACAGGCCGACTAAAACACTGTGAATCCTACAACCAGGACACAACAGGCCGACTAAAACACTGTGAATCCCCCAACTAGGACACAACAGGCCGACTAAAACACTGTGAATCCTCCAACCAGGACACAACAGGCCGACTAAAACACTGTGAATCCTACAACCAGGACACAACAGGCCGACTAAAACACTGTGAATCCTACAACCAGGACACAACAGGCTGACTAAAACACTGTGAAACCTCCAAACAGGACCCAACAGCTGCTCCTCAGTCCCAAACATAATTATGATACATTCTTAGCAGATACCGTGTTTAGAGTCTCAGATCGACGATTGCTTTATTAGTATTAGTTTTTTAATATAAACAACCAAATCTTACTAATGTATCATACATAAACAGTTTTGCCTGCTTTGTTTACATATTTAAATAATAACTCCAAAACTGATCCACGGCGGATGTGCTGCTAATGTCTTGGTGGCAGATACCACAGGACACCTTCAGAGGTCATGTAGAGTCCAGGCCCAGTTGGGAGGACCAACAGCATATTAGTTGCACTTCTGGTTTGATGCAAACTGCTTTTCTTTGTACTGTACTTGTACTGTCCAATGACAATAAAGTGGAATCTAAACATGGTCAACATTTTTTGGCTCATAATTTTGTATATTTGCACTGTTTTTTTTTATCTGTTATAACCTTCCCCATAACCATCCAGGAACCATACTAGCAGAACCTCAGCAAGCTATTGTTCGTTAAAGGGCCAATTAAACTTTCCTTCAATTAACTGAAAGAGTTTGGGATTTATGGTGATTTGCTGGATGGGCCTCAGGAGGAGGCCTCAGGAGGAGGTGCAGAGGTGTCTGTGTCCGTTGTACCAGGGACAATTGGCTGAAGGTTCTTTCCCCAATCAACTCCTGAACTTCTCCCGCTGGGACACTGTTCCGGTCTTGTCAGACCTTTCTGGACTCGTCGGTGGGAACAAAGGGGGGAGACGTGAAGTCAAGGCCAGAGGCACACCGGGGTGGAGATTTGGCACGGAGGCAAATCTGCTGTCAGATTCCATAGTGTGGGACACAAGCCCTGCTTGCCGTGGGCACATCTTTCCTCCGCTCTGTTATTTCAATAGGCAGGCGTCGGGGTTCCTTTATGCAGAACTAATGGAAAAGATCGCACCGAGGGGAGATTCACACAGATAACAGAACAATGGGGGTTGTTTTTGTCATTCCATTTATTTTTTGAAAGGGCAGACGAGACTGACGTGGTAGGATGTCTCCGAAAAACAGTCAGCACTCTACTCTCTCTCTCTCTCTCCTGTCCTGCAACCTCTCCCTTCGGTTGTGACCCCCACTTTTAAGTTCTCTGATGGAGTAATGCTAAAGGAATGTTTACTATTTATGTACCTGGCTCGGAGGGACAGACTTGTTGCATGCAAATGACAGTGTAATGGTCCAGCCTAACAGATTACGCCGTTTGACCATATTCTCATGATGCCTATGAGACACAGGTGAACTGGACAGATGTGTCTGTCATTTGTTTCACAGCTTTTTTAGTCGGCCAGACTCGTCTGAATGATTACCGTGCAGAGCTCAGAGAGATCAGGAGACTTTAACACGGATACCTCAGGTCTCTAATTATATCTTATTATAGTAGGAAATGGAGGCCTGACATCTGCTCTCAATGAATGGGCCCAGTGGGGGCCTCCTGCTTTCTTGTCCTGTTGTATATACCTCTGGCAAACAGATGTCTAGGGGCAGGTATAGATGAGAGGATCAGTATGTGATGCCCCTCTGTGTGAATGGAGAAGGTGCCGTTAGTGAAGTGCTGCGCTCTGCTGTGAAATCCACAGATATCCAAATTGAGTCACTTTTTGATCTCCTGGATGGGCAAACTAATTGTAAATATCAGCATATTACATCACAAGCATTACATTACAGCACATTACATCGCAAGCACCAAACCAGACGTTCCGGGGCTAACTTTACCAGAAGTTCGGGGGCTAACTTTACCAGAAGTTCGGGGGATCACTTTACCAGAAGTTCGGGGGCTAACTTTACCAGATGTTCGGGGGATCACTTTACCAGAAGTTCGGGGGTTCCCTTTACCAGAAGTTCAGGGGTTCCCTTTACCAGAAGTTCAGGGGTTCCCTTTACCAGAAGTTCAGGGGTTCCCTTTACCAGAAGTTTATGGGCTACCATTATTGGAGGTTGGTTGCTCACCATAATCATGGTGGGATTATTGCAAATTTGTTTAAAACACAATTATTCAATCACAGCCAATCTGCTGCTTGCGTTGCCACCTTGATTCAGTTCAACTCATTGTAATTGTGATTCCTCAGATAATTAACCGTGTTATATCCTACATATCCTGGCAGCTGCATAACTCATTTACTCATGTCATTGGTTTTCCTGTTCATGGATGTGTTGTTGTTGACCGGCAGACTATTTACGTCTTGTTAAGTGCTCGATTCGTAGTGGGTTATTGTTCTGTCCTGTACTAAAATCCCAGAGGTTTACCTTGGGCTCTTCTCGGGAAGGAAGGCTAGACGTAAGGCAGGAGGAAACGTTATATTTTAGTAAGGGGTTTTAAAGATTCAAAAAGACGTGGTGCCGTCTAGGGGAATTCCTTCCTGAACCTGCATACAGAACAATGGGGCCGATGATGGGATAACGGAAGATTCTAGAGATTATTCGTTATTTCCCACCTGGGAAATAGGTCATACCGTGTAAATACCATAGACTGGTATGCGTTGATAGAAGTCCAACGTCTGTTTGGTTGCTGGTAGCACTCGGTGGTCCTTTTGTAAGTACATTGAGAGGCAGTAGGCTTTACCAGCTCCTTTGATTTTCATTTAATATTGAGTGTGCTGTTGATTACAGTAGCTCCACCATATCTATACTTATATCTGTAGTGACCACCTTGTAAATGCTGTGAGCAGTTTTGGTTAGAACTAAATTAGCAAAAATCTATTTGTCTAAACAAAACTGTGGTACAAGCAGTGTTTGGGTTTGGCATTTTCTCATGAATGACCAATCATTGCCTCTGAACCTCTGTCTGTATAATTTGAAGTGGGCACACAACTCCAGCTGCTGCTTTTAGATGTTAACCAGAAAATGTGCCGTTTTGCTTCGAATCCCAGATTCCCACTTCAAAAATGTTGGCATATCACTTCAGAAAACATGCGGGCGAGATTATGCCAAAGTTGTTTTTGAAAACCATTTTCTTCTTCATCTAAGGGGTTCTTTAAAGCCATCGGCAGTAATGTGTGATGTGGTCGATGACATCCCCGTTCCTTCTGTTGGTCCTGGAATTCTGTTTCCTGTCTAATCTACAGTTCAACATGTCTCTACATCTGAAAACGAAACATATCTCTATCCTGCACACTGCCTCTCAACACAGCCTGCTTATCCACTGTTTTCATAGGGCCCTGGCCGGTGTTGTGCATTAGAAAGGGAATAGGCTGCGTTTTGGGACATACTCTCTGTCCAACAACCACACTCAACGCCAGGCAGGGTGTCTATTAGTTGTCTTTGCATGGGCTTCTTGGAGGCATTAATTCGTTTCATTTAGCTAATATACTTTGTTTGGATTGACTCCTATTGTTTAAACTGCACCTGCCAAAACCTGTTAAAAGTCTGTTTAACTATTAGTCAATGTTATTGCGCTTGTTATTGCGCACAAGGAATGTGTCTCGGTGACTAAACACAAAGACTCCACCAAGTCTCTTTTATATACTGTACGGTGCTTTATAGACTTGCAGTAGGTGCTATGGTGATAATGTGAAGGGTGTGTTATTTATCTGCACAGGAGTTCAGCACACTTTGCTCTAATGATCATACAGACCCGCTGGAACGGTGCTCAGTGTTCCAATACACAAGTTGAAATCGATACCCCGTAAACCAAGATGCTGGAATGTGCCAGCTTGATAGAAGACTATAACACAGGTGCCTGAGTCTCACTAGTACCTCAGAACGTCTTCCCCGGTAACCCCCTTGGATGTCTCCCGATCTGGTGAAATCCACCCTAAATACCCCCAAGAAGGATTCTCCTCCAGACAGACCCCCGCGTCTCTTCTCTGACTTAACCTCTAGCGGAGATAATCTGTCCGTTGTTTTGTGAGATGCCCGCTCCTTGATCCTTTGTGGGTTTGTGACAGGGGGGAGTCTAAATCCAAGGATTTATACCAGAGAGTGGAGCCGAGGAGAGCCAATCAGAGACAAAGCATTTCATGCAGACAAAGTGGGCACCTGACCCCTTTTCACATGCTGAGCCCAAATAACTGGCCTCAGGAATGTACACATTTTTCTGCTTTACATTGGTTTATGGCTGTGTAGAGACCACAGACGGGTCCTTTCACCAAATTAATGTCTGTAGACATTGTCTGTAAATATTACACTTTAATATAGAGGACTTCCTTATGGAACTAAGAGCATTAAGTTATTTCCTTTTCTGAATCAAGTCAAGGAAAGGAATTCACTACCTTAAATAGAGAATCATAGAAGTACCAAACCCTGGAAAGTTCTTGTTATCCCAAAGCTTTGGGTCACCTTGTTTGGCTTGGGTGGATTTGCGTCACGACACTAATGTCTTGTGGAAAAGGAAAGCTCTCCATAGTGCTACTCTGTGGGCTGTTTTAAACACTTGTGCCGTGCTTTAATACATATTTCCGATTTTTTTATTTTCACACCCAATTACTATATGCTCTGGAAACAGTACAGAGAAATCCTGACCAATTGTGTGTGTGTGTGTGTGTGTGTGTCTGTGTCTGTGTGTGCGTTGTACGGGTGTGGGTGTCCCATAGTGCCAAGCAACTGTTGGCAGGCTGTGTGCTCGCCACTCTCTTACCACTGGGGCTTTTCTGAAGCATGTCATTTTCAGTGTTTATAGATGTTCGGTCCAAAGTGACCTCAAATGGCTCTGTGTGAGGATCTGTGTGTGGATCTGTGTGTGGATCTGTGTGAGGATCTGTGTGAGGATCTGTGTGAGGATCTGTGTGAGGATCTGAGCTGTGTGTGGATCTGTGTGAGGATCTGTGTGAGGATCTGTGTGAGGATCTGAGCTGTGTGTGGATCTGTGTGAGGATCTGTGTGAGGATCTGTGTGTGGATCTGTGTGTGGATCAGTGTGTGGATCTGTGTGTGGATCTGTGTGAGGATCTGTGTGAGGATCTGAGCTGTGTGTGAATCTGTGTGAGGATCTGTGTGTGGATCTGTGTGTGGATCTGTGTGTGGATCTGTGTGTGGATCTGTGTGAGGATCTGAGCTGTGTGAGGATATGTGTGAGGATTTGAGCTGTGTGAGGATCTGTGTGTGGATCTGAGCTGTGTGAGGATCTGTGTGTGGATCTGTGTGAGGATCTGTGTGAGGATCTGTGTGAGGATCTGTGTGTGGATCTGTGTGAGGATCTGTGTGTGGATCTGTGTGTGGATCTGTGTGAGGATCTGTGTGAGGATCTGAGCTCTGTGAGGATCTGTGTGAGGATCTGTTTGTGGATCTGTGTGAGGATCTGTGTGAGGATCTGAGCTGTGTGAGGATCTGTGTGTGGATCTGTGTGAGGATCTGTGATCTGTGTGAGGATCTGTGTGAGGATCTGTGTGAGCTTCTTGTCCTATGTCTTAGGATAAGACAAACAGGAAACTAATTACATTTAATAATAATACTTGTGCTGTGCTTTAATACATATTTCCGATTTTTTTATTTTCACACCCAATTACTTTATGCTCTGGAAACAGTACAGAGAAATCCTGACCAATTGTGTGTGTGTGTGTGTGTGTCTGTGTGTGCGTTGTACGGGTGTGGGTGTCCCATAGTGCCAAGCAACTGTTGGCAGGCTGTGTGCTCGCCACTCTCTTACCACTGGGGCTTTTCTGAAGCATGTCATTTTCAGTGTTTATAGATGTTCGGTCCAAAGTGACCTCAAATGGCTCTGTGTGTGGATCTGTGTGAGGATCTGTGTGAGGATCTGTGTGAGGATCTGAGCTGTGTGTGGATCTGTGTGAGGATCTGTGTGAGGATCTGTGTGAGGATCTGAGCTGTGTGTGGATCTGTGTGAGGATCTGTGTGTGGATCTGTGTGTGGATCAGTGTGTGGATCTGTGTGAGGATCTGTGTGAGGATCTGAGCTGTGTGTGGATCTGTGTGAGGATCTGTGTGTGGATCTGTGTGTGGATCAGTGTGTGGATCTGTGTGTGGATCTGTGTGAGGATCTGTGTGAGGATCTGTGTGAGGATCTGTGTGAGGATCTGAGCTGTGTGTGGATCTGTGTGAGGATCTGTGTGTGGATCTGTGTGTGGATCAGTGTGTGGATCTGTGTGTGGATCTGTGTGAGGATCTGTGTGAGGATCTGAGCTGTGTGTGAATCTGTGTGAGGATCTGTGTGTGGATCTGTGTGTGGATCTGTGTGTGGATCTGTGTGAGGATCTGTGTGAGGATCTGTGTGAGGATCTGTGTGAGGATCTGTGTGTGGATCTGTGTGTGGATCTGTGTGAGGATCTGTGTGAGGATCTGAGCTCTGTGAGGATCTGTGTGAGGATCTGTGTGTGGATCTGTGTGAGGATCTGTGTGAGGATCTGAGCTGTGTGTGGATCTGTGTGAGGATCTGTGTGTGGATCTGTGTGTGGATCAGTGTGTGGATCTGTGTGTGGATCTGTGTGAGGATCTGTGTGAGGATCTGAGCTGTGTGTGAATCTGTGTGAGGATCTGTGTGTGGATCTGTGTGTGGATCTGTGTGTGGATCTGTGTGTGGATCTGTGTGAGGATCTGTGTGAGGATCTGTGTGAGGATCTGTGTGAGGATCTGTGTGTGGATCTGTGTGTGGATCTGTGTGTGGATCTGTGTGAGGATCTGTGTGAGGATCTGAGCTCTGTGAGGATCTGTGTGAGGATCTGTGTGTGGATCTGTGTGTGGATCTGTGTGAGGATCTGTGTGAGGATCTGTGTGTGGATCTGTGTGAGGATCTGTGTGAGGATCTGAGCTGTGTGAGGATCTGTGTGAGGATCTGTGTGTGGATCTGTGTGAGGATCTGTGATCTGTGTGAGGATCTGTGTGAGGATCTGTGTGAGCTTCTTGTCCTATGTCTTAGGATCAGACAAACAGGAAACTAATTACATTTAATAATAATACTTATTATTATTAGATTGGAGAATGATATTGTCCCCTTCCCTCAGACACGCCCTTGTTAAATGGAGTAAACAGGTTTGTGTTAGCAGGCCGCTCATTTTACTACCTTATCCCACCCTGTTTAGGCAATGTTATCTGATGTTTTGTCTTGTGCAAAGTTCACCACATTTTAACCAGGTTAGGGGCTTTCGCATTCATCGATGAACAACATAGTACACAGCTCTATGAGCTCCATTCTAGTTGCGCTCTAGTCCGACAGCCAGTGTGCCACCTTGACCCGCCGTTTCCCTATTAAGGAAATGAGTAATTCCCTGGAATATGCCTCCATTCAACTAACATCAGTCTCTGAGCCAACGTGGAGAGCTGGCTTGTGTTAAACGCTGAGGACAATTCAACAAATGTCTATCATTCAGTTTAAAATCTGTCATTTGGTGTTTTCCATTTAGCCTAAAACTACGTATTTGTACTCTGAAGCCTTTACATGTTGCTTAGAAAAAGCCTAGACATAATTTGTATAGTGTAGTTCTGAAGGTTCTGAGAGACAAGTTTATGTATGGACCTAAAGCACTTTAGATCCAACCTAATTATAGCTATTTCTTTAAACTTGAGTTTGAGGTTAAGCTTAGAGTTTGCCTTTCTGTCACGATTGGTTGACACTAGTTCCCCACTCTGGGTTTTTTATCAGGGTGCACACTTTATTTCGTGGGGTTGTTGTAATTGTGCACACCAGTTGTCAGTTGGGTAGTTAGATTGTGCACATCGGGTGTTCGGTGATTTGGATAATTCACTGATTTGGATAATTCACTGGGTTTTGTTACACAGTGCATAGTATTGTATTTATATGAGGTAAGTGTTTGAGTTTAAACTCTTTGGATATTTTTATTAAGTCGCTCTTTTGCACCATTTTATTTCATTACAGTTTATGGTTGTTTGTAGGGATGCACCGAAATGAAAATTCTTGGCCGAAACCGAAAACCGAAAAAGAGGAAACCAAGACCGAAAACCGAAACACCGAAATAAATTATGCCAATTATTAGTACCATTGCATTTATGGATATGAGGCACCAAGGGCGTAGGTTTGGTCTCAGCTTCGGTGGGGACATCTCTCCCCCCTCATCCGGCAAGTGAACTTTTACTGAGAATAATGTGATTATTTTTGCGTTTAGTCGAGACAATAGCCTGTTGCTTTTAGATGGTAATGCTGTTTGTCAGATTCAATATATTGTAGCGACCCTGGTGGTGCCACTACTCCGCCCCTACTAATGGGATATCCCAAATAGGCCACATTACATAAGCAAAATATACACAGGAAACATTTCCACTGTTTATTGTGACTGCAAGATTCTAACATATGGGGTATGTATTAACAGAAAGCACTGGTAACTTTACCGTTGTCTTCAGTCACTCTCCTGTGTACTTATAGCGTGTCAGATAACTCCCCTCCCCTAGGTTTTTTAGCCAATCAAATTACGGCGTTTCTAGTACCGTCCCCCTGGCGCTGCGGTCGGAATTGACCCAAATCGCTTCACAAACTCATAACGGAGTTCGCTAAAATATTAGTGGGGACAATTTAGTCATGTTAAAATGTTGTTGGGGACATGTCCCCAGCGTCCCCCCCTAAACCTACGCCCATGTGAGGCATTTTCTTGCAGGATTTCACTGAACATATCAGCCAACGAGGGTGCATGCCCCTCATCTAGTGCAGAGAGACGAGTCTTTTTTCTGCGCTCTGATCTCCGTGCGCTGATGCTCCGTGCGCTGCTGCTCCGTGCCCTACTGCTCGGTGCGCTATTTCTCCGTCTCCACGCGGGTTCTCCGCATCCATCGCCGCCTGGATCATTTCTCGTGCGCGCTGCTTTATTCCTGCATCCAAGTAATGGTCTTTATAACGCGGATCAAGTACCGTCGCGATGAAGTGCAGAGGATCCGAATAGATCACAACATATTTCGGCCGTATTGTTTCGGTGATAAAAGTGTTTCGGCCGAAAACCGAAAATGCCCTTTTGGGCCATTTTCGGCCGAAAATTTTCGGTGGCCGAATATTCGGTGCATCCCTAGTTGTTTGTTTTGGTAATATATACCACAGAATACACGCTCTGCGTACGGCTTTTTCCTGCTCTTAACCCATCAAGTTTGTGACACTTTCCTCATGCATTGGCATGTAGACCTGAAGAAATGCACTTGTGCAACATGCTGTAATATGAACAGGGCTGCTGTCTGTTGGGGTGATGAATAAACAGATTGGCTGGTATTCCCGTACGTTAGATCGCTGAGGTGAAGCTCACTTCAGATGCTTTCCACGGAAGTCATTGTAACACATCATTGAAACTTGTTGCCCCAGACACATTGCTGCTCCTGCCATAACATCTGCTAACCTCTGTATACAACCAATACACTTTGATTTGGTCTGCTTTGTGAAAGCTGTTCATTTCTGCACTCATGACTGCCATTGTCGTTCTTTGGTCAAAATCCTTAATCTTTCTTTGTTTTTTAACCTTTATTAAACCAGGTAGGCCGATTGAAAACAATTTCTCATTTGCAACGGCGACCTGTGACCTTATTTTAAATCAGATGTCCTCTGAGTGATTGACTGAATGCGACTATGACCTTTACCAATATATTCAACACTGGTGTTAATGATCAAAGTCAATACATTGTTGTGTTGTTGTGTTTTACATGAATTTGCACAGTACAAATTATTTATGTCTTATGTTCTGCCCCCCAACCATCTGGTCAAGAAAGAAATCCTTCTGCAGATGAAAGTAGTTTGATGTTCTCATTTTAGCTACGGTGAAGAATGGGTCATACCCTACAATGACGTATCTGTATTGTAGGTTTAATGACATAATCATAGCCATGATTAGACAAGGCGGTAATGCATTCAGAGTACCTTCAGAATATCTCCAGTTTAAATTTGTTATTTTTGCCATGTGATGTATTGGATACTTGAGAATATGACACATTGTTGCCCTGGTTTGTGTATTGTAGAATAACAAATGCGAAGCCATTACCAGAAATGGTTTGTATCTTCATGACTCATTCAACCAAAGGCAAAGCTTGTACTGCAGTCTAGAAACAGTCCCTCAGCATGGAACATATTGCTCCAAACAAAATATATATTATAGGTTCATAGATATGTGCTGGTATCATATTGTTCCACACAACAGGATTGTGGGGATGTGAGCCATCCTTGTTGACTGGCCATGTACTTGGAAATAACGGCAGTGGAAATAACGCCAGTGGAGATTACGCCAGTGGAAATTACCCCAGTGGAAATAACGCCAGTGGAAATAACGCCAGTGGAGATAACGCCAGTGGAAATAACGCCAGTGGAAATAACGCCAGTGGAAATAACGCCAGTGGAAATAACACCAGTGGAAATAACGCCAGTGGAAATAACGCCAGTGGAAATTACGCCAGTGGAAATAACGCCAGTGGAGATAACGCCAGTGGAGATAACGCCAGTGGAGATAACGCCAGTGGAGATAACGCCAGTGGAAATAACGCCAGTGGAAATTACGCCAGTGGAAATTACGCCAGTGGAAATTACGCCGTGCTTGCCCCGCAATGGTGGAACAACTCCACTCTGGAGATCAGATCATCGAACTCTACCAATCTTCAAAAAACGTCTAAAAACATTCCTCTTCAAACTGTACCTCCAGTAGCTCCATGAATGGAGCTCCACAACTCTTGCCTGTTCGAAAACTTCACTTCCGAATCATTCCTCTACGATTATCACCCATTCCTCCTCTCCTAGCATCCCTTCTATCTCTAGCACTTCCCCCTGCACCCACCTAGGAACAATGTACTTTTTGCCTTTTTGATGTGTGTTTTAGCTATATGTGAAATGCCTGCACTTATTGTAAGTTGCTCTGGATAAGAGCGTCTGCAAAATGCGCAAAATGTAAATGTAAATTACGCCAGTAGAGATAACGCCAGTGGAAATAACGCCAGTGGAAATAACGCCAGTGGAAATAACGCCAGTGGAAATAACGCCAGTGGAGATAACGCCAGTGGAGATAACGCCAGTGGAGATAACGCCAGTGGAGATAACGCCAGTGGAAATAACGCCAGTGGAAATAACGCCAGTGGAAATAACGCCAGTGGAGATAACGCCAGTGGAGATAACGCCAGTGGAGATAACGCCAGTGGAGATAACGCCAGTGGAGATAACGCCAGTGGAGATAACGCCAGTGGAGATCAACAGTGAAGGGAATTTATGTAAATGACAGACACATACAGAGATTGGCAATCACATGCACTGCATATCCTGACACTGGCCAGGCCCTATCATTACACTGTAATTAAACCCAAACCAAATCATCCGCTGAGAGATCATCCATCAGCGCTGTCTAGACTTTTTGTCAGATAACTGTAGTCATTGATGACTTCACATTTCTCAGGAGTTGTCTGGCTACCCAAAGCACTTGCACATACCAGAAATTGGTGTCACTCCCACTGACGTAAGCTTCTCCTCCAGGGGTTTAGACATGGACATCTTCCAGGACTCCATGCAGTAATAATGGAATCATCTAACCGTTTTTTAGCCCTTTTATCTCAATGTCTCCTGGGTTGCCGTCAGTAAAGACTGATGCCCTGACCTGAGAATTATAATTTCTTTGTAATTATACATGTATTTCACAGCATCATATAGAAAGAGCGTTGAGTTTTTGAAGTGCAGATGGTGGGACTTGCACATATCTCAACGACCTGTCCTGTTAGCACAATGTTTTTGTTCTAATGTTTCTTGCTGAAAGACTTCATGTCAGATTACTAAACCAGAAAGTTCATGATCCTCTGATCGGATATGCTGGAAATTTTGTCTTTACTCGCTCCAAATGTGTCATTATCATGGTGTACTGCCAAATCCGATTTAGTTCCGAGAGAGCCATAACTCATCCCAAATAGCCTAACATTGGGAACAGGATGTGAGTGGCTTAACAATGTGAAATCAGTCCTGGCCTTCTCAGTCTGCTTTACTTTGGCATTTACAATAGTGAGGACAACTAGCTCAGGTGCTTGATGTAGGACCGTTATTTCATAGATCTTGTCATTACAACAGTTTCATTTAAGAAACATTCACATCATTTTAAAGTAATGCTTTAAACGTCATGAGGTGAAAAAAAGCCTCAGGAACAGCTAAGCAGTGGAGGTTAAAGCTAGCACTGCAGCTCTAGGCGGCGGTTTGGGAAACCAGAGACTTATCAGAGTCATCAAACAGCTGCTGCGACTTCCTTTATAAGTCCTCATTTCCTACTCCCTGGCCGACACAACCTGGAATCACACCGACCCACTGTAGCGTTGTTTAAACAACTTCTCCTTGAGAAGCATATCGGGGCGCCACTACAGCATTGCGGTGGCGCTTTTTGAGCTTCTCGGTTGACCACTAGAGCATCGCAGTGGCCCACTAGAGCATCGCGGTTGCCCACTAGAGCATCGCATCTGCCCACTAGAGCATCGCAGTGGCCCACTAGAGCATCGCGGCTGCCCACTGGAGCATTGCGGTTGCCCACTAGAGCATCGCGGTTGCCCACTAGAGCATCGCGGATGCCCACTAGAGCATCGCGGTTGACCACTAAAGCATCGCAGTGGGTTCTATCTTTTTATGGTTTGTAATATTACCTAATTATATGAATTCCAATTATTTATTCTCCACTTTGTCTGGAAAGTGTCCTGAGTCATTTCAGTACTTGCAAGTGTAGCCTCAACCATATAGTTGGCATTACAAAGTCATTTATTCCATTCCCTTGGCATGTTACCGGAGCCAGGCAGTGAAGAGTTACCCAGGGTAAGGAAACGTTCTTGGGGCTTCTTAAATGACATAGTGTAGGGTTCCCGGACTGTGGGCCGTTCTATCCTGGTATAAATAACCCCTCACACCATGCCAGCCTGCCACCCTATTGAGCTCCTCACTATTCCAGCTGTCGTCTCATGGAAATGGACACGGAGGAACATGCCCGGAATGCACCCTATTCCCTAAAGGAAGGGAATATTGGAGTACGTAGGGAATGTGGTGTCAGGGAACCTTATGTTAGTATGGTCTGTGTGCACTGAATAGGGAACCTTATGTTAGTATGGTCTGTGTACACTGTATAAGGAACCTTATGTTAGTATGGCCTGTGTACACTGTATAGGGAACCTTATGTCAGTATGTTCTGTGTACACTTTATAGGGAACCTTATGTCAGTATGGTCTGTGTACACTGTATAGGGAACCTTATGTCAGTATGGTCTGTGTACACTGTATAAGGAACCTTATGTTAGTATCGTCTGTGTACACTGTATAAGGAACCTTATGTTAGTATGGTCTGTGTACACTGTATAGGGAACCTTATGTTAGTATGACCTGGGGACACTGTATAAGGAACCTTATGTTAGTATGGTCTGTGTGCACTGTATAAGAAACCTTATGTTAGTATGGTCTGTGTACAGTGTATAGGGAACCTTATGTTAGTATGGCCTGTGTACACTGTATAAGGAACCTTATGTCAGTATGGTCTGTGTACACTTTATAGGGAACCTAATGTTAGTATGGTCTGTGTGCACTGTATAGGGAACTTTATGTTAGTATGGCCTGTGTACACTGTATAAGGAACCTTATGTTAGTATGGTTTGTGTACACTGTATAGGGAACCTTATGTTAGTATGGTTTGTGTACACTTTATGGGGAACCTTATGTTAGTATGGCCTGTGTACACTGTATAAGGAACACGGTCAGTTGGAACTGTGTACAGTATGTAGGGAACAGGGTGTCAGTTGGAACTGTGTACAGTATGTAGGGAACAGGGTGTCAGTTGGAACTGTGTACAGTATGTAGGGAACACGGTCAGTTGGAACTGTGTACAGTATGTAGGGAACACGGTCAGTTGGAACTGTGTACAGTATGTAGGGAACAGGGTGTCAGTTTAGACTCAGTCTCAGTCTCCTGGAGGTCTGCTGGGTCACTTTGCAAAGCTCATTACCGGAAATGCAGTGTTATTTTTAGATGCCTATGTTTGCTTGTTTGGTTAATTGTGTGAAGTGAAGGGTTTCTGGGGCTGGTTTCAGGAAGGTAAAGATGTCATTGGTATATGTTTAGTAAGCAGTCTTAAGGGCAACAGGGTTACATTATCCTGGAACACCGCACCTAAGAGCAGAGACCTCAAATACAACTACTGTTTCAGACCACCGTTTCAGACCCCTGTTTTCAGACCACCGTTTCAGACCACCGTTTCCAACAACCGTTTCAGACCACCATTTCTGACCACCGTTTCAGACCCCTGTTTCAGACCACCATTTCAGACCACCGTTTCAGACCACCGTTTCAGACCCCTGTTTCAGACCACCATTTCAGACCACCGTTTCAGACCACCGTTTCAGACCCCTGTTTTCAGACCACCGTTTCAGACCACCGTGTCCTGTGATGTTGCTATCATCAGCTCTCCTGGTTTGAGATGTTTTATTTAGGGGGTGTCAGTCATGCTGATCTGGTTTCACAGCCTTGTCGGCTTCACCTCTGTCTGGCCTCAGGGTCGCCAGAGTTGGTCCCCCTGGCTCAGAATATACCTATGGGTCACTTATTATATTACTCTATGGCTGTCAGTGTTTTCATGTGGAAATAGTTAGGTAGGCTTCACTTCTAATTACAGATTGCCTGTTTACCAAATACATGTGCTAAATTTCCCACAACAAGTGTAGGTACCTATTTTCCTATTCCTTTTGTGTGTTTGAGAGAGAGAGAGAGAGAGAGAGAGTGGTTGTTTGTGCGTTCTTATATGTGTGTGTGTAATTATTTCTCCTCCGTTAGTTCTCCCTGTAGTCTCTAGGGAGAACGCCGTCAGCAGCATAACATTTGTTCCTTTCTAATTATTCCCTCTGTCTGTCTAATTGTGGTTCACCCTTTTCTCTTCACTCATGTAGCTCCGCTCAACGTACAAGTCCACACAAGATAGGCTTATATTAACAATAGTTGTGGTAAAGAAAGAAGGAGATGTGTGTGTGTGTGTGTGTGTGTGTGCGTGCGTGCGTGCAAGGGCCGGTTGGTGATACCATGGCAATGCCAATGGATGTCACAAGCGATGTTTCCCAGTTTCACAGCAGTCCAATGAGCCCACAGCAGGGCAACTTGCCAGACACCCTGTTTCCTACAGGTCACAGCCAACAATGTCAACGCACGTGCTCGTTACAATACTATTTCCCCAATGCAGAGAACGCACGTGCTTGTTACAATACTATTTCCCCAATGCAGAGAACGCATGTGCTTGTTACAATACTATTACCCCAATGCAGAGAACGCACGTGCTTGTTACAATACTATTACCCCAATGCAGAGAACGCACGTGCTTGTTACAATACTATTACCCCAATGCAGAGAACGCACGTGCTTGTTACAATACTATTACCCCAATGCAGAGAACGCACGTGCTTGTTACAATACTATTACCCCAATGCAGAGAACGCGTGCTTGTTACAATACTATTACCCCAATGCAGAGAACGCACGTGCTTGTTACAATACTATTACCCCAATGCAGAGAACGCATGTGCTTGTTACAATACTATTACCCCAATGCAGAGAACGCACGTGCTTGTTACAATACTATTACCCCAATGCAGAGAACGCACGTGCTTGTTACAATACTATTACCCCAATGCAGAGAACGCACGTGCTTGTTACAATACTATTACCCCAATGCAGAGAACGCACGTGCTTGTTACAATACTATTACCCCAATGCAGAGAACAATGTGGCTGGCTGATGGAACAGTGAGCACTAAAGGGCCGCCACATGTCAGATAGATCCTAATGAAACTGTTCCACTGTTGCTCTCCAGCAGTGAATCCAGGTTAACCCGGTGCAGCTCCACAGAGGACACTGTTATATGACTGTTGTCTGTTGTCTGCCTGTTGTCTGTTATCTGACTGTTGTCTGTTATCTGACTGTTGTCTGACTGTTGTCTGTTGTCTGACTGTTGTCTGTTGTCTGTTATCTGACTGTTGTCTGACTGTTGTCTGTTGTCTGACTGTTGTCTGTTGTCTGTTATCTGACTGTTGTCTGACTGTTGTCTGTTGTCTGACTGTTGTCTGGCTGTTGTCTGTTATCTGACTGTTGTCTGGCTGTTGTCTGTTATCTGACTGTTGTCGGACTGTTCACTTTGCTTTGAGTTGCTTATATTCTTTTGAAAAGATAGGATGATTATATTCTTCAGTTTTTTAGTATAAATGAGAAAGCATGGCAATACATGTACTGTCTGTACTGAACTCTGTAAGTTGTTTGGGATAAGAGTGTCTACTATATCACTTTATTATTGGCCCCGTAGACACCATTGGTAAGAGCAGCAGTTGTTCAGCACATATAGTTTGTTAAGGAGTCTGGAGTGGGCAGTGTAGTTACTAGTAAATCCAGCTGACATTGATTCCCCTACTTTAGGTTCTGAAACATGGGAACAAGTTGATAATGCTATTTTAAACCTTGTCTCATACCATCAACCCATTTCCCTTCTTGTCAACTGTATGTTTAGTGAAGTTGTACTAGTCTGAAACTAACAGCTCCTTGGGCTGTGTCCGATATGACGAACAGCTGGTCTCAATCTCACTCTCGACACTTCCGGATGGTTCAAATGTTTAGCTGAGGGAGAAATCGTGGATATGCTACATCTCTATAGCAACCGTGACGTATTGTAGCATGTAGCATGCAGTCGTGATGATATGTGGAGAGTTAATAGAATAAAATACCAGGGGGATGGTTGCAGTATTGCATATTGCAGTATAATAACTTTCATGAAGTTCTTTCTACTGATGTATGTGTACTATGGAGTAAAACGCTTCTTAAATATGAAGCCAATCTAGACACCATTACATCCGATCTGGTTTAAATGGGGCCTTTTTCTCAACCAGTGGTTTTATACTTTGTGTTTAAACTTCAAATTGTATAAATCCAATTTTGGCAGCAGGGCTTCCTTATAAACCAGGTTCATGGCAAAAACAAACCCACACATAGTTCCTAATAGGAACAACAAAAACAAAACTATGATCTTCTCTGCCACTTAATATCTGGTTTAATTACTGCATTATATTAAGTGGCAGCCAGCTACTCAGTGGAACTATATATACATCCTTTTGTACTGTTTTGTCACTCAGCCTGACATACACTAGTCTTGTACAATTTAAATCTATTTTACTTTCTGCCATAAACCTATAAGGGTTCTTCACATTGAACATTGGTGACCTCTGCTTGTTAAAAGCTCATTTTCGTTCTGTAGGTCAAATGCATATCAAAGAGTGGTTGTCTATTGATAGACGTCTGTATAATTCCTTCCTGTTCTATCACATTGAATTAGACACTGTGTGCATCTATGCTTGTAGTCAGAGGTCTCATCTCGCTCGTTCATCTCGCTCGGTCATCTCGCTCGGTCATCTCGCTCGGTCATCTCGCTCGTTCAAGAGGCACTTCTTCATTGCTGACAGCACTTTGTTTGAGGGGTTAAAGACACACAGGAAACCTTTGTGCATTTACACACACACACACAAACACACACACACACACACACACACACAGAGGAACATCCGGTTGTCGTACTCCCATAATTAAAGATCAACACTAGAGCAGTGTGTCTCCTATACGCCTAAAGCTGTCATGTGTAACAAAAGTTGACTTTCTCTCTGTTTCACCTTGAAACCTCATCATGTCTCTGTCTGTCGCTGTGTCTCTTTATGTCAGTCGCTGTGTCTCTATCTGTCAGTCGCTGTGTCTCTATCTGTCAGTCGCTGTGTCTCTATCTGTCAGTCGCTGTGTCTCTATCTGTCAGTCGCTGTGTCTCTATCTGTCAGTCGCTGTGTCTCTATCTGTCAGTCGCTGTGTCTCTATCTGTCAGTCGCTGTGTCTCTATCTGTCAGTCGCTGTGTCTCTATCTGTCAGTCGCTGTGTCTCTATCTGTCAGTCGCTGTGTCTATCTGTCAGTCGCTGTGTCTCTATCTGTCAGTCGCTGTGTCTCTGTCTGTCAGTCGCTGTGTCTCTATCTGTCAGTCGCTGTGTCTCTGTCTGTCAGTCGCTGTGTCTCTATCTGTCAGTCGCTGTGTCTCTATCTGTCAGTCGCTGTGTCTCTATCTGTCAGTCGCTGTGTCTCTATCTGTCAGTCGCTGTGTCTCTATCTGTCAGTCGCTGTGTCTCTATCTGTCAGTCGCTGTGTCTCTATCTGTCAGTCGCTGTGTCTCTATCTGTCAGTCGCTGTGTCTCCTTCTGTCAGTCGCTGTGTCTCTATCTGTCAGTCGCTGTGTCTTTCTCTGTTTTTGTATCTGCCTCTGTTTCTGTCTGTCCATGCGCCTGTCTGTCTCTGTGTCTATTTCTGTCTGTTTATGTGGCTGACAGGGGCCGACACAGGGGCCGACACAGGGGCCGACACAGGGGCCGACACAGGGGCCGACACAGGGGGCCGACACAGGGGCTGACACAGGGGGCCGACACAGGGGGCTGACACTGGGGTCTGGTAATACTGTGTTAAGTGGTGCTGTACACAGGGAGGCATGCTGATATAGTAGCAGTACAGTGTGTGTCTGTGTGTGTTTACGAACGCAGGGGCACACGTGTGTGTGTGTTTGTGAGTTTTGCTGTATTCATGTGTGTGCAGGCATTTCTGACTGTTCCGCTGCTGTTTACACAGTTTGGAGATGCAACATCACCTGTCTAGTGTTGTATGAGTAGAAATAGTTTGAACTTGCATTTGACAATATATATTTTTATTTGCCTGTTTTGTATTCAACCTCCATACTCCGAATAAAATGTTTTTAACTGGACTGAGGAGCAACTTTTGTTGATACTGAAGAAAACTTCTCTCAGACAGCTGTAACCGTGTTAGAATTACTACTTCAAATAAATAAGTGAAACATAAAAATGTCACTCAGCAGATCCTTTCCGCTTTAGAGACTTCCCGTACGGCCCCACGTGGGAATCGAAGCAACAATGCTGGTGATATAAGCGTGATTCTCTACCAACTAATCAGAACGAGACCAGATACACTGTGTGTCAGTATCTGGAGGAGGTTCTCATAGCCCGTTTATCCTGCAGCTGCATCAGGTGCTGACTGAGCGAGGGCTGGCAATGAATACCCAGAATCCTTCTCACGCTATGGTCTCTCTGCAGGGCTATCGGCTGTTACAAGGTCACAGTGGGAACGCTTTCATTACGAGGTTATAGCAGCGTCTCATGGGCATACATCTGCCGGCCTCCGTGATGACAGCAGATCTTTGACTCTGTACACATCCAGGACAGCTGGTGGTGCTCTCCTCTGCTGTGAGATCTTGGCTCGGTCAATGCCGTCGACTGTGGTGTTGTGTTGTGTAGATGGGATCTTGGCTCGGTCAATGCCGTCGACTGTGGTGTTGTGTTGTGTAGATGGGATCTTGGCTCGGTCAATGCCGTCGACTGTGGTGTTGTGTTGTGTAGATGGGATCTTGGCTCGGTCAATGCCGTCGACTGTGGTGTTGTGTTGTGTAGATGGGATCTTGGCTCGGTCAATGCCGTCGACTGTGGTGTTGTGTTGTGTAGATGGGATCTTGGCTCGGTCAATGCCGTCGACTGTGGTTTTGTGTTGTGTGGATGGGATCTTGGCTCGGTCAATGCCGTCGACTGTGGTGTTGTGTTGTGTAGATGGGATCTTGGCTCGGTCCATGCCATCGACTGTGGGTTTGTGTTGTGTAGATGGGATCTTGGCTCGGTCAATGCCGTCGACTGTGGTGTTGTGTTGTGTAGATGGGATCTTGGCTCGGTCAATGCCGTCGACTGTGGTTTTGTGTTGTGTAGATGGGATCTTGGCTCGGTCCATGCCGTCGACTGTGGTTTTGTGTTGTGTAGATGGGATCTTGGCTCGGTCCATGCCGTCGACTGTGGTGTTGTGTTGTGTAGATGGGATCTTGGCTCGGTCAATGCCGTCGACTGTGGTGTTGTGTTGTGTAGA